>CM042262.1:2836883-2876883 GCA_023566225.1 Romanogobio albipinnatus | reverse complement strand
TCTCTAATAAGGCAAGGCAAGGCAAGTTTATTTGTATAGCACATTTCATGCACAGTGGCAATTCAAAGTGCTTTACACAGAAATGAAGTTAAAATATTTGTAAGTGAATAAAATAAAAATAAAATATATATATACTATAACAGTTATAATAGGAATGAAAAGAAATACAAATAAAGATGAAATCCCCTATCTGGGGTGCCAAGGCTTCCACCCAGACAGCCTTAACAAAAAAAAAAAAAAAAATGTTATGAGAATTCCATTAATTAAACCTAAAAATACAAACAGGGTTAAATTCAAAACACATAATTAAAGTAATAAGTAGGGTTGGTTACCGACCTCGGTACTTTTAAGGGCACCGACCGAATAACGTCGGTACTACCGAGTATCTATTCACATTAAATCAATCGGTACCAAATTTCGGGTACCTGTGAACGCATCTGGTGATATAGACTAGTGTCTGTGAATATTAAAGCGCAAAAAGACTATTTAATTATACGAATCCTACTTGTCTCTGTGCGAATGAATGCCATAGAAGAGCAGTTTGCCACACACGCACACTCACTCACTATCGCGCTCACTATCACTATGACAGTCGCGTGTTTCCATCTCTGCCGTCTCATAGAGGACATGACCGCATGAATGTCATCTCCAGAGCCACTGAGAGTCACTTTATGAGCACTTTACCGTTTCATTTGAGAAAAACTACCGTCATGTCATAAACACAGAAACTCAAAGCTCTTCACGGCAACCCGTCAAAATAAAAGTCTGGTTTATCTTGACAAATACATCACTGTTGTACAGTAGAATTGAGATACGTCTCAATTAATAATACTAACACTAATGTAATAATAATAATAATCAAAACTTAATTTTTTAAAGTAATAAATTAAACATTTTCTATTTTAATGTTTTAATTTTAACTGTATAAAGTTCAGTTGTGCAGCACTGTGTTTGACAAAAAAAAGTTTAATTAAATTAAAAGATAAATTAAATGAATGTCTTATCAATTAATTTGATTACCAGAAAATACACAACACATAATTTGTGGGAAATCTTTTCATAAAAGTTCTCTCACTGGAACAGACTCAGGAAGTTCTCTCACGGGAACAGACTCAGGAAGTTCTCTCACGGGAACAGACTCAGGAAGTTCTCTCACAGGAACAGACTCAGGAAGTTCTCTCACGGGAACAGACTCAGGAAGTTCTCTCACGGGAACAGACTCAGGAAGTTCTCTCACGGGAACAGACTCAGGAAGTTCTCTCACAGGAACAGACTCAGGAAGTTCTCTCACGGGAACAGACTCAGGAAGTTCTCTCACTGGAACAGACTCAAGAAGTTCTTTCACGGGAACAGACTCAGGAAGTTCTCTCACAGGAACAGACTCAGGAAGTTCTTTCACGGGAACAGACTCAGGAAGTTCTCTCACGGGAACAGACTCAGGAAGTTCTCTCACAGGAACAGACTCAGGAAGTTCTCACACGGGAACAGACTCAGGAAGTTCTCACACGGGAACAGACTCAGGAAGTTCTCACACGGGAACAGACTCAGGAAGTTCTCTCATGGGAACAGACTCAGGAAGTTCTCACACGGGAACAGACTCAGGAAGTTCTCTCATTGGAACAGACTCAGGAAGTTCTCTCACTGGAACAGACTCAGGAAGTTCTCTCACAGGAACAGACTCAGGAAGTTCTTTCACGGGAACAGACTCAGGAAGTTCTCTCACTGGAACAGACTCAGGAAGTTCTCTCACGGGAACAGACTCAGGAAGTTCTCTCATGGGAACAGACTCAGGAAGTTCTCTCACGGGAACAGACTCAGGAAGTTCTTTCACGGGAACAGACTCAGGAAGTTCTCTCACTGGAACAGACTCAGGAAGTTCTCACACGGGAACAGACTCAGGAAGTTCTCTCATGGGAACAGACTCAGGAAGTTCTCTCACTGGAACAGACTCAGGAAGTTCTCTCACGGGAACAGACTCAGGAAGTTCTCTCACAGGAACAGACTCAGGAAGTTCTCACACGGGAACAGACTCAGGAAGTTCTCTCATGGGAACAGACTCAGGAAGTTCTCTCACGGGAACAGACTCAGGAAGTTCTCTCACTGGAACAGACTCAGGAAGTTCTCACACGGGAACAGACTCAGGAAGTTCTCTCATGGGAACAGACTCAGGAAGTTCTCTCATGGGAACAGACTCAGGAAGTTCTCTCACTGGAACAGACTCAGGAAGTTCTCACACGGGAACAGACTCAGGAAGTTCTCTCACTGGAACAGACTCAGGAAGTTCTCACACGGGAACAGACTCAGGAAGTTCTCTCATGGGAACAGACTCAGGAAGTTCTCACACGGGAACAGACTCAGGAAGTTCTCACACGGGAACAGACTCAGGAAGTTCTCTCATGGGAACAGACTCAGGAAGTTCTCACACGGGAACAGACTCAGGAAGTTCTCTCATGGGAACAGACTCAGGAAGTTCTCACACGGGAACAGACTCAGGAAGTTCTCACACGGGAACAGACTCAGGAAGTTCTCTCACGGGAACAGACTCAGGAAGTTCTCTCATGGGAACAGACTCAGGAAGTTCTCTCACTGGAACAGACTCAGGAAGTTCTCTCATGGGAACAGACTCAGGAAGTTCTCACACGGGAACAGACTCAGGAAGTTCTCACACGGGAACAGACTCAGGAAGTTCTCTCACGGGAACAGACTCAGGAAGTTCTCTCACAGGAACAGACTCAGGAAGTTCTCACATGGGAACAGACTCAGGAAGTTCTCACACGGGAACAGACTCAGGAAGTTCTCTCACGGGAACAGACTCAGGAAGTTCTCTCATGGGAACAGACTCAGGAAGTTCTCTCATGGGAACAGACTCAGGAAGTTCTCTCACGGGAACAGACTCAGGAAGTTCTCACACGGGAACAGACTCAGGAAGTTCTCTCACGGGAACAGACTCAGGAAGTTCTCTCACGGGAACAGACTCAGGAAGTTCTCTCATGGGAACAGACTCAGGAAGTTCTCTCATGGGAACAGACTCAGGAAGTTCTCTCACGGGAACAGACTCAGGAAGTTCTCTCACGGGAACAGACTCAGGAAGTTCTCTCACGGGAACAGACTCAGGAAGTTCTCTCACGGGAACAGACTCAGGAAGTTCTCTCACAGGAACAGACTCAGGAGCTGGAGGTGAGTCTTCTGTCGGCTGGCTTTCTGATTGGGTATTGTTTAGTTTTCGAGTGCGTGCTTGTGTCCTCGGGGTTCCCCCCACACATCAGGATTTCTGATCGTAAATATTCAACATGTTGAATTTCTCGCTAAATTGCTCCAAACATAAAATTGTTGCCTATCATAAGAGTAGAATAAGTTCCCCTTAGTTCTAAAATACTTACAGTATAAGTATTTTTTTTCAGGGCTGTTACCTCATAATTCCCCACACTTTACATATTGTTCCCCAATACCTTCATATATGTACTTTATAGGTACACTCTAATTACCGAAAGTTATGCTGTAAATTTGTTTTACTTATGCAGTCATTTCCGGCCTATAATCGAAAGCGTTTCCATTTTGTTTGTTTTTCATTATCTCTTCAAATCAAATACACATGTTGAAAGTTGAATTAGGATTGTCGGAAGGAGAGATGGGTGTACCCAGCATTAACTAGAAACTAAGACAAGAGGAGAAAAGAGCAAAAACAAACTCAAAATGTGACAGTTTGGTAGTAAAACATAAAGTGTTGTTTATTGGTACAAAGATGAGTAGGCAATGTATATTTTGTACATTTGCAACTGCTTTTTATCACTTAATTAGAAGCACCACATGAATGTCTTCTGTTACACAGGGTCTAATGAACAGATATTTAGATGGTTATTTTAAAATGCAAAGTATTGCAAATTAAAAAACACATGCATTTTTACAACACTATAAGCGTGTCCCATCCCATCGGGTAATCAAATGTCTTCATGCCAACTTGAACACTTGGGCAAAATACAGGAAATATGTCAGACAAGTGCAAGGTATTTGGACACACTCAAAAAAAGAGACATACTTTCTGTCAGGACTTCGGAATTTATAACTACTTTTTTTTTATGAATAAGAAGTGTAAATCTGTTTTGAAATCAGTTGTTTTTCAAATAAAGGTTTCAGAGTCAGTGATATCAGATTGTGTGTGTATTTTTATATATTATTTATGTATTTTTGTATATGCACTATTTTTAAAAAGCTTTTATACACTAAAAAAAGCCACACAGTGTATGTTCTCACTAAATTGCTCCAAAAGTAAGATTGTTGCCTATAATAGTAGAATAAGTTCCCCTTAAATACTACAATGCGTACAGGATAAGTCATTTAATTTTCCTGGTTGTTACCCCTTTATTCCCCAAACTTTACAACCCTAACCCTTATACACTGCAAAAAAATGCTTTTCTTACTTAGTATTTTTGTCTTGTTTTCAGTCCAAATATCTAAAAAAAATCTTATATTAAGAAGCATTTACTACACTGTAAAACCCAACAAGTTCAGCTAACTCATTTCATTTGAGGACACAGATTACCTCAAACCATTTAGGTTTATAAAAAAAAATAGTTATGAGTACTCTACACTTATTTTAATCAAGTCCTCAAAAAAAGGATATTTCTTAATATACAATTGAACTTACACTGCATTCAAATACTTGATATAGCTGAACCTTCCCTATCTTGAGTAAAACAGCTGAAATTACAAACTTTAAATGAACTCAGAGTGCTTGCAAATAATGCTAGCTCACAATAGCACACACAAAGTCAAATCTAGTAAGTTAAGCTAACTCATTAACTTTGAGGACACTGATTACCTTAACTCTTTTAATTTTAGAAAACAATAGTTATGAGTACTTTGAACTTATTTCAATTGAGTTTACTAAAATAAGACACTCATTGCAATCAAGAAATTAAGTGATTAATTAAGTGATGATTGAGCATTAGTGATGGACACCTGATGATAATGAGCAGAATCACAGAAGGAAAGAGAAACACAAGAACTACAACTGACTTAAGCCACAGCTTTAGATGAAATAACAGAAGATAAAAGAAGACATTAAATATCTGAAGATCTCAGCAGAGGGGGAAACAACTAAACTTCCCAGTATTAAACAACTCCACAAACAGCACTACCAGCTTCACACATTACTTACCAGACTGACTTTATTTCTGTCATTTCTGTTTTAATGAAAATAATAGTTTAATTGAAGTCACCATGATGGAGATGGGTGTTTGCTTTAGTTGTGCTCTTGACCGTTAAATCTTTAATATTACTTTTTTCTCTGGCTGCAAGACATCAAGAATCATCAGAAACATCAGATTATTTTGCTTATTTTAAGCAAAACCTCCCTTAATTTTATTAGATTTTATAGAGCTATTTTCCCCCAAAACGAGACAAAAACGTTTGCTTGTCTAGTAAATGCTTCTTAATGTAAGATGTTTTAGATATTTGGACTGAAAACAAGACAAAAATACTAAGTAAGAAAAGCATTTTTTGCAGTGTACCTACAAGTACGTACTTTATAGGTAAATTGACGTGGATTTTATGTAAAAAATAGTAATAATTTGTATCATAGAATATAGCAGAACATTTATTTTATAGTTTCTGTATAGTAATAAAGAGTTTTAATTAGTTCATTATTCATATACTTTATTGTTATGAGAATTCCATGAGATGGTGTAATAAACCCCCCCCCATACACACACAAAAATCATATCATCATAATTCATAATTTATTGAAATGGCCTATGAAAAACTCTATGTGAACACACTTATGTTGAGCAGCGAGGCTGAGGGTCCGTGAGAGCGGGACGAGTGTGGATGGGCGCCATCTGCGCGCTGCAGCGGTCTCGTGTCTCACGGAGGAGTGACGGGAGTATAAAGGAGGAGCGACGACAGTGAAGGAGGAGAGAGGACCAGGCCTGGATTTTAATTTGTGTTTTGTTTCCATTTTGTTATGTGTGTGCGCGGCAGTCGTCCGTGAGGGGCTGCCGCTTTTACTTTCATTTTGTGTTCATTTGTTTTATTAAAGTTGTTGAACGTTCGCCGGTTCCCGCCTCCTCCTTCCCACAGGAACGAACATTACTACACTGGTGCCGAAACCCTGGAGGAAGGAGGGACATGCTGTCGAAGAGCCCTCGCTGCTGAGGGGGATCGTGGTGCTGAGGAGTTCAAGCAGCGCGGATGAAAGAAGGCCGCGAGGGGCTGCCCGAGGCGGTGGTGCTGGAGCGGATGAAGATCGGTGGGACGGAGAGCTTGCTGCCGTGCCCCTGGGTCGAGGTGGGGTGGCTGCCGTCCTAGAGGGAGCGGAGGAGGCGCCGGTGTTCGCCGTGGGTCGGAGCCTGCGTCCATCCGCCATGTAGGGGAGGAGCAGGGAGCGCGCGGGACTCGCTGCCGGCTGCCCTCGACAGGAGGAGCCACCGCCGGCCGCCAGGGGCGGAGGAGGATCGAGCCATCCACCGAGCGTCCAGTGCCATCGCATGGCACCGCGAGGAAGAGCTTCTCGGCTGGCTGAGGATCGAGCGGCAGTGTGTCAGGGAACCGGACTAATTTTTTTTTTTCACTCTCTCGTCCGGTCGCTCTGGGGGTCTCCGTCTCCCGTTCTCTCTTGTCTCGCCGGCCCGTGAGGGGCTGCCGCTTTTACTTTTATTTTGTGTTCATTTGTTTTATTAAACTTGTTTGAATGTTCGCCGGTTCCCGCCTCCTCCTTCCCAATCGAACCCTGTTACAACACTTGCCCCAAAAAAGTGCGGGGGACACGTCACCCCCCAGTCCCCCAAATATTTTACATCCATGGATGTTCCTATGACAGTATGATTTGTGAAATTCTCTTCTCACAGATCCATTGAAAATCTCTATCACATACAACATCAGACCACCCGAATAAAGTTGGCCTCTTTGGGTCCTGATTCACAGTTATAATACAGTTCTCTCCTTTACCTCCTCTAGGCTCTCCAGACCCCCACAACCTGAAACTACAGATCAGCATTAGATCCTCTGTGCTGTTCTCTGTGTGATGATATACTGACTGTGAGGATCATAGTTTAGTTTTCTCACCTAGAGGTCAGTGTGCTGCCATCAACCCATTTCCATCTGCCCTCCACCTCAAGGTCAGTCAGACCAATATAGACTGAAGTTCCACCAAACGTGTTCTCAACAAAACTCTGAGCAGAGAAAACAGAGGCACATTTATATCATAAACAGACAATACACACATTTCATCTGACCATCTCTCATTTAGTGGCTACACACACACACACACACACACACACACACACACACACACACACACACACACACACACACACACACACACACACACACACACACACACACACACACACACACACACACACACACACACACACACTCACTCTCTCTCTCTCTCTCTCTCTCTCTCTCTCTCTCTCTCACTTGTTCCTCTCTGTTGTTTATGATGATCAGATCTGCTCCTCTCTCTCTGCAGTGTCTTCTGCTCTCCACCCAGCTCTTGGACTCATTGGACATGTAGTAAATACTGTACTGATAGAAAGTCCATCCCTCTGTTAACAGAACGAGTTCAGCGGTGAGCTTTTTATTTCCATTTACACTCACCTGTCTGTAACGTAAAACAGATAGTAAACTCATAGATTGAGTCTGCTGTATAGAAAATAACTACATAGACTTCACCATCAATCAGGATTTCCTTTAGCTGGTCTCTCTCATTGGTCAGATTCTCAATGGTGGCCATGAGCCGCTGTCTCTCTTCAGCGAACCGGACACTCAGCACAATGAGCAGAAGAACACACAACAGAAGCACCACACACACTGCAGCTTCTCTGGAGCGTCTGATCCTCACAGAAACACTTCCTGTAGAAGAACAAACACAATGCTATTGTCTTCATTTATCCGTTTAACACACAGCACACATCAGCTGAACACATGCAAGCTGAGTGAATTACAGTATTTGGACTGCAAGTGGAACTTGAGGTCAGTCAGTGACACCATTATTCAGCTCAAGTCCGTTCAGTGTTGATTCTAACGTTCAGCCATTGTGCATACACACTATACAGTGTACTTGATTCAAACTCCTGCACACTTTTTAGTTCAAATAAAAACTGTAATCTCATTACCTGTGAGTTTGGATGATTTTCCTTGTGTTGAGTCTGTGATCTCTTCTCCAGATTTGCCTTGAATAACATCAAGGTTTTCATACATATCATCCGTGGCTTGTCCATCGTTTCTGTGCATTTTGCAGGTTGTACTCCTTTCTATATTTTCATTCACACTTTCAGACAGTTACAGTGTCGTCAAGATGCCAACACACAAACTCTAGTTTCTCTCTGTGTTTTGTTCCTCATCTGTGTGTGTGTGTATTTATGCAGAAAGTAACTTCAGCTCACCGCAGTATTACACTAGATTAAAATCACCAGGGGTGAGCTCATTTTTGCAGCTTTTGAGATGTTTAGATTGTTTCTGGTACATCAAAACACCAGACTGGTGATAAGTTTACGCTTTTAGCAGTGGCTGCATTTAGATTAGATTAGATTCAACTTTATTGTCAATACACAAGTACAGGTACAAGACAACGAAATGCAGTTTAGGTCTAACCAGAAGTGCAATAGCAGCAAGTGCAGGATATACAATGGATGAACAAGTGCAGGACATGGATATGTACTGAATATAAATAAATATATATAGAGATGGTTATTACTATAAACAGGATTTACAGGTGGATATGTACAGTGAATACATTTACAGATGGCTATTACTATAAACAGAATTTACAGGTGAATATGTACTATGAATATAATATACAGATGGCTATTACTATAAACAGAATATGAGGCTAATATGAGGAATAGCAGTGGATTAAGGTAGTGCAATAAAGTATGGACAGAAGCTATCCGAAAAAAGTGTAAAAGTGCAGTGGAAAGTGGTTGCATATTACAGCAAATGTAAACAGTTGGTACTATAAATACAGTCGGCAGTGCAAATGAGCATAATCCAATTAAGATATGGCAGTGCAAGATGCATATGTAAACAGTTGTTACTGTAATAAACAGTTTGTAGTGCAAACTAACATTCCAGTAGTGCAAATAAGGCATATGTGAGGTAGGAGAGGAGAGTTAGCAGTATATGAGGGAGTCGATCAACGGGGGTTCGAGTTCAATAAAGAGACAGCTCTGGGGAAAAAACTGTTCTTTAGTCTGCTGGTCCTGGTCCGGAGGATCCTAAAACGCCTGCCAGAGGGCAGGAGAGAAAACAGTCTGTGGGCTGGGTGAGAGGAGTCCTTGAGGATGCTGCGAGCTCGATGCAGACAGCGTTTCCTCTGGATGTGCTCGATGACAGGTAGTGGAGTCCCTGTGATGCGCTGGGCAGTTTTCACCACCCGCTGCAGTGCCTTGCGCTCCACAACAGAGAAGCTCCCATACCATACTGCGACACAGTTGGTCAGGATGCTTTCTATTGTACAGCGATAGAAGTTCACCAGGATAGCCGAGGAGAGCTGATTCTTCCTCAGTGTCCTCAGGAAGAAGAGGCGCTGGTGAGCCTTCTTGACCAGGCTGGAGGTGTTGGTCGTCCACAACATGTCTGCCAAGATGTGGATTCCCAGGAACTTGAAACTGGAGACACGCTCAACGGCCATTCCATTGATGTGGATGGTGTCGTGTGTGCCTCTTGACTCTTTCCTGAAGTCCAAAATGAGCTCCTTCATTTTGGTGGTGTTGAGGAGCAGGTTATTATCAGCGCACCATGTGGCCAGGTGCTGGATCTCCTCCCTGTAGGCAGTCTCATCGTTGTTGCTGATGAGCCCAATAACCATAGTGTCGTCCGCAATCTTGACGATGGAATTAGATCCATACACAGGCTTGCAGTCGGAGGTGAAGAGGGAGTAGAGAAATGGGCTTAGCACACAGCCCTGTGGTACACCAGTGTTGAGTGTGATGGACGTGGAGCAGGTGGATCCTGATCGAACATTCTGGGGTCTGTCAGTTAGGAAGTCCAAAATCCAGTTACACATTGAGGTGTTGATGCCCAGGTCTCCAAGTTTGGCTATTAACTTGGTTGGGATGACAGTGTTGAATGCTGAGCTGAAGTCAACAAACAGCATGCGTGGATAAGTGTTCTTATGGTCCAGATGGGTGAGCACAGAGTGCAGTGCCATGGAAACTGCATCCTCTGTGCTCCTATTGCTGCGGTAGGCAAACTGGTGTGAGTCCAATGTGGATGATAGAGAGTCTTTTAGGTGTTCCAGGACCAGCCGCTCAAAGCACTTCATAACGATGGGTATGAGTGCTACAGGGCGGTAGTCATTAGGGCACCTTGGGCTAGAGTGTTTTGGCACTGGCACAATGGAAGTGCGTTTAAAGCATGTTGGTACAGCTGCTTGGGCAAGAGACAGGTTGAAAATGTCTGTAAAAACCCCAGCGAGCTGCTCCGCACATGCCCTGAGCACACGTCCAGGGATGTTGTCTGGTCCAGCAGCCTTGTGCGCGCTGATCCGCGCTTGCAGACATCTGTGGAGGAGAGTGTGATTGGTGGGTCAGCTGAGGGTTTGAGCTTGGTGGCAGTTTCTCTGTTGTCTCTTTCAAAACGAGCATAAAAGTAATTTAGCTCGTTCAGGAAGTTGACATCAGTGGCTGTGGGGGTGGACCGGGTGGGTTTGTAATCACTGATGGCCTGAATGCCCTGCCACATGCGTCGAGGGTCAGAGTTAGAAAAGTGTCCCTCTATCTTTAGCTTGTAGCAGTGCTTGGCCTTTTTGATGTCCCTTTTCAGGTTTGCTCTGGATCTGCTGTAGGCTTGTGCATCTCCTGATCTGAAGGCAGTGTTGCGTGACTTCAACAGGAGTCGCACTTCCTTGTTCATCCAAGGCTTCTGATTTTGGTATGTGGAGATCTGTTTCTGGGTTGTAACACTGTCAATGGTGGAATTGATATGATCCAATACAGAGGATGTGAAGGTGTCAATGTCCTTGTGAGCGCCACTGGTGGCCTGAGAAGCAAACACACTCCAGTCTGTGTTTAGAAACCTTTCCTGGAGTGTGGAATCTGCCCCCGCAGGCCACACCTTGATGGTCTTCACTGATGGCTTCACACGGTTGATGAGGGGTGCATATTTGGGGGTGAGGAACAAAGAAAGGTGATCTGACTGTCCCAGGTGGGGGAGGGGTGTTGCAACGTAAGCTCCAGCCATGTTTGTGTAAACATGATCTAAGGTTTTGTTTCCTCTGGTGTGGCAGGAAACATGCTGCTGAAACTTGGGTAGCACTGACTTTAAGTTTGAGTGATTAAAGTCACCTGCAACAATAAATGCAGCTTCCGGGTGATCAGTCTGTTGTTTACTGATGGCTGCGTGAAGTTCTTTCATAGCAAGCTTGGCATCAGCATCCGGGGGAATATAGGCTGCAGTGATAATGGTGGAAGTATGGTGGTAGATAAAACGGTCTACATTTAACCATGAGAAACTCAATGTTAGCTGAACAATGACTCCCAACATTAGCAGAGTTTGTGCACCAAGCTTTGTTAATGTAAATGCACAATCCACCACCTCTGGTCTTACCGGAGCCATCTAATGTTCTATCCTCCTGGAGTGTGGCGTCCCGCTAACTCAATAGCGGTGTCCGGTATTCCGCTGTTTAACCAGGTTTCTGTGAAGATTAGGACGTTACAGTTCGAAAGTTTCTTGCTGTGTGTGATGCTGAGTGGAATCTCCTCCATTTTGTTCACTAGCGACCGTACATTGACAAGGAAAATGCTGGGTAAAGAGAGGCGATGTGGTGTTAGCCTTAGCTTAGCTCTTAGTCCTCCGCGTTTCCCCGCCTTTGTTTACGATCTCGACGCCACCTGTGAGCAATTCCGCCCGGCCGGGTAGAGTGCATAGCCTCGGGTGTCCAAGCGAGCTCAGGAAGGAGTTGAAGATTGTCCATAAAACTGTCGGAAATTCGCAAACCAATATCCAAAATCTCACAACTGGTGTACGATGTAAAGGCACAACTGTTCTGCATGAACAGACCACGAGATGAGCAAGAAAATTACCGCAAAATTGCAGAATCTGGAGAGACCCAGAGCCTCGCGATGTACTTGCGCCGCCATCTTGGGTGTATGTACTCAACATTGAGCTCAGGTGCTCCTGTTTCTCCTGATCATCCTTGAGATGTTTCTACAGCTTGACTGGAGTCCACCTGTGGTAACTTCAGCTGATTGGACATGATTTGGAAAGGCACACACCTGTCTATATAAGGTCCCACATTTAACAGTGAATGTCAGGGCGCAAACCAAGCCATGAAGGAATCGTCTGTAGACTCAGAGACATGATTGTATGGAAGCACAGATCTGGGGAAGGGCTCAGAAACATTTCTGCAGCTGAAGGTCCCAATGAGCACAGTGGCCTCCATCATCAGTACATGAAGAAGTTGGGAGCACCAGGACTCTTCCTAGAGCTGCCACCCGGCCAAACTGAGCGATCGGGGGAGAAGGGCCTTAGTCAGGGAGGTCAAGAGCCCGATGGTCACTCTGACAGAGCTCCAGCATTTCTCTGTGGAGAGAGGAGATCCTTCCAGAAGAACAACCATCTCTGCAGCTCTCCACCAATCAGGCCTATGTGGGGGAGTGGCCGAATGAAAACCACTCCTCAGGAAAAGGCACATGACAGCCCGTCTGGAGTTTGCCAAAAACTGAAGGACCCTCAGACCATGAAAAACAAAGATTGAACTCTTTGGCCTGAATGGAGGAAACCAGGCACCGCTCATCACCTGGCCAATCCCATCCCTACAGTGAAGCGGTGGTGGCAGCATCATGATTTAACCAGCAGCCATATCACCAATGTGATATCTTGAGAGGCTGCACAGCTCTAAGCGGGACAGTTCAAGTAGTGCAAGGACACAAAGTTCAAATATAACCAAGGATTTTATTAAAGTTCTTGGGAATCAACAGAAATTCAAAAGTGTAACTAAGGTTCAGGTTGATCTTCAACAGTCAAAACTTAAACGATGCCTCTTCTGATGGTGAAATCATTATCCCGATTCCCTTAGGTAAGTAAACAGTCTTTTCCAACCTTACTTCAATCAGTGCTGCAGCCCGTGGCCATTTCAGCAGTAAGTCCTTCAACTGTCTGGTAAGTATTTCCAACCTTCAGTATTCCTCGTGGAAACGATACTTGAGCGATCTGGTCCTCCTCCGCAAAGACCACAACCTGAAGCTTGTCTCCCAAACCTCACACTCCCATTAACTGTGTCTCTGATCCTTAAAAAGCCCTTCAGCTCATCAGATTCTGATCAGTCCCAGGTGTGCGGGAATGTGGTGTATTGAGGGGTGGAGTTCCCGATTCCACCAGGAGATGGAGCCATAGCTGTTTGTGGTTGCAGCCATCTCAGGGGAATGTAGCGCCCCTCCAGGACACAGCCTCTCGTGACATCACACATTCCCCCCCTCAAGACCGACGTCCTCGTCGGGGTGAAGGAGGTGAAGAAGGCGTCACGCCGGGAGAGGGCATCCGCATTGCCGTGGCGTTTGCCAGCCCTGTGGACAACAGAAAAGTTGAATGGTTGTAAGCTCAAAAACCATCTGGTAACTCTACTATTAGTTTCCCTGTTCCTGGCCATCCACTGCAGTGGGGCGTGATCCGACACCACCGTAAAACGTCGGCCCAGGAGGTAGAACCGCAAGGATTCCAGGGCCCAGGTTACAGCGAGACATTCTTTTTCCACGGTGGAATAGTTCTTCTCTCTTGGAAGTAGCTTCCTGCTTAGGTAGAGAACAGGATGTTCCTCACCGTTATGTGCCTGGGCGAGTACCGCACTCAGACCCACTTCTGAAGCATCCGCCTGGACAATGAATTCTTTCTTGAAGTCTGGCGCCACCAGGACCGGACTGGAGCACAGAGCTCGCTTCAGGTTGACGAAGGCTGCCTCCGCCGCAGGGTTCCACCTCACCATTCGTGAGTGGCATTTAGTTGTCAGTTCTGTTAAAGGTGTAGCTATGGTAGCAAAATCCGTAATAAACCGTCTGTAGTAGCCAGCTAGGCCCAAAAACGACCTCACCTGTTTCTTGGTGATGGGCTGTGGCCAGTCTTGTATGGCCCGCAATTTGGCTTTCTGAGGCTTGACCAAACCCCGTCCAATGGTGTATCCTAGGTAGTTCGTCTCGCTGAAGGCCAGCCTGCACTTTTTTGGGTTCGCGGTGAGCCCTGCTTCCCTGAGCGAATCAATCACAGCTTGCACCCGGGGTATGTGGCTGGCCCAATCTGGACTTTGTATGACCACATCATCCAAATATGCCGCTGCATACCTCTTGTGGGGAGCAAGGACTCGATCCATCAAGCATTGGAACGTGGCAGGTGCTCCGTGGAGACCAAACGGAAGCCAGGTATATTGGTAGAGCCCCTCCGGTGTGGCAAAGGCTGTCTTCTCCTTGGACGCCGGGGTCAGGGGCACCTGCCAGTAGCCTTTTGTGAGGTCAAGAGTGGTTAGGAAGCGAGCATGCCCTAAGGAGTCTATCAAATCATCGACACGAGGCATTGGGTATGCATCAAATTCAGACACTTCATTCAACTTCCGATAATCATTACAAAATCGTACTGACCCGTCTGGTTTGGGAACCAGTACAATGGGGCTTGCCCAGGCACTTTGGGACTCTTCGATTACTCCCAGCTCCAGCATCTTCCTTACTTCCTCCTGAATAGCCACTTTACGAGCCTCCGGCACGCGGTACGGGCGCTGGTTTACCGTTTGGCCAGGCATGGTGCGGATCTCGTGTTGGACCACTTCCGTATGCCCGGGGAGGGAGGAGAAGACATCTCGGTTACGATCCACCAGTTCCAGGGCCATCTGCCGTTGATGTGGGGACAGGCTTGGACCCACCTGAACCTCTTCTCGCACCGGTTCTTTGGACTCTGTGGGAGGTAAACAGCTAAACAGCGCCTCCCTGGCGTGCCACTTCTTTAAGAGGTTAATATGATAAATCTGCTCAGTTTTTCTTTTATCAGGTTGCCTCACCTTGTAGTTTACCTCTCCCACACGTTCAATGACCTCATATGGTCCTTGCCAGGTTGCGAGGAATTTACACTCAACGGTTGGCACCAGAACCAGCACTCTGTCCCCCGGCTTAAACTCTCTGGGTTGAGCAGACCTGTTGTAGGAGGCTTGCTGTTGCCGTTGAGTGACCTCCATGTGTTCACGCATCATGGGATAGATGGCCTTCATTCTCTCCCTCATGGCCCCGATATGCTCGATCAGGGTCCGCTGTTGACATGGCTGCTCCTCCCAGGCCTCCTTGGCAATGTCCAGCAGTCCTCTGGGTCTGTAGGAAAGCAAGAGCTCAAAGGGTGAAAAACCAGTAGAAGACTGAGGTACCTCTCTTACCGCAAACAGTAGGTATGGTAGCAGCTGATCCCAGTTGCGCCCATCTTCCCCAACCACCTTCCGAGGTACACGGACTAGCCTCTCCTGAGTCTCTCTCCACAGCGGGTGAAAGGCTGGGCAGTCTCGTCCAATCAGGACAGGGACGGGTAGGGAGTCAACCACACCCGCCACCGTGAGTATGGTTCCCCGGGTAGTGGTCATTGTGAGTTCAGTGATGGGGTAGTCTCTGGTGTCTCCATGGACACAGGAAACTGGGAGGACTTTCCCTGGGGTCAGACACGATGGACCCACCAGGTCCTTCCGCACCAGGGTGACCCGGCTACCTGAATCTAGCAAGGCCTCTACGTCATGGTGATTTACAGTCACCGGGCAGGTGGGGGGTCGATCTGGGGTGCTATCTACGACCCCCACAAGCGAGGTAAAACGGTGGGCGGGTGGTGAGCTGGAGGAGTCAGCAATGGGCATTCGCCGGTTCATTCGCCGGTTTCCCACACTGCCAGGAGATGTGTCCCATCTCCCCACACCGGTAACACTGTCGGGTTTCGCTCTCCCGGAGTATTCTTCCTGGACCCGGCTGGTTTCTGGCTCCCCCTGGAGCCTGGACAGCTCCTGAAGTGGCTGGGTTGGAAACTTTGGGGTTCTTTGGACGAGTTCCTCCCGTCTGTGGGGCGGACGCACTCGTGGGCTCTTTTCTGGAAGCACGAAGCATCTCTGCAGTGGCCTGGTACTTTTCTACAGCTTCCACGGTTAGATCGGCCGTGGTCAAGGCCTGTTGACTGATGAACCGTTTCGCCTCATAAGGCAGGGCCCCTAAGTAACGATCCACCACAATGGCCTCCACTACCGCAGCTGCCGTATTCCTCTTCGGTTCCAGCCATTTCCGTGTGATCCGGACAAGTTCGTGCATCTGCGCACGAGGGGGCTGGTCTGGTTGGAAGGTCCAGCTGTGGAAGCGCTGGGCCATACCAAACTTGGTGAGCCCATTTCTGCTGAGGATCTCAGTCTTCAGGGCATCATAGTCAGTCACCTGGTCAGGGCCCAGATCCCGGACAGCATTCAATGATTCCCCCGTTAGGAAGGGTGCTAACAGTCCAACCCACTGTTCCCTAGGCCAGGCTTCCCTAGTGGCCGTGGCCTCAAAAGCATGCAGGTACGCCTCAACGTCATCTGTGGCCCCCATCTTGGATAAAAAGTCACTTGCCTTTATTGGGCGGACATTCCGGGCGGCCATCTGTTCCCCTTCGAGGGAACTCGCACTGCGTCGTCGAGTGACAACACTCTGGGAACGCCCACAGCGTTACGCATCTGAAGCATGAATGAAATCAAGCCAATCTGATTGGTGTCGCGTCGTGACGTAGTAGATGACGGCATACCCGGAAGATACAAAAAGGAAGCTGATGCAAACACACACTAGCTTTTTTGCTCTTCAGCGAAGCGCTCTGTTTTGTCAGTCTTATTTGATGTTGTTTGTCTACCAACGTTGTTCACAAGCAGGGCTCGCGAACCCCGTGGCTGGTCCCGTGTCTGTCGAAAAAAAAAAAAAAGACAGCACGGTTGATCAATCATGGGACTCGCAGATGGGCTGTCAGGGGAACTTGAGAGGGTGTTGAGGCATCTTCTCCTTCCCTGTTTGACAGTTCCATTGTTCTCCTTCCCCGTGTGGAAGCCCGCGCTGCGGCTTCTTCCCCCGGGGTGGAGGACCCGATGCGTGAGCTGTCTGATTCTGAGGAATTAGACGTGCTCCGTATCGAGGCTCGCCATTTCCTATGCTAGATTCAATCTCGCGTTGCAAAAAAAAAAAAAAAAAAGGCAGTGCGTAGGTTCGAGTCTGCTAGTGAAGTGATACAACGTGATACGGTGAAATGTGATACTGTTGGGTGCGAGGCATGCGGTCAGCACCTGAGGGTGCTGGCTGTTTTCATTGAGAAATATCTCGACGCGTACTGCCGTGCGCTTTTCGGGTGTTTCAGCCTCGCGCCTGTTTGGCTTTTTTTCCCGAGGGATGAAAGCCAATTGTATTATAAGGGCTCGAGCCACGTTGCTGAGGCAACATGTGGTTTACGAGTCCGTATAAATACAATAAAGCAGTATCGTCTGGTGTTATTTCCGACCATGTTTCACTGTATTGTGGATACTGTTGGGTGCGAGGCATGCGGTCAGCGCCTGAGGGTGCTGGCTGTTTTCATTGAGAAATATCTCGACGCGTACTACCGTGCGCTTTTCGGGTGTTTCAGCCTCGCGCCTGTTTGACTTTTTTTCCGAGGAATGAAAGCCAATTGTATTATAACGGCTCGAGCCACGTTGCTGAGGCAACGTATGGTTACGAGCCATATAAATACAATAAAACAGTATCGTCTGATGATTTGGGCTGTATTTAATTCTGAGGAATTAAATAATATAGGATCTGACTTTGAGGAGTTAGATATTCAGCCTATCATTCAGACCATATTATGGCTGCATTTAATTAATATTATCTAACGTGAGGAGTTAGATGTATTTTTTATTCAGCCTGTTATTCAGACTAGGTTGCACGGGTTGGGTGATTATGATGACATTTAATTCTGAGGAATTGAGTGTATGTTATCTGACTTTGATAAGTTAGATACTTTAATCGGTCTGTCACCCAAGCGTGTTTGACTTGTCTGGATATTCATCTAAGAGGGAGCCCTCCTGAAGTTGATGTCGTTCTCGCCGCCTGGTGGCCTGCGGGACACATCAGTTTCAGGCGGTTGCTAGGCGCAGTGTCCGCCCTAGTATTGCGGCCCTGTCGAGCTGCTCCCTTAGATGAGGCCCCTGCTGGCCAGCCCCCTCTCCCGGGTAGGAGCGACCGAGGTCGTTTTCCCCCAGGAGCTCTCGGGAAATCAGTGCTGTGTTCCCGCCGTCAAAGACGCTTCGGGCCTCACTGATTTCCCGCGCACACACGCTGCCTTCGTCGCCTCCAAAGGGACTTGCGACTGGGCAGCGAACGTGTGCGCCCACCGAAAATCGTTCTCAACCGCTCCCTGCCGGTTAGCCGCTTCAGGGGGGTCGGGAACGAGTTTCGGTTGACACCCGAGGCCAGCCTCGAGAGGCTGGTTCCCTTAGTAGATTATCTTGGCGCATGGTAATGCCTTCCGAGTGTATCTACATGGGTCCTGCAGACTGTAGAGCTGGGTTACAGGCTGCAGTTCGGTTCTCCTCCCCCGAGTTTCAACGGGGTGGTCCGGACTGTGGTCGGCCCAGAGCAGGTTCGGGTTATGGAACAAGAAGTACAAGCCCTGTTAGCCAAGGAAGCCATAGAGCGGGTTCCTTTGGCGGACAGGGACTCCGGGTTCTACAGCCGGTACTTCATAGTTCCAAAGAAGGATGGTGGGTTGCGTCCGATTATAGATCTCAGGCTCTTGAATCGGTCTCTGAGGAGATTCAGGTTCAAGATGCTCATAATTCCAGCCATCGTGAGTCAGATCCAGTCCGAGGACTGGTTCGTCACGATAGATCTAAAGGACGCATACTTCCATATTTCCATCCTTCCATGTCACAGGAAGTTCCTGAGGTTCGCTTTCGGGGGCGAAGCGTACCAATATCGGGTTCTTTCCTTCGGCCTGGCACTCTCCCCTCGCGGTGGCGGTTCGGCATCGAGATGTCGTTCTGGCCCACATCAAATGCTTGGGACTGAGACTCAACACGAAGAGGAGCGTGTTGACGCCCTCCCAGCGGACTACGTTCCTGGGGGTTGTATGGGACTCCACGTCGATGCGGGCACAAATGTCCCCCGCACGCGTGGAGTCCATACTGGCGATGGTCTCCTGAGTGAAGCCGGGCCGCAGCCTCACTGTGAAGCAGTTTCAGAGACTGCTGGGGCTCAGGGCAGCAGCGTCCAAGGTGATACCTTTTGACCTGCTGCACATGAGACCCCTACAGTGGTGGCTTAGGGCCAGGGGGTTTTCCCCGAGGGGAAATCCGTTTCATATGATCAGGGTAACGCGCAAATGCCTTCGTTCCCTCGTCATATGGCGGAAACCTTGGTTCCTGTCCCAAGGACCAGTGCTGGGAGCATCATGTTGCCGGAGAGCCGCTTCAACAGATGCTTCCCTCACTGGTTGGGGCGCGGTCATGGAAGGCCGTTTTGCGAGAGGTCTGTGGGAGACCCGGCGTTTCTTCAGGGCACATCAACTGCCTGGAGATGCTGGCGGTCTACAAAGCTCTGAGGAGCTTTTACCCAGACCTTCGCGGCCACCATGTCCTGATACGCTCAGACAACACTTCGGTTGTCGCGTATCTCAATCACCAGGGGGGTTTGAGGTCGCGCCCTCTATGCAGACTGGCGCATCAAATCCTCCTGTGGTCCCAGGGGAAGTTATCGTCCCTCAGGGCGATGTACATTCCCGGAGACCAAAATCAGGGAGCAGACATCCTGTCGAGGCAGGGGCTGAGGCCCGGGGAGAGGCGACTCCACCCAGAGGTGGTGGAGGCCAGGTGCGAGAGATTTGGCCCAGTGGAAGTGGACCTGTTCGCGTCTCGAGAGACGTCCCACTGTCCACTGTGGTTCTCTCTCAAGCATCCAGCTCCGTTTGGGCTGGACGCCATGATGCAGACGTGGCCGAGGCTGCGTCTGTACGCATTCCCCCGATCGCTCTGCTCCCGAGAGTTCTGGAGCGGGTCCGCCGGGAGGGCATCAGCCTGCTCTTAGTAGCACCCCGGTGGCCCACTCGAGTATGGTTCTCGGACATCATAGCTCTGCTAGACGACTCTCCGTGGCAGGTTCCTCTGAGGAGGGATCTGCTCTCTCAGGCAGGGGGCACAATATTTCACCCCCGGCCAGAGTTTTGGAGCCTCTGGGCCTGGCCCCTGAGGGGGCTCGGTACCTAGAGGCGGGCCTGTCAGCAGAAGTGGTCGAGAACTTACTCAGCTCCAGGGCTCCTTTTACCAGGAGACTGTACAGCCTCAAGTGGAATGTATTTTCCACTTGATGTAGAGAGCGTGAGGTGGATCCAGTTAACTGCCCAGTGGCTTCAGTGCTGGAGTTCCTCCAAGATCGCTTCTCCGCTGGTCTTACCCCGTCCACCCTGAAGGTGTACGTGGCTGCCCTTGGGGCTTTCCACGCACCTCTAGGTGATGGACCCTTGGGGAAGCACCACCTGGTTGTACAGTTCCTCCGTGGGGCTCGGAGGGTGAGGCCTGCGGCTCGCTCCAGAGTCCCAACCTGGGACCTGGCGGTGGTTCTGGAAGGGCTGGCTGAGGCCCCCTTCGAGCCACTGGAGCTGGCTGAGCCTGAGAACCTGACCCTGAAGGTGGCCTTTCTACTCGCCATTACCTCTCTGAGGAGAGTGGGAGATCTCCAGGCCTTGGCGGTCACGCCAACTTGCCTGGAGTTTGCCCCCGGCTGAGTAAGGGCCATCCTTCACCCTAGACCGGGTTACATTCCCAAGGTTCCATCTCAGGGAGCCCGGTCTCTGGTTCTTCAGGCTTTCCATCCCCCTCCCCACCTGACGGCGGAAGAGGGGAGACTTCATCTGCTCTGCCCGGTCAGAGCCCTGAGTATTTATCTAGAGAAGTCTTCCCATTGGAGAAGGTCAGACCAGTTGTTGGTGTGCTTTGGCTCACCCAAGAAGGGGCTGCCTGCGTCAACTCAGACGATCAGTAACTGGATCGTCCAGGCTATAGCCACGGCTTATAGGGTGCGCAATTTGCCTTCACCCATGGCCGTGAGGGCCCATTCCACCAGGAGCTTGGCTTCCTCAGTGGCCCTCCTTTCTGCGTCTCGCTTCAAGAGGTATGCGAGGCGGCCGGGTGGGCCACCCCGCACACCTTCATAAGATTCTACAGTCTGCACCTCCCGGTGACGCCTGGTGCTCGAGTTCTTGCGTCCTAAGTGTGCCTGGGTACCCAGCTTCACACTGGGACGTGGGGTGATTTGGTGTGGCTTAGTGGGTATTAACGTTCCCAGAGTGTTGTCACTCGACGACGCAGTGCGAGTTCCCTCGAAGGGGAACGTCTCGGGTTATGACTATAACCCTTGTTCCCCGAGAAGGGAACGAGACACTGCGTCTCGTCGCCACACCTATCACGGCTAGAGCGCTTGCTTCATCGCAAAAGAGCTAGTGTGTGTTTGCATCAGCTTCCTTTTTGTATCTTCCGGGTATGCCGTCATCTACTACGTCACGACGCGACACCAATCAGATTGGCTTGATTTCATTCATGCTTCAGATGCGTAACGCTGTGGGCGTTCCCAGAGTGTTGTCACTCGACGACGCAGTGTCTCGTTCCCTTCTCGGGGAACAAGGGTTATAGTCATAACCCGAGACGTTTCTGCAGCTGCAATTCCTCTGCCTTCAGAAGGTTGGCTCTTTTTTGCTCCTCCAAGAGAGCCACATTTGTTTGCATTTGGGCTTGCTGGCCAGCAATAAGGGTTTTCAAAATTTCCTCCATTTTGTTAGGTTGGGACCGGGGGCCTACGGCCAATTTGGAAAAGTGGGCAATCAAATTTTCAGAGTCCTCCTCTGACATGCACTATTAACACTTGACTGCCCGCATTCTCCACCAAATGTGATATCTTGAGAGGCTGCACAGCTCTAAGCGGGACAGTTCAAGTAGTGCAAGGACACAAAGTTCAAATATAACCAAGGATTTTATTAAAGTTCTTGGGAATCAACAGAAATTCAAAAGTGTAACTAAGGTTCAGGTTGATCTTCAACAGTCAAAACTTAAACGATGCCTCTTCTGATGGTGAAATCATTATCCCGATTCCCTTAGGTAAGTAAACAGTCTTTTCCAACCTTACTTCAATCAGTGCTGCAGCCCGTGGCCATTTCAGCAGTAAGTCCTTCAACTGTCTGGTAAGTATTTCCAACCTTCAGTATTCCTCGTGGAAACGATACTTGAGCGATCTGGTCCTCCTCCGCAAAGACCACAACCTGAAGCTTGTCTCCCAAACCTCACACTCCCATTAACTGTGTCTCTGATCCTTAAAAAGCCCTTCAGCTCATCAGATTCTGATCAGTCCCAGGTGTGCGGGAATGTGGTGTATTGAGGGGTGGAGTTCCCGATTCCACCAGGAGATGGAGCCATAGCTGTTTGTGGTTGCAGCCATCTCAGGGGAATGTAGCGCCCCTCCAGGACGCAGCCTCTCGTGACATCACACCCTGTAGCCCAAGACTGGTTTCCCACTGAAGCTAAGCAGGGTTGAGTCTGGTCAGTACCTGGATGGGAGACCAACTGCTGGTAGAGGTGTTAGTGAGGCCAGCAGGGGGCGCTCACCCTGTGGTCTGTGTGGGTCCTAACACCCCACTATAGTGATGGGGACTCTATACTGTAACAAGCACCGTCCTTCGGATGAGACGTTAAACCGATGTCCTGACTCTTTGTGGTTATTAAAAATCCCAGGATGTCCTTCGACAAAGAGAAGGGGTGTAACCCCAGCATCCTGGCCAAATTTGCCCATTGGCCTCTGTCCATCATGACCTCCTATCATCCCCATATACGATTGGCTTCATCACTCTGTCTCCTCTCCAGCAATCAGTGTGTGTGGTGGGAATTCTGGCACAATATGGCTGCCGTCGCATCAACAGGTGGTGCTGCACATTGGTGGTGGTTGAGGAGATTTCCCCCCTTTCTATATATAAAGCGCTTTGAGTGCCTAGAAAAGCGCTATATAAATGTAACAAATTATTATGTTTCAGCGGCAGGAACTGGGAGACTAGTCATGATCGAGGAAAGATGAATGCAGCAATGTACAGAGTAGTGTTGTCAAAAGTACAGAGCACGATACCAAATCGGTACTGAAATTTTAAAAATCAAAATCAAAATCAAATCACTTTATTGTCACTCTACCATATGCACAAGTGCAACAGTAGGTGAAATTCTTAGGTGCAGTTCCGAGCAACATAGCAGTCATGACATGACATGTACAACATTTAAGCAACAACAGATTACACATCTGATGCGCACACAATTACTCACAGCACAGTATACACTACAATAAACAATAAATAATTTACACAATGTGAGTGTAGTTCTCACAGCTTTAAACATTATACACATACTTACAATATACATATACTTAAAACAATATACTCTAAACATACATTAAACAATAACAGTATACATTAAGCTATAGTAATAATATACAATGTACAGTATACAATATGTTCACAAATTGAAATCCAAAGTGCAATAGATGCTGTATGATAAATAAATGTTTATATAATGTGTGTGTATCTACAGTGGGTTGTGCTGAGTGATATTCTGTCCAGTGTGTGTTATGATACTGATGGATCAAGAGTTAAGTAGTCTGATTGCTTGTGGGAAGAAGCTGTTCTGGAGTCGGCTGGTGCGTGTTCTGATGCTGCGGTACCGTCTGCCTGACGGCAGCAGTGAGAGCAGCCCATGGTTCGGGTGGCTAGAGTCTCTGATGATCCTCTGAGCTCTCTTCACACACCGCCTGGCGTAAATGTCCTGGAGGGAGGGAAGCTCACCTCCGATGATGCAGCTGGCCGTGCGCACTACCCTTTGCAGGGGTTTGCGGTTGCGGGCGGTACTGTTGCCGTACCAGGTGGTGATGCAGCCAGTCAGCAGGCTCTCTATGGTGCAGGTGTAGAAGCGTGTGAGGATGTGGCGGTTCATTCCAAACCTCCTCAGCCATCGCAGGAAGAAAAGGCGCTGATGAGCCTTCTTCACAACGGCCTCGGTGTGGACGGACCATGAGAGTTCCTCTGTGATGTGGACACCGAGGAACTTGAAGCTGCTGACTCTCTCCACCGGTGCTCCATCGATGGTGATGGGGCGGTGTTCTCTCTCATTCCTCCTGACGTCGACCACCAGCTCCTTGGTCTTGCTGACGTTGAGGGAGAGGTTGTGCTCCTGACACCACCGTGTCAGAGTGTGCACCTCCTCTCTGTAGGCCGTTTCATCATTGTCGGTGATAAGACCTACCACCGTCGCATCGTCAGCAAACTTGATGATGGTGTTGGAGCTGTGGATTGCCACACAGTCATGTGTGTACAAGGAGTACAGGAGTGGGCTGAGAACACAGCCCTGAGGGGCTCCAGTGTTATGTGATGCTTTCAGCGCTGTTGAGCGGAATCGTGAACACCTCTGATTGGCCATTGTGCTCACGCGCACATCATATATGTCTGTGATTGGCTACACTGATCAACACTTCACAAACACGAAACGTCAATTAAACGGGTCAATGACGCTTTATACACACAGATATACACATAAACACGGGAGCGTTTGAATGCAGGAGTCCATCAGCCTACCGATCCGCTGGTCGACGTCTGCTTGTGCTTTCAAACGCTCCCACTCCCGCTTTCAAAACACTTTCAAACCCTCCCGTGTTCTTTCAAACGATCCCATGTTCTTTTAAACCTTCCCGTGATCTTTCAAACGCTCCCGTGTTCTTTCAAACGTTCCTGTATTCTTCCAAACGCTCCCGTGATCTTTCAAACCCTCCCGTGTTCTTTCAAACACTCCCGTGTTCTTTCAAACGATCCCATGTTCTTTTAAACCCTCCCGTGTTCTTTCAAACGATCCCGTGTTCTTTCAAACGCTCCCATGTTCTTTCAAACCCTCCCGTGTTCTTTCAAACACTCCCGTGTTCTTTCAAATGATCCCGTGTTCTTTCAAACGCTCCCGTGTTCTTTCAAACGCTCCTGTGTTCTTTCAAACCCTCCCGTGTTCTTTCAAACCCTCCCGTGTTCTTTAAAATGCTCCCGTGTTCTTTCAAACCCTCCCGTGTTCTTTAAAATGCTCCCGTGTTCTTTCAAACCCTCCCGTGTTCTTTAAAATGCTCCCGTGTTCTTTCAAACCCTCCCGTGTTCTTTAAAATGCTCCCGTGTTCTTTCAAACCCTCCCGTGTTCTTTCAAATGCTCCCGTGTTCTTTCAAACGCTCCCGTGTTCTTTCAAACCCTCCCGTGTTCTTTCAAACGTTGCCGTGTTCTTTCAAACCCTCCCGTGTTCTTTCAAACGATCCTGTGTTCTTTCAAATGCTCCTGTGTTCTTTCAAACACTCCCGTGTTCTTTCAAACGATCCCGTGTTCTTTCAAACGCGTTGATCATTGTAGCCAATCACGGGCACATCTGATGAGTGTGCGAGCACAATGGCCAGTCAGAGGTGTTTACGATTGCAGCTCAACAGCGCTCAAAGTGTCACATTTTGGTATCGCAGTCGGTACTTTTGTCAACACTAGTACGAAGACATCCTTGATGAAAACCTGCTCCAGAGCGCTCTGGACCTTAGACTGGGGTGAAGGTTCATCTTCTAACAGGACAACGACCCTAGATAAGCCAATATAACAAAGCAGTGGCTACGGGACGACTCTGGGAATGTCCTTGAGTCCAGCCAGAGCCCAGACTTGAACCCGATTGAACATCTCTGGAGAGATCTGAGAATGGCAGAAAGTTTTGATGCAAATTGACTCGAGTTTGAATCTGCTTTTTTTTTTGCCAAACAACACACATACACACACACACACACACACACACACACACACACACACACACACACACACACACACACACACACACACACACACACACACACACACACACACACACACACACACACACACACACACACACACAGTTTGTTAATTGGCCAGAGGAGAACTGGCACCCCGACTGAGCCTGGTTTCTCCCAAGGTTTATTTTTCTCCATTAGGTCACCTGATGGGGTTTTGGTTTCCTTGCCACTGTCACCTCTGGCTTGGCGTGCTCAACTGTAGACACTACATTTTTCAACTAAATATCCAAATAAATCTAATTATTAAGCTAAACTAACCATATAAACTAAATTACTGATCTAATTATTGATCTAAAGCCCACACTGTCACTGTATGATCATTGAAATGAGCTGATGACATCACTGTTTTCTTCAACTGCATTGTTAAAAGCGCTATATAAATAAAGTTGACTTGACTTGACACACACACACACACCAGCAGAGGGCGTTGTGACTCTGCTGTAAAGATGCAAACAGAGCAGTGATCATGTCCAACATCACTTCACTGCTCCAAGGGCTCCTGTCACTAACACACAGTTTTATTTTTGCCAAACAACACACACACACACACACACACACACACACACACACACACACACACACACACACACACACACACACACACACACACACACACACACACACACACACACACACACACACACACACACACACACACACACACACACCTCTTCTCCCTGACTCTCCTGCTAACACTGACCTGTCCATCAACACAAACTGCACAAACGTTCCCCCTTACATTGATCTGCAAAAGATCAAATCAAACAAAAATAAATGTCTTTGGTCTTCAGCGCTTTCTCACAGAAACAAAAGATGAGGGATTGATTGACCCCAAGAGAGCCCATTGGCTCTCTTTAGCGCCTGTTTACAATTCCTACAAAATCATGTCATGATAAATGCTGTTTGAACTACGTTATAATGACCATTAATGTCTGTATTAGTTAGCTTATGTACTAGCATAGCATACAGATACCGATTAGCCGGATAGCTTAGTTTATACATGCATTTGCACTTGCCCTACATGATTCACAATCATCTTTAATGTAACTATGTGTTGAATTAAGTGTTAAATATTCACTTAATAAGCTATTATGATTATTAGTTATTAATTAATTAACAGTTTATCAAGTGAAAGAAATGTTTCACTTGTTTTATCATGCATTATATAGTATTTATATTAATATCATTTGCATGTACTTGATCTTTAACTGATAGTTGATGGGGACCAGGCTATCTCATATGCTAAATTTGTTAGCATTTCTTTCACAAATTTTGTCTGCAAATCTGTGTAATTCTGGGAAATGTATCACTTGTGTGGTAAAATGCTAAAGCATTCTCAATCACTTAACAAACAAACATCTGTTGGAATCGGCTGAACTCTGCGTTATGAGGCTAATGTATGTCGGCCGAGGACATCCTCATAGAAGAGGGTTTGACTGCGTTCTCTGTGTTACATCAGGACACCATGTCCTGTTCCTGTAATGAACACAATGCCGTTAGATGTGACCTCAGTCAGGCAGGGGCTGATGTTAATGAAAGAGCTCTGAGTACAGATAACAAGCGCTGCCATTTTAAACAATACAATCTCTAGTCAACACTGATCAAAACAGCTGAGCAACACTGCAAGATGTTATCATTAGTGATGGTTGCTAAGGCGAGGAACCAGGAACATGTAATGAGAACGGGGTCCATTTTCATGGCTGAAAAAAAAAACACTGGCCAAGCATTACTCACTTAGGCTATTTCTGATGGCATGAACACTTGTCAGTGTGTGAGTAACATGCAGACCGATCACAGAAGTAATATGGTGTTGCTAAGAGACGTAGCAAATGTCAGCCGGCCGCCTCGTCATCTTCATGAACACCTGGAGTCTCTTGGGATCAGTTCTGGTTGTCAGGTGCATGAAGAGTGACAAGCGTTTGCCGAAGAGGCTAAAGCCACCTTGTCCTCAGTGCCTGTTGACATCTGAAACACTTTCAAGCCCTCTCGGTGTGTTGTGAATCCACTGCTGTGATGTTAGGGTGGTTGTCAGGCATGGGCGTCAGTTTGGTTTGAGATGTGCTGGGGACAGAGACGCATTCAGAAGTGCATTTTCAGAAGTGCTGGGTACATGATGCGTTATTTTTTTTTCTCTTTAGCGCAGGTCATGTTTTGAAAGACTATGTCCTGTAGCTTACTAAATAAATAAAAATGTCAGCTGAGAGACATATTGCGGGTCTTATAGCCTATCTTACTCATGCCAACGAAAGCACCCCGTGAATTCTTTAATATTTTTCATTTTTGCAAATTTTTTACCACTTCGTTATCAGAGTCCCACTGGAGCCCGTGTTTTTTTATTTTATCCTCCCTGTTACACATTAGTTGCAGCTGTGGTGACCCACAAAGAGGACTGTTAGAGACATTCACTAAGGGACTGTTCCTTTAAGGGAGAAGGAGATGATTTACGGTTTCCGGTTGAAACGTGTTGTTGTGATGTTTTGATCTCACTCGCTGCTCAGTTCTGAGTGAAATAATAAGTGGAGTAAAAAGCTGATTCGACGCATCTCCGTCTCTTGTCTCCTCCTTTATTGCACTCCACACAGCCATTAAAATAGTTCAGTTTTGTTTTTAATGTCAAAGTAGTTATATTTCGTTTTGTTTCTTTATTAAGTTAATTTAGAAAAATGTTTGAAGCATTTTTTTGTTTGTTAAACTAAAGTTTTTGCTTTTTAAAGTGGCGGCCAGCGGCCGACAGTGAGTTAACCCAACGCTTTAGCCTCTGAAATCAACACTTGACTTGTCTTGCTTATAAAATCCATATAAAACACTTAAAGCATCGTTTAAACGTTTAGCCTACTATCACCACCATCAGTAAAAAGGCATTTTTGACAAGATGAGGCAAGCAGATCGCAACGGCGCGCGCAAACGAAACGGGCTACACAATCTAAACAAATAATTAAAAATAAACATGCTGGTTGTCTTACCTTGCACCTCTCCGCGAAAAATGAATATAAATCTGATCTTCAATTCCCGTGCTATATGCACATTTAACGGAGTTCATGTCAACGAAAGCAACAGATATGAGCATTTTATTCATCAGCTCTTTTCAACATCAAAGACCCCAGTATGAGAACGAGCAACCTAAACACTGGTAAGAGCCTTTAGTCTCATTCGTTTTAATGAAGATGATTGTGCTTTTGAGCATCTAAGACTTAGCTTATTTTCAGTTTCACTTGTGGCAGTTTGTGTGTTGGCTTGCTTTACTAATTTGCGGCGATGCATGGTGCATAGCGCAGTCCTCTAAACAGCCTAAAAAGGCCCGAAGCCCGGCCCGCGTCTGAGGTAGGCTATGACTGGAAAATTGTCCCAAAGCCTGGCCCTAGGGGAGTAAAAAAGTCGGGGCCCGTCGGGCTCGGGCAGAAATGTAGGGCTCTACTTTGAGTAAGGCTGAAAGCGTCTTTCTTTTTAATACATTTCTTGAATGTCTTAATTACAGTAGGCCTATAGATAGTTATGATATTTGTGGCTGCACCGGGGTCCGTCATCACGCTAATCATGAGCGGTCCATGGCACCAGCATGGCTGTTAAGAACTGTAGGCTACATCAATACATTACAACAATTTCGTGCTATATGGGCACTGCCACTGATACAGGCAGCGGAAGAGCCTGTTTTACGGAGCTTGCTTCTGCTTTTCAAACGTTTTTACGACAAAAGATGTCATTAAAACAACATAAGATGTCGTTATTACGACACAATTGAGTGGAAAAAATAATATGTGTGTGGCGCTTTGACTGTAACTGAATATTGGCATGTGGATGTCTTCAGGCCAAGACTATTATACATTTTGAAGTTTGGGGCAGATCGGACATTGTGTGCCTGAGTTACAACAGCTTCCTGTTTCATGGTGAAACATCAGACTTTGTCAGGCCGTCACGGACACGCCCTTCAGTGAAAACTCAAGATCTTCACAATTTAACATCACCAAGGCCTTATTAGACTGACCAAATATGATGTTGATCTGATTAAATCTCTAGGAGGAGTTTGTAAAAGTAAAAGTACAACTTTGCAGAGAATATTCTAAATATCTCACTTCCTGTTGGTTTTCAGATTTTACTCCCAGGGACTTTTTTGTAGGTGTTGGGCTGTTACATGTGTGTACCGAATTTCATATTCGTATGTGAAATGTGGCGCAAACAGCGCTTAATTGAATTTAGTAGGTGTCCCTATTGTGCCACGCCTAATTCTGAAACCCATAGCAGACGTACATTTTCACCACTTCTGACGTGTGTGCAAAGTTTCGTGAGTTTTCGAGCATGTTTAGCCCCTCAAATCTGCGATTCATTTCAGAGAATGTTCTATGTTCGCTAGGATACTCACCAGGATGGGCATGTTGCCATATTTTGTGTGAATTTGTCTGTTCAAGCGCAAGACTTGAAAGAATTCAAGAATACACACACACACACACACACACACACACACACACACACACACACACAAATCTTCTCTCAGCGTGAGCAGGTTCTCTTTCGCGTCTTGCATATTAGAAATGCATCGTTGGATTTGAGATGGAGAACCATACGGTTAGATTTTTTCTTTGGTGGTCCGAGTCATCTTCACATCTCAATGTGTAGTTGGTCAGGTGTTCTGGGAGGTTGCCAGGGCATTGCTGGGTGGTTGCTAGGGTGTTTTAATTGGTTGTTAGAATGCTGCTGTGTTCTGTGCGGTTTCCAGGATGATACTAGGCAGTTGCTTGGGTACTCTGGGAGGTTTTTAAGTGATTATCCCGCCTCTAAGTCTGTGTGATATTCTGGTGTATAGATATGGCTTGAGTCCTTCCTTCTGTATCATAAAGGTCAAAGCGCTAATGTGAGACATATCTGATGAATGTGCGATGAGAAAAAATGCATTTGACATGTCGTTTGATTTCATGGTGTGAGTGATTTAGCACCTGACATGAGCTGGCTGATGTCGACCAGAACAGGTTTGTCTCTCATAATCAGTGTAAGCCAATTATCCAAAACGTAAAAATGAATTGCCATGAGCTTGTGTTTGAAACGGTACGTGATGTGAAGTGCTGTGTGTGGTTTATTTGCCACACTGCTACGTCTTTAGACACAATCGTTCGATCAATCATGTTCAAACAGGCAGCCAGTCAGTATCTGAAGCTCGTGCTAAAACCACTGCGAGCCATTTATTTCTGACTCAGATAAAGAAAGTTCTGCAACCTCTCAATCCTATTTTCCGAGCTTCTTTCAATGCTTGCTGGTTTGAAGCACCCATAAAGAAAAGCTTTGACCGTGAAAGACTGAGCCCATGGCAACAGTAGCTAAGAGGAAGTGCTCAAAGGGAAGACAGGAGAGCAAATCTCAGTAATCAAAGAGAACAGACCTGCCTCAGATTTTCAGTCAAGCACAATACACCAACATCGTTCTTTAAACGGCTTGGATCTAGGTTTACTCCATTAGATAGGTTTATTCTGTTTAATTACATCAGAAAGGTATTTGGGAGCTTGATGGTTGAGAGCTTTGCACACAAATACAGTTTTAAAATGTATTTGATATCTGATATCAGTGTAAAATTGGTATAATATGATCTGGTTTGTGGCTTCCCATGAGCGTGAGCTAGGTTTGATTGTCTAACTTAGGACCACTATCTAGGTTAAATCGTAAATCTTTGACGTCAGAGGTAAAGTGTGGCATGAAGGTGCCGAGATCGATATCATCTGCATCCGTGTGCTCTTTTGTCACCATTGAGTTGCATAAAATTGCTGGTGAGCCACAGTTTGAGTTCATGAAGACCTGCTCCAATCTCTCATAAGCAGAATTATCCTTGTGTGTTATAGGTATGGGTGGTACGACACACAGAATGTACTAAAATTGGCCGCATGTATAATGAAAATAGTAGCGGCCCCAAGACCGATCCCTGGGGTACACCACAGGTGAGGATGAGTGGACACCTAAACTAGGAAGGACTGGGAGCATTTTAGTGCCGTACCTGTGATCCCGATCAGTGTTCATTTCGTTGACGAATAATTTTCGCCATAATTTTCATCAACAACCTTTTTTCACTGACGAAAACGAGACAATAACTAAATAAAAACTAGTGTTGGATGACAAAAACTATGACGAAAACTTTAATTTTCGTCAACAGATAAAAACGAGATTAAAATGTTAGTGAGGGACGATTAGGGAAGAGATCGGGTCAGAACTGATGTCCTGTGTCACAGATGCGCACATTTGATTTGAACATGCTGATATAACCACTGGAAAACACTGCTCACGCATCCCCAATCCAGCACTCCAGAGCGGCTCACAGTCAATGAATAACACACATTTATGACAGACAATTGTTTATGAACTAATGCTGATGAATAATGACAATGTTTACTTTACCATGTTTATATAGTCATATTTTTAGATGGTTGTAACAACGCATATTTTATCTCCTGAACTTGAATGAGCTCCTGCAACTGCAATAGTAAGGCGCATACATTTCAAAATAAGAGTCAATGTGGAGCTTGTTTATAATTAAAAGTCATACATTATATATTCGTTTTGCTTACACAATAAACTGTATTTAATTTAATTCCCATTTAATTCATAGTCAGGAGGAAAGACCAGTATTTGACACATATTCAATAAAGTCAATCAGGGTTATAATAGTTCACTAAAATCTTCATTACTTGAAATTAAATAAATGTTAACAGAAATTAAAAAAATAAATAAACTTATTTGAAGCTTTAGCTTAACCTGATATGGCTTACTATCTAAAACAGAAATACAAAGTTATAAAAACTATATAGATGTTTTCAAAAAACAAACAAAAAAGTTAATTGAGCTCTTTCCTGTTTTTTTAATGTAAAAAAAAAAGTATGTCAAAATGTCAGTTCAAGTGACAGTCAGTTATGTAACGCTTAAATGCTTAATGTATTACAATTTAACTAAACTCATTAGATTTTAGGAGACTAAAACTAGACTAAAACTAAAAACAATTCAGGTGACTAAAATATGACTAAAACTAAAAGGCATTTTAGTCAAAAGACTATGACTAAAACTAAATCAAAATTTGCTGTCAAAATTAACACTGATCTCGATAGAACGTCCCAGATCAGATAGAGTCCTGTGGTACACAAAGTCAAAAGCTGATCTCAAATCCAAAGGCACGTACGCCATAGTATCGCCAGCGTCTGTAGTCATTCAAATGTGGTTAAAACTTTTAGATTAAAGGAGACATATTATGCCACTTTTTACAAGATTTAAAATAAGTTTGATGTTCCCAGAGTGTGTATGTGAAGTTTTAGCTCAAAATACCCCACAGATCATGTTTTATAGTCTGTTAAAATTGCCACTTTTTGGGGGTGAGTAAAAACACAGTTTTTTGTGTGTGTGTCCCTTTAAATGCAAATGAGCTGCTCCTCCCACCTGTTTTTTCCAGAAGAGGGCGGAGCTTCAATTGCTCATGCAACAACAACAACAACAACAACAACAACAACAACAACAACAACAACAACAACAACAGAACAATGGTGTTCAGTTCCGACCGGAGTCGGACAATAATGCCTCTTGGGTTGTAATTTTTCACGTTTTCTGGGTTGGTAGATGCACCGGTGACCCGATTATAGCACTTAAACACTGAAAAAGTCTGATTTTTATGATATTTCCTCTTTAAGACTGAAAGCAACTGTATAAAATATAGAATTTTTGAAATGAAAGATACTTTATTGTCCCTAATAGGGAAATCTGTTGTCCAATCTCGATGATCAATGTTTCTACATCACCTGTTACACCTAGAATAACTCTAAAATACAATATATTCACAATACTTTACATGCATGACACACATCACATTGCCTTCACATACATCCACATTCACCACACGGGTAACTGCTGCAATATATAAAAGGATAGGACGGATTACTAGTCCATATTTAAGTTTAATTGATACTGGCACAAACACTTTTTTAAACCTTTCTGAATTCTGCACCTTCTCTGGAAGTTTATGAAGCACATGGATCACTCACAATCCTTCAATGTGCAGTGCTCATAAAGAGACTGAATGCTAAGATTTCAGTTCCTATTACATACAATTACTTTGTTTTGGATTTGAACAGTACAGATTGGTAAAAATGTTGATAGGAATGGCCCGTTAGAGATGGGCCTATAATTCTGCAGAGTCGGGAGTCTCAGAGGACAGTCCCGCTGACAAGGCAGTGTTGATGATATTCAGAAGGACTGAGCCAACCGTTTCAAAGATCCGTCTTACAAATGAGAGGGAACAACACCATGAGGTTTTCATTTTAAAGTGATCTCTCTGCATGCCTGAAGGGAGACCGGCATGAATAGTGTTCATTTTGTAAGAGAGGAAATTAAGAAAACACACCGATGGAGGGGTCGCTGAGAGAGTCTTGACAGGAGCATAGTCAAGAGTCGAGAGAAGCGCTCTAGAACAGTGTGAATTCTGCCCTGCCAGCCTATATTAGTGATGTAGGGAGACTTTGAGTCTATCTTTCTTCCATCTTCATTCGAGCCGTCGGCATTGCTGTCAGAGTAATCGAATGTGGCCGTTTATCCAAGGCTGAGACTTGTTTCTGGGATAGATGATTTTACGAGGTGCAATAGAGTTTGTTAAGAGCTTGTATCTGCTCGTTTCTTATAAGAGAGTCTGAAATAAGAGGATGGTCGGCCTCCAGGAACAGTTCAGAAAACATATCATGAGAATGTGAAGTTAAGATGCGAGCCCAACGTGCTTGAGGTGCTACAGTTCTGGGCGGAACTGGACGAAATGCTGAAAAGAGCACTAGCCTGTGACCCGAGATATCACAGATTTCACACCACGGACAGGCCGTATATTAAGTCGAGTGTGTGGCCAGAACAATGTGTGGGGACGTTCACCCACCGTTACATTATTGTCTCTGGATCCCTCTTTCAAGTCCTGGTGGTTTTAGTTAACGTTTATGCTCCCAATTGGGACGATGTTCACTTTGCAAATAGGAAATTAGTAGGGCCATTATGGCAATGAAGAGTAGTAAGTCTCCGGGCCTTGATGGGTATCCTATTGATTTTTATAAGAAATTTAAAGAGAAACTTGCACCAATTCTTTTTGAAGTTTTTAAAGAATGTTTGGTCGTAGGCTCCCTGCCTCCAACTTTTTCACAAGCATCCACTCCTTCTTAAAAAAGATAGAGACCCTATGCTGTGTGAATCATATCGTCCTATATCTCTTTTAAACACTGACTTTAAAATTTTAGCTAAAGTGTTAGCATTTCGTTTAGAACCTCCCTTCAATAATTTCAGATGATCAAACTGGATTTATTAAAGGTCGCCAATCTTTCTCTAATATTCGTAGAGTTCAACATCACCGACCCCCAGTACTGCATCTGGCCCACAGCGGAGGCACCAAACACGGCGCGAGATTAGGCAGACGAGGGTAAGCGTGAGGGTATCCGGGCTAGGCTAGCCAGCTATCCCCACAATAAACTGGATTACATTCGATTACTGCTGTTGTGTCTTTGTTTGCGCTGTGTACTCAATGCGCGTCACTGACGCTTTTCATATGATAGGAAAATATCTAAAAATAATGCTATAATCAACACTTTCTCGTAACTCGTTCATCTCCTGTAATGGTACATTACATGTGTTACAAAGTTGGTAATAAGGAGGAAGGCGGGCTCGGCGTGACTGGGACTCGTGTTTATTCAGAACTCTCAGATACAAACTAAATAAACTTGCGCTGACAGCGCTCTCACAACTCAGTACAATATCACTTTGTTAGTAATCGCTCCGTCGGTGGTCCACTAGTGATGTCCGGTTCGCGAACTAATCGTTCTTTTGAACCGGTTCTTTTTAGTGAACCGGTCGAACCAGTTCACGAAATCGGACTGAATTGTTCTAAACGGTTTGTGTCTCGAGTCAGCGCTGATCCATCATTTACTAAAGTTACTAACTTTCTGACATGAGTGACAGTCCCTCCGACTAGAAATAAACAAATAACCTGAAGTATATGCTAGTAACTACATTTACATTTATGCATTTGGCAGACGCTTTCATCCAAAGCGACTTACAGTGCCCTTATTACAGGGACAATCCCCCTGGAGCAACATGGAGTAAAGTGCCTTGCTCAAGGACACACTGGTGGAGACCGCTGGGATCAAACCAGCAACCTTCTGCATATCAGTTCCATGGTTTAACCCACTGGACCACCATCTCGCACTACAACAGTTCACAGAAATGAAGCTCTAGCATAAGTTCTGCTGGAAAGACTCAATTACTACGTCACTTATTGCCTTCATTCTAACTCAATTATATCCTCATGCTTACTGTATAAAAGCCCGGTACTTACACATGTTTGAGTTCGCAGATACTGAAGCAACGATTACCCCCATCCTCCCCACCACCACCAGGATGGTCCTGTCCATACCTCCCGGGGGGTCGGCTGCGCCCCTGCCCTCGTCTCCAGGCAGGAATTGCAGATCCGATACCCTCGGATTATGCCTACGGACGGGGCCTACGCCAAATTGACTTTGTATATTATTAGCTTGCTGTGCTATTAATAAATGCACTATTGTCGATATAATTCTCCCCAGTCTTCCCTGTAGAACTGAGACGTGCTGAGAGAACTGATGAGAAGTGAACTCAGGTCCATCCGTCTCTTTGGCAGGCTCGTGCCTCATAGAACTCGTTAAACCACGCCCCCTCCGCTACAAGATCTGAAACTCATTTCAAATGCAAAGATGTGAGCCAATCACAACAGTGGGTGTTTTTACTGAAGTCTCACAGCAGACACGCCCCTTGAAACAGAGCATTCAGCCAGAAGGCAAACATCAGTATAGAAAAAATTCCTTTTATTTCTAAATTATGACATTTTATGATGTAAAAATCATACTAACAATAATAATAATAATAATACATTTTATTTATAACGTGCCTTTCTAGACACTCAAGGTCGCCTTACAACAATAGTAAAAACACAATAGCACATAATTAAAATACTCAAGAATAACAAATAGAAACAACAAATAAAAAATAAATAAATAAATTATATTGATGACAGGACAGTGCAGTTATAGTGGGAGTGAGTAGGCCAGTCTGAACAAATGTGTTTTGAGTTTGGATATGAAATGTGGCAGTGTGTCTGTATTGCGGAGGTCAGCGGGGAGAGAGTTCCAAAGCTGGGGAGCAGAGTGGCTGAAGGCTCTACTCCCCATGGTGACAAGACGGGCAGGAGGGACTGAGAGCCGCAGAGAGGAGGAGGAGCGGAGGGAGCGGGCGGGTGTGGAGATGTGGAGGAGCTCAGAGAGATATGGAGGGGCAAGGTTGTGTATGCCTTTAAATGTGAAGAGCAGTATTTTATAATTGATGCGATATGTGATGGGGAGCCAGTGGAGCTGTTGCAAAACGGGTGTGATGTGATTGGTGGAGGTGGTACGTGTGATGATGCGGGCTGCTGAGTTCTGGACCAATTGAAGTTTATGGAGGGTTTTTTGAGGGAGACCAAACAAAAGGGAGTTGCAGTAATCCAGGCGGGAGGTGATGAGGCTGTGCACAAGGACGGCAGTAGAATGAGGGGTGAGGGAGGGGCGGAGGCGGTGGATGTTGCGAAGGTGAAAGTAGGCAGAGCGAATTACATTATTGATGTGGGAGGTAAAGGAGAGTGTGCTGTCGAGGATGACACCCAGACTCTTTACCTGAGGGGAGGGGGTAATGGTAGAGTTTTCAAAAGTAATGAAGTTATTAATTTTTTTAGGGTGTTTTTGGTGCCTATTATGAGTAGTTCAGTTTTATCACTGTTCAATTTAAGGAAGTTTGTGGTGAACCAGGATTTAATTTCAGAGAGGCAGTTGATTAGGGAGGAGGGTGAGAGTGAGGAATTTGGTTTGTTTGAGAGGTAGAGCTGGGTGTCATCAGCGTAGCAGTGAAAGTCAATGTGATGTTTCCGGAAAATGTGACCAAGGGGGAGAAGGTAGATGATGAACACATAGGGGTCCTAGTACCGAGCCCTGAGGTACACCAGTGGTGACGGGGACAGGATGGGAGGTGAAGGATTTGAGCTGGATAAACTGAGTGCGTCCTGAGAGGTAGGAGTGGAACCAAGTGAGGGCTGCGCCTGTGATGCCGATAGAGGAGAGCCTGTGCAGAAGAATGGAGTGTGAGATGGTATCAAAAGCTGCAGTTAGATCCAGCAGAAGCAGGATGGAAAGTGAACCGGAGTCAGCAGAGAGGAGAAGGTCATTAGTTATTTTAAGGAGGGGAGTTTCAGTGCTATGGAGGGGTCTGAAGCCAGATTGGAATTTTTCATAGAGATTATTGGAAGATAAGTGAGTATGAATTTGAGCAGCGACTGTTGTATAACGATATAACTGTATAACGATATAACTGTATAACGATAATGATAACGATATTATAAGTACACCTCAGAATACATTATAAAATAAAATAAAAAATCCATGCCATGGGACCTTTAAGGTATTCGGGCCAATCACAATGCACTGGATTGCTGGCCAATCAGAGCACACCGCTTTTTTAAGACAGATGAGTTTTGTAAAAATCATAGAGGAGCAGCAATATTGTACAGTATGTGCAAAATAATGACTTATTTGAACCTAAAACTGCGTAAACACATTGCATTAAACCAAATAAACCAAATAATGTTCTTTTTAAAACCATCAAATGACCCTTTTAATATAAACTCGCCATTGTGAGTTTATATCGGACAATTCTGAGAATAAACTCACCATTGTCACCCTCACCACCCTCTAAAAGAACAGAAACTGGCATTTATGATTTTAATTTGCCCCCTCTACAGCTGAATAACAGTTCTGGCCACTTTTGTAATCTAAGATAAATGAGTATATGTTTAATCTGCAGAACTACGGTTGAGCATTGCCTTAACAGGGCTTTGGTGTCACTCATGCATTTGACGTTTATGACTATTGCAGATTTTTCCACTGTTAAATATGAAATTTACAACACGGCCCTGCTGTAAACACTGCAGAATACAGCACACGGTTTATGATGGAGGCTCGGGAGATAGAGGAGTGATTTATTACAGTTTAATCTGAGAGACTGGGTTTCATCGCCATGACAGTTTTAGCTCTCGAGAATCAATAAAAGCTGGAAATAACATCACGTCTCAAATACTAACTCTAAAAATAACCGACAGTGGGATGATGTTACAAAAACCAGAGACCATCTCGCCATGAGAACGCTGTGGAAGATGCTGATCATACTGGGACTAAAGCTGTAGTCTTCAATAACACAGTGTGCTAATGTTTCAGACTTTTTCTTTTGTTTTGTGAAAGATTAATCTGTCGGACATTGTCAAGAAATGCAGTCATTCTGTGGTCATATGACGGAGGTTATTAACGGCATACTGAAATCTGTTAAATTCTGTCGTGTGTAGTGCAGAATAAATGCTCAAATAAGACATGAATGCTAGTTTCACACTGGCCCCATTCACCACCATTACAGATTAAACGTAAAAATGATTCAATTCATGCTTTCAGACCGCAACTATCTGTTTTTAAAAAGTTGTTTCGATCACAGGTACATTTCTATTGTACTCTTTCACAGTTACTCATCAATCGTGAATTCATCCAAAAGTTCAGCTCTGTTATGGGCACATGGGAACAGCGGTGAACACTGAAGGATGTGCACTGGCGATCTGGCCAGGAGACTTCTGAAGAGTTTTTCTACTTTGAAAGAGACTTTAGCAGTAAAAACAAAAGGAAGAGGCATCTTAGTAAAAAATGACTTCCAGTTATTTTAACCTTAAACTTTATGCAAGCAGCTGTTCTGGGTTCTCAGTGTGATTTTGTACACAAATCATGTCACATGTAATATTACTTTTTTAATAATGTTTTTACCAATGTTTTAGTTGTGCAGTTTTAAAGCTACACTGTGTAACTGTTTTAGTTTATTCTTAGCTAAAAACACTGTAAGAATTTATCTGGTCGTGTCCCGAGCTCTGGCCGTCCCTCGTGGTGGAGTTGTGTGAGCGCTCAAATAAGAAACAACAAGCCAAGAGCAAAGATACAAATAGTTTATTGCTTCCTACCCAACTGAACTAAGCTGGGGCAGTCCCAGCTTACATACACATATGGGTTACAAGGTTAGGAAAACAACACCTTATATGAAGTGGAATCTTACAGCAGTAGAAGAGAAAACTATCAGG
>CM042262.1:2726883-2831883 GCA_023566225.1 Romanogobio albipinnatus | reverse complement strand
CCTGCAGTGGATTGGCTCATTCTGCTCAGAGACAGCAGGAAATGACCTTCACCAGCTCTCAGGTTTGGACATGTAGAGCAGATACTGCCTCAGGAATAACCCAGTTCATCTCCATCACCACGAGACTGTGCTTTCCCGTTAAACACACATTTAGTGCCAGAGGACTTTATTATGTGTCTGTCATATAATGAACAGATTAAGCACCAGACACACCTGTAGCCAATCCGCAGTAAGGGGCGTGTCCACTCGTGAGGGGGAGGTGCCTGTTCTGCATAGCCTGTTAGTGGAATTGGGGGCGGGGCTACCAAGATAGGAGCGTGTTTGTCTGGTTGATTTCAAAAACCTTTGATAAAGCCACAGCCAGATCCACTGACGCTTCTCTTGTGCTCTCTCTTTCGCTTCTATTTGGGTCTTTTGTCAAGGCCAACTGTGTTTTATGGGCTGTCCTGGGATGTTGCATGATGAAAGCCATTCATTTCCAGTCAATCCAGAGGTTCCTCTTGGATACTTTTGGACATGTTTTCTTGACACGCTGTTTGTCACACACTTACACACACAAAAACACACGCACACACAATTTAACACGTGCCATTCCAAAAGCTAATTGTGTTTTTGTGTGTGTGTGTGTGTGTGTGTGTGAGTTTTTTTTGTCTGTTTTGCACTCTTGATGTTTTAGAGATTCACCCCTTCACTGTTGAGTCCTTTTTTCTGCATCCTGGCTGATTTGTAGATTGTATGCACAAACAAACTAATTTCCCATTCATTTCCAATGGGGGTCATTTTCATGATTTTTTTTCAAATCCTGTCCCCAATTTATTTGGGTGTTCATATACCAAGTACCAATAAAGTCACCAAGTTTCGGACCATTCCGATAAAGCTACGATTTTTAAATTTTTTATAAAGTTTACTTGATAAAGTTTTAAATATGGATATTTCTCTTACACAAACGCATCGATTCGCTTCAGAAGGCCTTTATTAACACCCCAGAGCCGCGTGGAGCAGTTATTTGACGGACAGATGCACTTTTTATGGACTTCAAAAACAGAGCAACTATGAATCAAATGCTAATCCTTGGATTAGCCTGGACTTTTGTAATATAACTCCGATTTTATTCGTCTGAAAGAAGAATGTCATATACACCTAGGATGAACTATCCCTTTAAATACTGGAGATTATTTCAAAAACCTGCTTTTGTGAACTAGTCCTAGGTTTTTGGCTCAACCTCGATAACAGTTAAAAAGCTTTAAAAACATATATTACCTGTGGTAAATGGCCTGCATTGACTGTAAATGGTCTTTTCCATCTATGATCGAGATGGGTACAGGCTTGCTAAATAAAACACAATACATTTTTACACATGGCCTTAAAGTGCTATATTGTCCAAAATGATAACTGGATGCCACTCAGTGAATCAAACATACATGAAGAAATGTTTCTTGTTGCATATTTCATTTGACAAGCAGTGTGTGCTCCAGTTTGAGAGAATGCTTTCTCTGGCCCTTGATCTCAGGCCGCTCTCTTTATGCCTGATGTCGTCTCTGATGTATCCAGACGCACAGACAAGCTCACATCCAATAAACCAAACCAGCCTTGAGTTTCATTTCATTTACAGCTATTCTGGGTGACAAGCTGTCGGTGTGGTTTAACAGAAACGTCCCGCTGCTCCGAGGAGAAGGACCATCGGTGACAGATGAGAGTCTTTAGCTGTCGCCCTGTCTGTGCAGATCAACCCTTCAGTTCATCATTTCTGGTGCTCTTTCAGCTTTATGACATAAAGGCATAAATCCAATCCAATAGTTAGTCCTCAAATAAAAATACTCAATGACAAAATCACATGTATTTGATGAACTGGTTCATAAGAGTCATTTGTTCAAGAACTGAAGCACACTGTTTGTGTGGATTGTTTGATTTTTATCGTAAGAGTCATTCGAATGGAAATCTTGAATACAGGACGCACTGTGTGTTTTGATTCACTAGAATGAACTGGTTCAGAGTCGTTCTTTCGGGAATCGGACCATAGTGGCTGTGCTGTATATTTTGATTCACTTAAAGAACTGGTTCATAAGAGTCATTTGTTCAAGAATCAGACTACACTGTGTGCTTTCAATTTTTTTGTTTTGTTTTATTTAAAACATCTGACTCTTAAAGGGGTGGTAAAACACATTCTTTCGAAGGCTTGATTGTGTTTGTGGGGTGCACTGTAACGTGTTCATGCTTAGTTTTTAAAAAAATGCATTATTTTTCATATATTTGACCTTTATTCTACACTGCTCTGCACCTCCTTGTAAAAACGGTCTGATGGTTTCCGGGTTGTATGAAGCCAGTCCCTCAAAAATACGCAATGGGCTCAGATTGGTTAGCTGGCCCAGTGTGTTGTGATTGGCTAACCGCCTAGTGCACGTTTGTCGGAAACGTCACGCCCCTTCCCTTTACCGGTAGCCTGTGCTTTGGGTAGTACAATGGCGTCAATAAAACCATACCAATTTGAGCCCGAATCAGACCCAGACAATTTTAGTGAAGATGATCGAGCAGAACCTGTTCAGTCCTCAAGAGTAAAGACTGCGGATCTATAGTGATCGCTACTGAATGGCACCGTTGGCACTTGTTGAGGAGCTTTGCCACGTTACATGCGGACATAACGTTATGTCGGATAACGTTAAGTATGAATGAGCATTTAACAAACTGGTTTGCAGAGCCAAATGAGCGTTGTCATCTGTGTATTTCCTTGCTACAACGTACAATTAACAACACAAACTATTACAGGAAAACACATCGACGAAAAATAAATCATACTTACAGGTTGTGGCCCGTAAACAGCTTCTGTTTTTAATTCCATCTTTCAGGACAAGCCGTTGTAAGAATCCTGCATTGAACCCACGAAGATTGTGGAAGCTTTCCTCCGTGAAATGTGCAGCTGAACCGCGGCTCGTGTATTGCAAATACAGACGAATATTGTCCATTATGTCACATTTTCTGGTCTTCTCCTCCGACCCCTGTCTGTCTCGTGCTTTGATTTATGATGGGCAGCATATATCTGCTGCAAATGCGACCATGTTCCCGTCTGTCTCATACACGCATGCATATAACGTTGTATGTTAAACGCACTGCAACGCCCCCCGTCCCTAGGAAGGCTGAACAAAGTGGACCTGCAATCCGGATGAAAATAACAGCGTTTCGTCGGCATTGTCAACAACACTCCAGCCTACTAACTAGCCTACCACAACAACTATTCCCTGCAGCGATACAAAATGGCCCCCCCTTATTTCATATTCTCAGAGGAGGGGTTTATGTAAATATTGGGGCTGGTGATGTCAGAGACCCTGGAGGAATGTCTGTAGTCCCTACCGGCCGTTTGCTGTAGTCCTTAGAAATCGATTTCTTTAACAGCAAATATCTCCCTTTGCTTTAAACTTTGAACGTTGTAACTTTGCAGATGTTGTTTATGCTCAAACAGCAACATTACACACTAGCTAAAGTTAGAAAAGTGAAATCATGGTTTACCACCCCTTTAAGAGTCATTTGTTTTAAACTGATTATGATTCACCTGAAAGAATGGTTGATTAGAGTTATTCGTTCAAGAATCAGACTGTATTGATCACAATGTTTTCCCAGCAACAGCACCATAGCTTCGGCCCAGAACCGGGCCACATCTGGAACATGTGGATTCAACGCTGGGCCAATATTGCTGTCTGGGTTTGATTCATTAAAAAAGAAGAGTCATATGTCATATGTCGGCTCACGAGAGCCATTTCAGAAATCTGATTGCTGGACTCACTGTATGTTTTGATTAACTTAAAGAACTGGTTCATAAGAATCATTTGTGAAGAATCAGACTATACTGGCTGTGCTGTATGTTTTTGATTCACTTAAAGAACTGGTTCATAAGAATCATTTGTGAAGAATCAGACTGTACTGGCTGTGCTGTATGTTTTTGATTCACTTAAAGAACTGGTTCATAAGAATCATTTGTGAAGAATCAGACTATACTGGCTGTGCTGTATGTTTTTGATTCACTTAAAGAACTGGTTCATAAGAATCATTTGTGGAGAATCAGACTGTACTGGCTGTGCTGTATGTTTTTGATTCACTTAAAGAACTGGTTCATAAGAGTCATTTGTTGAAGAATCAGACTGTACTGGCTGTGCTGTATGTTTTTGATTCACTTAAAGAACTGGTTCATAAGAATCATTTGTGGAGAATCAGACTGTACTGGCTGTGCTGTATGTTTTTGATTCACTTAAAGAACTGGTTCATAAGAGTCATTTGTTGTAAGAATCGGACTGGACTGGTTGTGCTGTATGTTTTTGATTCACTTAAAGAACTGGTTCATAAGAGTCATTTGTTGAAGAATTGGACTGTACTGGCTGTGCTGTATGTTTTTGATTCACTTAAAGAACTGGTTCATAAGAGTCATTTGTTGAAGAATTGGACTGTACTGGCTGTGCTGTATGTTTTTGATTCACTTAAAGAACTGGTTCATAAGAGTCATTTGTTGAAGAATCAGACTGTACTGGCTGTGCTGTATGTTTTTGATTCACTTAAAGAACTGGTTCATAAGAGTAATTTGTTGAAGAATCGGACTGTACTGGCTGTGCTGTATGTTTTTGATTCACTTAAAGAACTGGTTCATAAGAGTCATTTGTTGACGAATCGGACTGTACTGGCTGTGCTGTATGTTTTTGATTCACTTAAAGAACTGGTTCATAAGAGTCATTTGTTGAAGAATCAGACTGTACTGGCTGTACTGTATGTTTTTGATTCACTTAAAGAACTGGTTCATAAGAGTCATTTGTTGACGAATCGGACTGTACTGGCTGTGCTGTATGTTTTTGATTCACTTAAAGAACTGGTTCATAAGCGTCATTTGTTGAAGAATCGGACTGTACTGGCTGTACTGTATGTTTTTGATTCACTTAAAGAACTGGTTCATAAGAGTCATTTGTTGAAGAATCAGACTGTACTGGCTGTGCTGTATGTTTTTGATTCACTTAAAGAACTGGTTCATAAGAGTCATTTGTTGAAGAATCGGACTATACTGGCTGTACTGTATGTTTTTGATTCACTTAAAGAACTGGTTCATAAGAGTCATTTGTTGAAGAATCAGACTGTACTGGCTGTGCTGTATGTTTTTGATTCACTTAAAGAACTGGTTCATAAGAGTCATTTGTTGAAGAATCAGACTACACTGTGTGCTTTAAATGTTTTTGTTTTATTTAATTTAGAATAACTGACTCTTAAGAGAGTTTCTGATTCACCTGAAAGAACTGCTTCATGAGAGTCATTTGATAAAGTGTCTGACTATACTATGCTTGTTGTAAGTTTTTGTTTCATTTCAAACCCCCAGCTCCTAAGAGCCCTTTGTTCTGGGGTCATTTGTTCACACTGTGTGTGTGGTTTTGCTCTGTAGTTCAGCGAGGAGTACCTGAGGAAGATGTCCCGGGCAGAATGGCCACGGGTGATTGTGGTCGCAGACGGCTCGTGTGGAGACTCGTGCTCTGTGCTGGGCATCAGCACCGATTACATCGTCGAATCGTGCCGCGCGTACGGGGCCAATGCCACGATCGAGAGACTGGACCAGAGACAGGTGAGCCACACACAGTCTTCCTAAACACGCTCACATGCAAGGCTTTTAAATGTCTTCTCACAAAGTACATTTTCATGTTGCACATGCATTTGTCTTCTTTCCCCTTTAAATCATTACGCCGTATCACGTCATTACACCTCCTTCCCCCCCTCGGTTATTCTCAGAAACCTCTTTGTGTTCTTGAATATGAATGTTAGTCCGATGGTCTGTGTTCATGAGGTCATAAGGGTCCTACTGGGCTGATTCCCTTTATGAATATTGGCGAGGAAATGAATCCATTATGAATAATAATAGAGTGTATTTGTGCCATCGGTGATGCAGGTGATCCAGGAGAAGCTGCCAGCCGACAGCATTCTCTGTAATTTGATTGTTTTTCACACAGGTTTAGAATGACAGCTTGTATAATTGATTTTCTCTCTCTCGCTTCAGTTAATGGGCTCTGTGTTTGAACAGATGGTATAGAAGGTTTAGCCGGTGCAGATAACCGAGGTCAGCTCGCGTCCCCTGACAGGCTGTTTTGTTGGTCTGTGTTATGTATACAGCAATTCATCAAACAAGCTTTAGCAACCGCGATAAGGTTCAGAGATAAGCTGGGTTTCACTCTAATTAGAGCAACTGAAACTTAGCTGTGGATATTGAGGATTCATGACCATTGACTGATTTCTATGACCATTTTTCACACTCTCTATGAGCCTTAAATGGGTCCTATAATTCCCTTTTTTTACAAGATGTAATATGAGTCTCAGGTGTCCCCAGAATGTGTCTGTAAAGTCTCAGATCAAAATACACCACAGATCATTTATTATAGGATGTTTTGAAAACATCTATTTGGGTGGCAGCAAAAACACACTGTTTTCCTGTGTGTGTCTCTTTAAATGCAAATTAGCTGCGGCTCCCCACCCCCTTTTCAGAATAGGGCGGAGCCTTTACCGCAGAATTGGCAAAGATGGATCAATACCAACTGTTTGATTAACTTATATTTTGTGAATGTGCTGGTTGGGACGTTATACGCTGGCTAAAGTTACCATTGTATCTGTATTCACAGAGATCAGAGCTATGTCATTAGTTTTATTTTTAAGGCTTCTGAATTGTACAGGGGGTGAGCCTTTTCAGGTTAAAAATAACAAGCTCTGGTCTCTGTGAATGCTAGCTTTAGCCACATTAGCCATTCAGAAAGGCCATTTGCAAACATACACATTATAAAGTGCAGTACTTGGAGAGTTGGATTTGATCTTTAAGAAGCAACTTTTGTGCAAATCCTGCATTTACTGACCTTCGTTTGCAGTCCTTGCATCATTTTGGAAGTTATGAAAAGGTTAACAAACTTTAAACAAGATCTGTTGAAAAGTCAATAAAATCTAAAGTTGATTCCTTTTGTGAAATTTAGTGTTGAAAATTGATCCATGAAGTTGATTTGTTGGCTGGGATTTTTTGCTGTTGTGCCTTTAAGAAATGAGAAACTTTTAAACATGTTATTTCCTCAAAATATATCTAAACTAATTTCAAAACAAGAGAATTAATACAGCAATCTGAATACTTTGTAATTGTCCTTCCCCGTATTATACGTTTTCAGTGATCTGATAGTAAAAGGCTCTTGCTTCTGTTCAGGAATATTCAGTCGTGACAGGAGACAAATGAGAAACTCTTAAAGGCCAGAACAGACCTGGCTAGATCGTACTGTACCGATGCTTCTGCCAGCATTATGAATTGTTCCAGAAAATGCTGCCTGCTGGGAGATTTTGCCCTCCATTACAAATCTGTTTAGTCCAATCAAATTTCCTGTCCTCGTTTCATCAGAGTAAAAGATCATAAATTTTGGCCCTAATGAGGAATAGAACCGGCAAATCATCTTTATACTCTGCAGTAATTCATTTGTCAATCATAGGGCATGAATAATGTAACAAATATTTTAATATAGGATTACTTATGAATAAATGTTCGCGGTCTCCGCTCTAATTCATCCCAAAGGTGTTCTATCGGGTTGAGCTCAGGACTCAAGTTCCTCCACACCAAACTCGCTCATCCATGTCTTTATGGAGTGTAAAGCCCCGCAATGAATTCGCTCCAAGGATCGGTAGCGAACCGCGGTGAAGGCCGCACGCGTTCAGTGTCTCAGCTGGAAGAATGAATTTGATTATAATATTCTTTATCTGACTCCATTTATCATAGTTATCGCATTTAGAAGAGAATCCCAACCGATTGTTTGGTCATCTATATTTGATAGTTAATCATACATTTAATCATTCCGTTTTAACCCTTTGTTGCAATTATACCGTTCCACATTGGAGATAGTTAATAATTACAGATTAATTCAGAAAGGATCAAAATGTAACAATTTATTAACAATCAAGTAAACGTAAAATGTCAATTACATCATAGACATAAATCTCTTCTAAAAGGAAACACAAATTCTAGTTATGGTTACACTCTAAATAGTTCCAAATAGATGTAAACATAAACCATTAATTATGCTCTGTTGGCCTCTGCCTAGAATGTTACCTGTGAGATAGAGAGAGAAAGAGAGAGAGAGAGAGAGAGAGAGAGAGAGAGAGAGAGAAAGAGGGAGAGAGCTAAAGAACAGCTCTCCCCAGAGAAAGCCAGAGAATCCAAAAAAGAGCGAGCTACAGAATCAATTCTCTTTTATCCTCTCTCCTGAAGTCACCAAATTCAAATCTGACTCTTGTAAAACAGACCAATCAGACTAAACCGTGAGACATTTGAAAGTAACCAATCAGACAAAACTTCCCCCATTGTATCAAAGGTGTTAACCATTTGGCCTGCCGGCCAGTCATTCTTTTGTCTTTCTAACTCAACCTGGCCCTTCTGATGGCGTTAAGGGGGAGGGGGTTGAGTCAATTTCAATAGCTTGATCACGACGATGGCAGTTAACAGCAGAACAGATGATATCAAATATCTTTGATTATTTTCCACCTTACAGTTCCCCGTTTGGCACCATTGGCCACAACCATTGAGTCCAAAGGTGGCATTGTCCACAAAGATATGCTTTCTGTTGTGTGTAGATGTTATTCTTCAGACTTCTCGTCCAGACTTGTTGCAAAAGCAGCTGATCAGTTTTCAGCCTTTGTTGTTCTTGTAGCCCTGCATGAGAACTTCATCATTGATATGCAAAACGTCCATTGAATACTTCACACCTCAAGAACAGTCACTCTTTTTGAGGCAGGACACAGGAGCGAACTTTCGCTGCAGGTATTCTGTGATTAAGCACAACAAAGAACAAAAGCATACATGGCATTTTTCATTGGTCAGAAGTCTGATGTGGTCATATCAAAATAGTCTCTGGCAATAAGCCCTTAAATCAATATACTTAATAAAGTGGTCAGGGTTTGAGAATAAAAGAAGATTCTGCAAGCTCGTACATTGTTTCTGGGAACATTGAAATAAAATGCATTATAACAAAACAAAATCATTGTTGATTTTAAGTCCCCCTTTTCATGAGGACTATTAGCAAAATATTCAGTGTAACCAAGACTCGGAAATCAAAACTCAAAGTTCATCTAACTTTCCACTATTTTGGTTGTAGTGGAATTTAAGCATTTTGGTCTGAATTTCTCAAAGGAAATGTAGCAAAAGTCAGTGCAATTGATACATTAAAAAAGATGGTACCCATAAATAAACCATAAAAGAAAAACAACAAATCAATCACATTTATGAAGGCATATATATAATAACCACTGTATTTGTTCAGGAGTCTTCCAATGTAATTAATGTAGATCTAAATATGTGTAGTCATACAATAATGGGTATTCCTGGTAACTGTGTGTGTGTGTGTGTGTTTTGGAGATGGGTGGAATCTAATCAATATCAATCTGTGTTGCATAATTTAATTCCAGTTTTTTTCACTGGGAGGTCATGTAGACATATTGTGAGGTGTGATTGACCCCATCAAATATATATAAAGATATTCACACCCATCTCTCACATCTCAAGTTTTGAGATGCAGGGGGAGGGGGGCCTTTTGGCCGTCCGTCCTCCAAGGAATTGCAATTGTCCTCCTGAGATAGGAACAAATTACAAATTTAAAGAGAAACAAATTTTGAGAGAAACACAGTTAATTGCTGCTGTTGTTTCTGTGTATTAACGCTTAAGACTGTTCTGGCAGTCGAGCCTTCACAATCTGAGACTTCATTACAGTCATTTTGAGTGAAGGATGAATTGGTTATGAATTGGTTTTCAATTATCTGTGCCACATTTAACTGCACAAGCCACACTTAACAGCACAATTCCCCTCCTTTTTGGCACTGGGAATTGAACCAATGAAAAGTATTATAACTTGCTCAAATTAGAAATAGCAAAGGTCAGAGTTATTGAGTCCTGTTGCGATGAAGACATTTTCATGGTTAATGCAATTGTAATTCACACTGTAGCCAGATGGCAATTCTATGTTCCTGTTTATGGTTTACTGCAGCTATATGGGAAATAGCAGAGCTTGCATTATAGGAGACAAACAAATTCAACATTGACACATGCAACTTGAAATTGCTGTACAATTCCAGTATTAAAGTTATTCCGATTTTCACAAGATACATGGCCTAGAATGCGCAGCATCTACAGCCTAATCCTAAGTGTTTCCTCACTTACAGTAACGCAATCATGTGTTTTAAAGAATAAACTTGAGTAGTCTATGTGCATCTAGTAGCACAAACAACTATAATGTGTGTTCAATGCGCACAATGTGTTATACAATTACAAATTTGAAAACACAAACAGGATTCTTGCAATCTGGATGTTTTACTATTAAACTCATTGCTAAGAGGCTGCTAGCCCGCTCGCAAGTGAAGTTAATAGCTGAAGGCCTTGCATGAACAATGCAGTTAGCTCACTGAGAGTTTTACCTGCAAATGAGCGCTGATCTTTGCCCTTAGAAAGTAATTTCCTATTTTTCTGAAAATACGGCGGTGGTCGCCCGTTACCCAATGACCAGCATTTTCCCTCGGCATGACCGATTTTCTGACAGTATCTGCAAAACCTGTTCTCTTTGCCATTGGGTTGTCTGCTACGTTCTCCTGGAGTTTTAGTATATTCATGACTCGATGCTTGCAAATCATCCTGCATCTCCTTAAGAGCTGAGATAGACACACTTTTTTGTGCATTTTCATCTACGAAGTGAACATGCTTTTTAATCCCATTGCTGTTAAGCATTATGGGAGTCATGCACTTTTCAGCATTTAGTTTAGATTTCCATCTATTTTCTATTCTTGAGCCCCAGTCTACTATTGATTGGAACGTGTTTTTGACTGGATCGACACCATTTGACAAAGCCCGTTGGATTGGGATACCAGCATTATTTTTCACAAGTTGTAATAACGCTTCATGGTCTCGATCTGCATTTTCTAATCCTGAGTGTTCTCTGTACGTTACCCATAACCGCTCGGCGTATGTCTCAAATGTTTCATCACTCGCCTGTTGGATTTCTAGTATTTTGCTCCAATCTGCGTGTGTCGGTCCCCTCATTTCTAATAATGCCTGTTTTAGTCGTTCATATATGGCTCCGTCCGTTTCGTCACGGATTCTGTCTATTATGCTGCCAGATTTCATGCCTTCGGTTAGTTTTGGTCTGAGCTCTTCAGGGAGAGTGAGAAGTGCTATTTGCCACACGTCTCTAACTTCTAGCTTAAACACAGTGGCCTGTAACATCAATGTTTCCCAGTAGGGTTGGAACGGCCCTTTTCTTGGCATTACTCCAACGACTTGTTTGTGTCTAGAGCATTCTTCGCAGGTTAATGGGCGGCTGATCGTTGTGATTTCGTCGTTCGCATTAGTCATAGTTTTAAGCACGGCGACCTTAACAAATTTCTTAGCTGTGTCGTTAGCTTTTGTGCGAGTCTTTATCAGGCTTCGTTGTTTTGGATGTTCAGGCATTAACACAGGGGCTCGGTTACGAGTCTGTGGCCTATATCCTAACGCAGCGTCATCACTATCATTTGGCTTTGCTAGCTCAAAAGTTTCATCCAGTGCTGCTTGTTTTACTGCGGCCATTGGAAATCCTGCATTATCACAACAGCCTTCGAGAGCAGATATGTAATTATTGCCGGTTTGAAGTTTTCCTTGTAACTGATCAATTTTTGTTGCCATTTCTTCACGCTGCCTAGCCCACTCAAGTTGCTCGTATGAGACTGATTCGACTTTTGATCTTAACTTTTGTAATTCGTCAGATCGCAATCTTTCAATTTCTTTGATATTTGCTATCGTTCGTTCGTTTTCGACCATTGTCTTGAGATCGTTACGACGAAGCAAATAAACAATTGCAGCGGGGATTTTCTTGTATTTTGATTCAGATTTTAGTTGTGCGCCCTTAGCAGAATACCAGGATATAATTTCGTTGTTACTCCATGTCAGGTTCAATCCTTTATCGCTTAATCGAACAAGGAGATCTTGTAATTGTACGCCTAAAATTGTCATAATTTCCTCATCTGCACTGCAGCTGTTCTTTCCCTGAAAAGTCATGTTTCACGTCTAATTCTTACACAATATCGGATTTCTACGGTTCCGATCTATAGTGGGTGTACCGACCCGTTCTAGAAATGTGTCTATATGTGTGAGTTGTAAATAAAACTTTCCCTCAACAATTCTAAAAGGCAAAGAAGGTTTACTTACTCATTTTCTGGTCTGAGGGTCAGCTTTAATCCATTCACAAGATCAACAGAACAGCTGAAAAAGAGAAGCTCAAATCTCTTGTTGATTTTAAATCCAATACTTCGCTGAAAAACACGTTGCTCGTCTGAGTCGCAACATCACGTCGGGGTCACCAACTGTAAAGCCCCGCAATGAATTCGCTCCAAGGATCGGTAGCGAACCGCGGTGAAGGCCGCACGCGTTCAGTGTCTCAGCTGGAAGAATGAATTTGATTATAATATTCTTTATCTGACTCCATTTATCATAGTTATCGCATTTAGAAGAGAATCCCAACCGATTGTTTGGTCATCTATATTTGATAGTTAATCATACATTTAATCATTCCGTTTTAACCCTTTGTTGCAATTATACCGTTCCACATTGGAGATAGTTAATAATTACAGATTAATTCAGAAAGGATCAAAATGTAACAATTTATTAACAATCAAGTAAACGTAAAATGTCAATTACATCATAGACATAAATCTCTTCTAAAAGGAAACACAAATTCTAGTTATGGTTACACTCTAAATAGTTCCAAATAGATGTAAACATAAACCATTAATTATGCTCTGTTGGCCTCTGCCTAGAATGTTACCTGTGAGATAGAGAGAGAAAGAGAGAGAGAGAGAGAGAGAGAGAGAGAGAGAAAGAGGGAGAGAGCTAAAGAACAGCTCTCCCCAGAGAAAGCCAGAGAATCCAAAAAAGAGCGAGCTACAGAATCAATTCTCTTTTATCCTCTCTCCTGAAGTCACCAAATTCAAATCTGACTCTTGTAAAACAGACCAATCAGACTAAACCGTGAGACATTTGAAAGTAACCAATCAGACAAAACTTCCCCCATTGTATCAAAGGTGTTAACCATTTGGCCTGCCGGCCAGTCATTCTTTTGTCTTTCTAACTCAACCTGGCCCTTCTGATGGCGTTAAGGGGGAGGGGGTTGAGTCAATTTCAATAGCTTGATCACGACGATGGCAGTTAACAGCAGAACAGATGATATCAAATATCTTTGATTATTTTCCACCTTACAGGAGCGACACTTTGTGCATTGGTCAGTCATGTTGGGACAGGAAGGGGCCGTCCCCAAACTGTTCCCACAAAGTTGGGAGCATGAAATTGTCCAAAATGTCTTGGTGAAGCATTAAGAGTTCCTTTCACTGGAATTAAGGGGTCAAGCCCAACCCCTGAAAAACAACCCCACCCCATAACCCCCCCTCCACCAAACTTTTCTCTTGGCACAATGCAGTCAGGCAAGTCCGGTTCTCCAGATTCATTCATGGGATTGTCAGACAGAGGAGCATGATTGGTCACTCAGAGAACACGTCTCCACTGCTCTAGAGTCCAGTGGCGGCGCGCTTTACCCCACTGCCTCCCACGCTTTGCATTGCACTTGGTGATGTAAGGCTTGGATGAGCCGCTCTACACACTGTTCTTGAGCTCATCTGAAGGCCACAGAAGTTTGGAGGTCTGGAGCTCTTGACTCTGCAGAAAGTTGGCGTCTTCTGTGACCCTCAGCATGCGCTGACCCCGCTCTGTGATTTCACTTCGTGGCTGAGTTGCTGTTGTTCCCAATTGCTTCCACTTTGTTATAACACCACTAACAGTTGAGCGTGGAATATTTAGCAGTGAGGAATGGACTTATTGCACAGGTGTCCACCGATCACGGCCCCACGCTTGAGTTCTCTGAGCTCCTGAGAGCGGCCCATTCTCTCACTAATGTGTGTAGAAGCGTCTGCAGGCCTAGTGCTCGAGTTATACACCGGTGGCCATGAAGGGATTGAACACCTGAACTCAGTGATGTGGAGGGGCGGCCCAATACTTTTGGCAATATAGTGTATGTTTTCAATGAGGATACTGTTCCAGGTGTAATGGCATTTTACTGATACATAAGCAAGAATGTAATGATTTTTTCTGCGTCTGTTTTATAGGTTCCCACACCAGAGATCCGTGCTCATAGTTTGTACTTTGACCTGTCGGCGTACGGGATCGACACCGCGAAGGATCGGCGCGACTCCGGCCAGCCGGCGGCAGCCAAGCCCGGATTCCACCTGAAGATATACGGAACCTTCCGGAACCGCTGCATGGCTCTGGCCTGCACTTCAGAAGCGGACTCCAAAATGATGCACTTCTTGCGCCACATGGCCAACTCTTCAGTAAGACGTCACAATCCCAGCATGCATCTGTTTGACTTCATCAGTCTTTAGGTTCAGGGTATTCTCTGCATTCTCAAAGCTTCATCCAAAGACGAAAAATGCTGTACTGCTCGCCCTTCCCCAGCCAGACCTACTGGCTGTAACAACATTGAAACAATGTTTAATGTTAAGCAATGTTTAAGGTTCACATAATACTTATATTAAAGGTCAAACTTTAGTTAGTGTGTAATGTTGCTGTTAGAGCATAAATAATACCTGTAAAATTATAAAGCTCAAAGTTCAATTCCAAGCGAGATATTTTATTTAACAGAAGTTCCCTTTCAAAGCCTACAGCGAACGGCCGGCTTGGACTACATCCTGGTACTTCCTTCATAAATGACGTCAGTAGAACAGTAGAACAGACTAACCTCCGCCCACAAGAATACGTGAAAAAAGGGGGCGTGGTCTTGTTGCTGTCCCACGTGGAGAAGAGGATGTGTCGCGTGGAGAAAAGGAAGTGTTGCGTTTGAGTGTGTTTGTCGCCATGTTGTCGAGACGCTGTTATTTTCATCCCGGAGTCAAATCACCTTTGTTTGGCTTTCCCAGGGACGCTGTAGAGATCATTAAGCGCATATATCTCCCGTTAAGAGGCGTGACCTTTCCACGTGCGCTAAGCTGCTGTCAAATCACAACACGGGAACCACTGGCACAATCAGAACTCGTTACGTATTTCTGAAGGAGGGGCTTCATAGAATAAAGGAAGTCATCAGCTGTTTTTAGGACAGTGAGAACAGCGGTGTACAGATCAGTACATTGTGTGAAAAATACTGTGTTTTTTTACACGTGAAACATGAACACATGTTATATTGCACACTGTAAACACAATCAAAGCTTCAAAAAGACACGAAGAACGGGACCTTTAAAAGTTGTAGATAGGGAGGAAAAATCCCCAAGCGCCAAATGTAAGTAATAATCTGTGTTGGTGAGTGTATGAAACGGTGTCAATCACCAGTTGGCCGGTAATATTTTTATGAATTCTAGCAATGCAATGTTGTGAGAACATGAACAGTTGACGGCCAGCGCTGCATCTTCATGAAAGTTTAACACCGCGTCTACACCGGACACGACCTTTGACAGCAAAAGACTGTCTACACTGGACAAAGTGACCACTGCAAAGCATGTGTCCTTCATGTCAGTACATCATAAATACGCTGTTCACGTGAGCACCACGACGCATGCGCGGGAGCTGCACTGCAACGGAAACTGCGTAGGACACTGGCACAGGCCAGAATGAAATTGTTGAATAAAGTCGTTATTTTTGTTTGTTTTTGGCACAAAAAGTATTCTCATCGCTTCATAACATTAAAGGAACACAGCAGTATTTGTGAAAATAGGCTCATTCTCCGTCTACCCTAGAGTTGAACAGATGAGTTTGACTGTTTTCTAATCCATTCAGCCGATCTCCGGGTCTGGCGTAGCACTGTTAGCATAGCTTAGCATAGATCATTGAATCTGATTAGACCGTTAGCATCTCGCTCAAATGACCAAATGCTTTCGATATTTTTCCTGTTTAAAACGTGACTCTTCTGTAGTTACATTGTGTACTAAGACCGACGGAAAATGAGAAGTTGTGATTTTCTAGGCTGATATGGCAGGAACTATACTCTCATTCCTGCGTAATGATCAAGAGCTGTGAGCCGCCCCATGAGTGCAGCGGCGCAATGATATCACACAGCCGCTGAAAATAGTCCCCAGCGCTCTCTGTGTGAGCCGGTTGTCACGTTGGTTTTCTTGATGGAAGTTAGCCTATTTTCAGGCGCTGCGTAGTAATATCATTGCTAATTAACGGTCTAATCAGATTCAATGATCTATGCTAAGCTATGCTAACAGTGCTACCGCCAGACCCGGAGATCGGCTGAATGGATTCAAAAACGGTCAAACTCAACTGTTCAACTCTAGGGGAGACGGAGAATGAGCCCATTTTCAAAAATACTGCCGTGTTCCTTTAAGATATTATAAACATTAACTTCATGATTTTCTGTTAAGCTGCTTAAATTTGATCAAATAAATTTGACTTTGCTTATAATTGTTACAGTTTGTGAAAGGTGTAACTGGATCTGTTGAAAACTAGAATACATTGAAATGCATGCTGATCTTATGAGAAAACGTAACTATTTTGAAACGTATGTAATTTGAAACGTATGATTTTTAGAAGAAACTTAAGCATAAAGGTCCACCCTTAGTGGGGCGTAAGCAGATCATAATTCAAAACGTATTACTGATATTGCACAAACTCATACTTATTAGCCACCAATTCAACAAAACACAAAACAGATACAAATTGCCATGAAAGCATGTTGTAAATTTAGAAGAATGTTGAAGCTTTTTTCCACAAAATGAAAGCGTTTATTTGACATCTCTCTAGATGATTTGATTCTGATTGCTCAGTGGTGGCAATACTGCGGTCCAAAACACAGTCAAACAAATACAGCTAGTTATGAAATTAACCAGCGGGAGCTAACTAGCAAAACCTTGTGCCATCGGTGCCAGACTGTAGTTACATAACTCTGGCTCTGCTTTTTCCTTAGTTGGAAAGTTTCATTAATGAATATAAAGAAAGAAAGCAGAAACAGAGATAAGAAAAGAACAAAAATAGCACACAAATATGTATAGTTGAAAAAGAAAACAATAAAGAGACAAGATGTATCAGGGCACAGCCGTCACAGGACATGTAATTCACGAAGATACATGCTGTTACCTGGTTACAGCCACAGTGTGTGTGTGTGTGAGAGAGTTTAAAACATGTAGGGAGGGAGACTGAACCTCTCTAATCTTCACTCAGATCATGAAGAACATCTTCCACCAGTCGTTCAATGCATACAAGACGGACATCGAGCCCCGTCTGAGTGAGCTCACGCTGCACCACATGCAGTGCAGTCGCAAGCTGTTCGAGATCATGCTGTCGTACCGGCGCGTCAGCGCTGCTTACATCGAAGGAGACAATGTGGCCGTGACAGTGGAAGGAGAAGCTGCGAGAGTGCTGAACTTTGACACGGGTGAGAACTGCTGCATTTCAACATCAAAGTTACTCTCTTATACTTGTGCTGATGGATAGTCACATTTATAACTTACATTATTTACAAATAAAAAAAAATGATATAGTTTTTAAATGATAAAAACAGTAAATGGAGCCTACTATTTGTAATGCAAAACATAAGAAGAATAAGCTTTGTGAAAAAGTTGTTTTTCATTTGATTATGAGCAAAATCACATATACAAGTATTTTGCTTCTAAAATGGTATATGCATTTTTCTGAGAAAATGCAGAATTTGGATTTGTTCCAGCACTTTCTGTTCAATCCTGTTATGCTGTGATATTTAAAAATGTAAAAATGATATTATGATATTAATTTAGTTAATAATAATAATACATTCAGTAAAGTTTAATTTACGAGCTTTATCAGTATTTCATTTTTATACTCGTCAAGCATAATAGTTCACATCTCTTGTGGGAAGAATCATTGGTCTTTTTCATTAATATATATATATATATATATATATATATATATATATATATATATATATATATATATATATATATATATATATATATATATATATATATATATATATATATGTTTAAGTGACAATATGTGATTTATTACAAGGCACACCAAAACTGGGAGATACTGTTACAGGGTTAAAATGATTTTGAGTTAGCTATAAATATGTAGCCTGGCTCCGCCCTTGTACGTACTTCCGCTCAATTTTCATTTTCCTTCAGTACTCCATCTGGGACTGCGGTATTTTCGCTGGTTTTCTCCGGCCAGATTTTAACCGGTCCAATCAGCGAACAGAGGGAGTGGCTGAGAACGATGACGTTTATGCTAGTTTATGCTAGTTTGTTGCGCTAGTTTGAGTTGTAGTTCAGTAATGGCGGCGGAGAAAGATGCGAGCGAAGCTATTCTGTCCGTTGTGGCACCGCTGCCGAATATCCAGAAGTTAAAGCCGGAGCAAGAGTTCTTTGCTGAGTTCTGTTGGTGGCCATGAGGTTGTGACCCTCCTCCCCACGGGGTTTGGGAAAATTTTCCAGCTCGCAAGTTGGCTTTGGCGTACGCTAGCAATGCTAAGCCAATACTTGATGACATACATTACGACCAAACGTTAGAGACTGGTTGTCAATGGAGAGTGGCCAGACTCTCTGAACAAATGAAATGTACGAGTCTGGAAGGACCAGACTAATAAATATGGATTGGAAAAATAAAGTAAAAATAATAAATTAAATGAGAAAGACCTGTATATATTTTTCTGTAGCTCTGTATGTCTGCTAACAACATTTCCGCTGAAGCCAAAATATTACTGTTATTGTAACATTCACTTTCAGATTATATCTGATATTATTATATTATTTGACACTGTTTATCTGTAATGTTTTATATGAATATGTCTTTGCTGATGGTGTTTAGGTTGCAGTGTGAACCTGGGCATGAGAGGCCTGGAGTCACTGGGGATGTTCATCTACAGAACCGCCACGGCTCTGGACCAGAACGACGTGTTCGAGGCACTCTCGGCCAAAATCCAGCACTCCAGACAAGTGGCAGAGACCTTCACGAAGAGCGGACTGGCCTCAGCCATGTTTGAATGACCCTGCGTTTGTTTTGAGGGAGGTTATAAACATAATGCTTACATATAATGATCAATATCGTGATCGTTTGGGGATGTTGAATATTCACTGCACATTGGAGTGACCAAACGTTTATGTATTTGCATTTAATTTGTGAAAAGACTACATTTATTTGTGTAATATGGAAGCTTGTTTCTGCCAGAGAGTAAAAAAAATTGAAATGGCAATTGCGACTTTTTATCCCACAATTTTGAGAAATAATATAAAATATATAAACGTGCAATTCTGACAATTCTGTGAGATACAAAAGTTGCAATTACTTTTTTTATTCCATGTGCGACCTGATGCTAGAGGTTACAGCCTTTAGCCTCCTTGTTAGAGCGTCCGACTCTCATGCCGGCAGACCCGGGTTCGAGTCCCGCTGGAGCGGGCGGTTCGAACAGGTGGGGTTACACATGGTGGAAAGTTTATGTTGCATATGCAACCCGGTTCCTGAGAAGGGGACCTTCGGCGCTGTGTCTTGGTGTTGACACTATGGGGAGCGTCGTCGGAGTGGCCGTGTCTGAGCCTGACTATAGTAAAGTTAATCTCCAGAGACCCGTTATGGACAGCGCTGCGCCTAAGTGAGCAACAAATAAGAGGGATGCCATTTTCCAGGCAATCTACCTCTACTCTTGTTGGGGACTTTATCCAATCCTGGTTTTCTTTCTCTGAAAGCCTCCGAGTGATCACCTCCCAGAGGCCTTCCTCTTCTTTGCAGCGCTCCACTACTGCTCCCTACTAATGCATGAGCAGCCACGCTGGCTTTCTGACCCTGCCTTCAGGTTTTTCGGGGGACGGGTCCGAAGGTTTAGAAGAGGAAGTGGAGGATTCAGGAAATGACTCGAACCTTCTTTGAGATGTACTTCTGCTCTCCTCACCACTGCCTCAACAGAGGTGCCAAAGAGTCCAGAGGGCGAGATCGGGCATCAAGGAGAAAAGTTCTCGTTGTTTTTGATTCCCGACGGATTAAGCCACAGGTGCCTCTCTATGACCATCATCGCTGTTATCGAATTTACTGATGGCAGTGGCCATCTGCTTGGTGGCCTGGAGCAGTTCAGCAACCGCCTCAGGAAACAATCCCTGCCCCTGGTCCAAGTCCCTAAGCAGGTTGGCTTGGTATGTCTGCAAATCCTCCATAGTGTGCAGAACACCTCAAGCCTGACCCGCTGCCACATATGCCTTACTACGACCTGCGAGGTGGTCTGACATGGCTGGTAAGACCGGAGCCCTCATGAGGATGCCTCACGCTGTCAGCATCTCTTCCTCACGGGGCATCTTCACATACTCCTGCTCACATAAAGCCTCCTTTGAATGTTTTGAACGGGAAAAATGTGTGCCGAGTATGGGGTCGAGCTTGTCCAATCAGCTGTGAGCTGTGAGCTACTTTCAGCTTCAAGCCAAATCAACCTAAGGCATTACATCAAGCAACTCCCCACATGCGGGGCTGACAGAGGAAGTAGGCTCAGTAATTTCACTATTATGCCCTACTCCCTACGGCCAGCAACATGCTCTCCGCTAGTTTGGAAGAAACCGCAGAGCTGGCTTCCAAATCCAGCAGATCGCTTGAAATGGCAAGAGGAGATTTGGAAATGGACACCCTCCCTCCCAACTCAACTGCGAGCCCCATGAACAGAGCCGTCCAAACCGCAGTGTGCAGATGCTCGTTCCTCTTCCTCCCAGGAGAACTGAACGCACGTGCTCTGCTCCAAAACAGATAACACAGAGCTTGTGCAGGTCCTCTAGTGTCATAAAGCGAGGAGACGGAGGAACAAACTTCCTGAAAATCTTGTTCTTAATTGCCACACGCTACAAACAAATGGCTCCTGAAGACAACAAAGCTGAGGATGTGTAACTTGGGCACCTTTTTATGTGCACGGGCGCTCCTGAAGTCGGTAAAGGACTTCAGATTTATTTAAGTCATCATTATGTGATTCAAGTCAAGTTGACGTCGTCTAGTCACTGATAAAGAAATAAGCCTGAACCTTGAGCTGTGACTCGAACAGCCATGGCGTATGACACAGCGCTGCCCACGAGGCTATTGCTCCTACATTACAGCTTATTCTTATCAGTTCTTTTGTCTTTGGATTGGTATATTTCTCACAGATTTCTGCTCGTTCTAAAACAGATACACATTTACAAGAAGACAAGAATATATTTATATGAATACATTCGTGAGAGAGTGATCATGTGTGAATTAATTCTACCTGGCAGCGTCACTCTACTAATACCAGTGAAAGGAACTCTTAATGCTTCAACAAGACATTTTGGACAATTTCATGCTCCCAACTTTGTGGGAACAGTTTGGGGACGGCCCCTTCCTGTCTCAACATGACTGACCAGTGCACAAAGTGTCGCTCCATAAAGAGCAAGTTTGGTGTGGAGGAACTGGACTGGCCTGCACAGAGTCCTGACCTCATCCCGATTGAACACCTTTGGGATGAATTAGAGCTGCGACTGAGAGCCAGGCCTTCTCGTCCAACATCAGTGCCTGACCTCACAAATGCGCTTCTAGAAGAATCCCCATAAACACACTCCTAAACCTTGTGGAAAGCCTTCCCAGAAGAGCTGAAGCTGTTAGAGCTGCAAAGGGTGGGCCGACTCCATAAGAAACCCTACGGATTAAGAATTGGATAGCATTAAAGCTCATGTGCATGTAAAGGCAGGCGTCACACTATTTTTGTAGCTACTTATTCAAGATATTGTGATGTCTGTTTCGAAAACTGACCACTGAGATGATTCTTGCAAAGTGCACAGTGCCTGAAAACATAACATTTCTGGACTTCTGTAAGTAACAGAAATACATAAATAAACAAATAATGAATGCGAAAAATAAATAAATACACATTTCAGTGTATTCAGTGTAAGAAGTTCACCCTCTGCAGCTCAGGCAGCTCTTTGCTATCTGAAATATGTATTTATTTATTTATTTATTTATTTATCGCATTCATTAGTTGTTTATTTATGTATTAAGTCCAGAAATGTAATGTTTTATGGCACTGTGCCAGATTATTTGGTTATGTATTTCTGTATGACTGGTGATGCTTGACTGCAGCGGAGATTTTGTCATCCTGAGGTGATGTTGCTTCTCAAAAAAATGACCCAAGGGAATACTTAGCCTACCTGCGGCTCGTCGGTTACTTTTATGTTTTTCCGTGCTGTCATGTCGGTCAATGGCGGCTTTCCCTTGACTACTAACGTCCACTTCACAGCGACACGGTGTGCTTTTTGATTATAAATTCGTGCTCTTTTGTCCATTCCGGATAAATGAGGTCTGAGCGTCTGACATTTAGGTATGATGTGACGTAGCCAGCACATCGTGGAGACTTGTTTATGTTTTTAACCAATGATAAATCAGATATTTATTTGACACTGCTTTCAGCCAATAATTAGTTTAACCAGAGATCTTACAGCATTAGACGCTATGCTGCATCCCAATAAAGATTCTAGAGCTGGGTTTTATAGGCTGATTCAGTCCAACTCCAAAAAGGAGGACAAATGAGTGTCCGGCTTGAGGCTGCGCCGGACAGGAAGCTTAAAATCCGGACTGTCCGCCAAAATCCGGACGTATGGCCACCTTAGTCACAACACTTTTGGCAATAAAGTGTCTTGTGGAGCGCTCTCAAAGTATACATTTATTTGTCATTTTAACTGTTGGAAACGGAGCATAAAAGACTTCAGAGATTTCTTATCCTGTTGCGGCCTCTATGGGCCATGATCAGCGCCTAGTAGACGTCAAGCTTTAAGCGGCATTAAAGTCGACTAGTCTGTGCAACCCCCAGCTCAGACACGGGTCACTCCGAAGGTGTTCCCCATAGCGCCAACACAAGACGTAACGCCAAAGTTCCACGTCGAAAGGGAAACAAGCTCCCATAATGTAATGTGATGTTAAGATTGGTACATGTGTGTTTTGTGAGTGGATCAAACACCTTGACAAAAAATAAGACCCGGATATCAATCCAGCATAGAATCAACAGTCCAAGAGAAAACTTAAGATACATAAATATTTGAACATTTCTAAAAGAATAAAGCCACTGCGTTAGATAACACACATATTCAGTGTTGGCCTTAATCTGGGCTGGCGGTCAGTCCAGTGTGAGCAGTGTTTCTCAGAGACCTTCAGTGCCTGTGAGTCTGGACACATGAAGCTCACTGTTCTGACTCTTACAAACATGCGCATGAAAGCATGAAACAGAGACTAGCAAAAGTACAGGCAGTAGTTTTTAATTGTGGGATTTTCAACACTTCTGTGAATCACTAACAGACACTGGAATGATATAAAACACACTGATCAACAAACACACAAACGGAATGACTCGTCAGGTCAGTAGAAACAAAGTGCCTGCCAGAAATTACAAGCACCACATGCATACAAACATGAAGATGTCTATTTATTTTGTAATATTTGTTAATAAAATAAAGTGTTTGCCTTATGATTATGTGCATTCTTGCTTATTCAAGTATAGACGCTATTTTAGGTCTCAAAAATGTTTTGATGAAAGAAAAAACCCCGAAACATAATCAATGCTCAATGTGTGCACAAGCGTGTTACAGCACTGAGGCGATGATGACCTCTAGTGGACACACACCTTAATGTGAAGATTTCACAAACATGAGTTCATGAGGAACTGCAGGAGGTTTGGGAGTTGATGAAAAGCTAATAATGAAATTTAAATCAAATCAAATAAACTGGCTTGGTTACTTGTCATGTGACCATTTACTGACATCAGAACTGTAAACATGAATGTGAGAAATTATTTTAGTATTTCTTATTATTTTGAATGAGATTATATTTTGAGCTATCGTTTTAATTTGTAGTATTTTTGTTATGCGCTTTTTACTATTTCCAATTAATTCTCATTTGATTTTTAATACAGTTTTAGTACTTTTAAAGTTTTGCAATGTAATACTGATATGCTCAATGTTATTTTATTTCAATCTCCGAGTGTGTGGACCGTATTAAATCTATTATATGGAATAGTTTGGTTTCTTCTGCTCATTGTAAAACTTATATATTTTTAAATGATTGAAGAATATCCAAAGTCGCTCTTCAGTAACTTCACAGCTCAATTACAGTCATTTCCCTGATGCGTGTCCTTCATAACTTGCTCAGTCTGCGGTTAAGAAAGTCTTTAAACCCAGACGCCGGATCTGTCAAGTCAAAGCCGACCTCAAACTCAGGCTTCTTTCCAAGGGCCAGAACCGCGACCGTTACGGCCAGAGCGGCCGTCAGACCCCAGATGTGATGGATGTTGCCGGTGCGGGGGTCCGTGTACATGAAACTATGGGTGGGGCCGAACACGCTGGGCACAGGATAGCAGGAGTGATCCGCCTCTTTAGTGAAGAACTCCAGTGGAAGAGTGAAGACCTCGCTGACTTCATCTGCATTCGGATCGGCTTCGAAGGAGCTCTCGATGAAAGCCACGACCGGAGTGATCAGGAGACCGGTCTGTGGAAAGAGTTCGAGCCATTACAGTCGGCCACAAGTCACAATAAAAATGATCATCATTAACTTTAAATGTGAGTGAACCTTGTTTAGGATGGGGAGGAGTTTGCAGATGACCTCCACTGTGTGTGAAGGAAGGCCGATCTCCTCCTGAGCTTCTCTCAGAGCCGTGTGCGTTTCATCTGTGTCGCCGGGCTCGGACTTTCCTCCAGGGAAACACACTTCTCCCGCGTGCTGTTTGAGCTGAGAGAGCCGAGAGGACTCATCAAGAACACTCCCTCATGGGTCAAAGGACACTTCATCTAAAACCTGTATTCATTTCTTTATTCTGCTGAACACAAAAGAAGGTTTTTGAAGGCCCATTAACTTCTATGGTATTTTTTCCCCATACCATGGGTTCGGTTACTCACATTCTTCAAACACCTTCAGCAGAACAAAGCAACTCGTACCGGTTTTATGGGGGGAATTTGCATTTTTAGGTGAACTAACCCTTTAAGAAGACTTCTTATGGAAATAACAGACTTTAAAAGAATATACACTGCCGTTCAAAAGTTTTTGATCAGGAAGATTTGTAATGTTTGTAGGAGTCTCTTCTGCTCACCAAGGAGGCATTTATTTGATTAAAAACACAAAAACAGCAACATTGTGAAATATTATTAAAATGTAAAGCAGCTGTTTTCTACCGAATATATAGTGAAGTGTAATTTATTCCTGTGATCAAAGCATCATTACTCCAGTCTTCAGTGTCACATGACCCTTCACTAATCACTCTGATATGAGGATTTGATGATCAAGACAGTCTTTTTTTTTTTTTTTTTTTTTTACGATTCTTTGATGAATAGAAAGTTCAAAAGAACAGTATTTATCTGAAATATAAAGCTTTTGCTACATTGTACTACCATTAAAAAACTTTGGGCCAGTAAGAATTTATTTTAGGGCAATTAATAGAAGGATTAATAATCAGGAAGGATGCATTAAATTGACAATAAAGACATTTATAATGTTACAAAAAGATTCTATTTCAGATCAATGCTGTTCTTTTGAACTTTCTATTCATCAAAGAATCCTGAATTTTTGTTTTTACACAACGGTTTTCAACATTGATGATAATCATAAATGTGTCTTGAGCAGCAAATCCTCATATTATAAGGATTTGTGAAGGATCATGTGACACTGAAGACTGGAGTAATGATGCTTTGATCACAGGAATAAATTACACTTTACTATATATTCACATAGAGAACAGCTGCTTTACATCATATAATATTTCACAATTATTGTTTTTTTATTTTTAATTATTAATAAAATAAATGCAGCCTTGGTGAGCATAAGAGAGCGATCAAAAACTTATACTGAACATAATTAATGTATAAACTCTTATCTGTTTTCAGACATTTGCCATGTTAATATTATAGTTTAAATTTACATTAAATGTCATTAGCTGAACTGTAGAGTGCTTAAATACAGCTTTATATATAACTATTACTTCTATTGTCTTTGAAATATGGTTCAAATGCACTGACGAGCAATTATGATCAACTACAATATTTAGTTGTAATGTAATTTCTATTGAAACGTGTATGCAATGTTTTTAAATATATGTAATTACACATTTTGGTAACACTTTACAATAAGGTTCATTAGTTAACTACATTAGTTAACATGAACTAATAATGAACTGCACTTATAAAGCATTTATTTATCTTTGTTAATGTTAATTTCGACATTTATTAATACATTATTAAAATCTTGCTAACTTGCACTGTGAACTATCATGAACAAACCATGAACAGCAGCATTTATATTAACTAACGTTAACAAAGATTAAAGGATTAGTTCACTTTTAAATGAACTTTTGCTGATAATTTACTCACCCCCATGTCATCCAAGATGTCCACGTCTTTCTTTATAAAGTCGAAAAGAACTGAAGGTTTTTGATGAAAACATTCCAGGATATTTCTCCATATAATGGACTTCAATGGGCTCCAAACGGTTCAAGGTCCAGATGACAGTTTCAGTGCAGCTTCAAAGAGCTTTAAACGACACCAGACGATGAATACGGGTCTTATCTAGCCAAACCATCAGTTTCTTTTTTTTCTTTTTCTACGATCATATCGATCGTAGATGCCTCATTCTACTGATCCATGCAGGTGCTATTGAGGCATCTACGTATACATCTATGACCATGCTCGTATTTTGACCTCACTTAGCGGAAGTTATGGCGGAGCTCAGAGAGATCACGTTCGTCTGATAAGAGGTAAAATAATAGCATAAATACTGCTGGGTTTCTCTCAGAAACTGATGGTTTGGCGAGATAAGACCCGTATTCATCGTCTGGTGTCGTTTAAAGCCCTTTGAAGCTGCACTGAAACTGTCATCTGGACCTTGAACCGTTTGGAGCCCATTGAAGTCCATTATATGGAGAAATATCCTGGACTGTTTCCATCCAAAACCTTAATTTCTTTTCGACTGCAGAAAGAAAGACGTGGACATCTTGGATGACATGGGGTAAATTATCAGCAAAAGTTTATTTAAAAGTGAACTAATGCTGAACAGAGCTGTTGTTCATGGTTAGTTCATGTTAACTACAACCTTATTGTAAAGTGTTACCCACATTTGATGAAGCTGAAACTTTAAAAGTAGTATCAACACTTCAAACTATAAGCAAGCACGAATTCATGTGCTGTAGTGTGTTAGTTAACACTGAAATAAGTGTACTTATTTAAAACAGGTCATTTAAAATGTGTTTAAATTCAATCTGATATCACTACAAAGTGCAGTTTTAAAAGTCACTGAATTATCTGCAAGGACAATAAAATCAAATAAATTGCTTAAGATTTTAAATAAAGTGCGCATCAATAGAAACATAAAGGTGTGAATGCAATTAATCATAATAAACAAGTGCATGAATCCAGAAGAGCCCGCTCACATGCACCGAGCGCACGGTCAGCAGCACGCGCAGCTCCCCGTTCCTCAGCAGCAGCGGGATCAGCACCGACGCTTTGGGAACGGCAGGGACGCGGGGAAACGCGTCGCCACTGTCGTATTTCTTTAATGACGCGATCGTTTTCTCCTTGAGATCCATCGCGGCGGAGTATGGGCACCCGTCAGGACACTTTCACTTTACGCTTCCGCGTACCTCAGCGTTTCCCAGAATGCTCCTCTGCGCTCTTGGGTCAGATCTAGTTCATTGTGTGAAACCGTTGCTGGACAACAGACGGGAATAGAACAAGCGGTTAGACGAGTTAAACATTGACGTTGACACCAAGGTCAAGCGCGGGGCGAAGCGGCTCAGAGACGTTTGCGTCATTTAAAGTGACAGTGTGACGGAGGATATTACTGTAGGATCCCCCTAGTGTTTATCAGTGACTTTACTGAAACTGTGGCATCTTTAAAAGACGGAAATTCTACTGAACAAATCAGAAACAAACAGAATATTTTAATTCACCCATTCCTTGAAAAAAAGTGATTTATGACCAGACAGTACATTCTCATCATTACAAATAATGTGTGTGGGGAGAAATCATGTTTGAAGGCAATCTTCCAGGATTATAGAGCTTGTGTGTGAACATTTGAGAGTTTAAATGGTAAATGGTATCTTTCCTTAAAGTGTGGCTCTATCACACGTACATTTACTTATGTTTTCATACACACTAAAACGTACAATACAAAACATCATCTTGCATTCTTCATTCTTCACAGTTAAAGGTCCCGTTCTTCGTGATCCCATTGTTCAAACTTTAGTTAGTGTGTAATGTTGCTGTTAGAGCATAAATAATACCTGTAAAATTATAAAGCTCAAAGTTCAATGCCAAGCGAGATATTTTATTTAACAGAAGTTCCCTTTCAAAGCCTACAGCGAACGGCCGGCTTGGACTACATCCTGGTACTTCCTTCATAAATGACGTCAGTAGAACAGACTAACCTCCGCCCACAAGAATACGCGAAAAAGGGGGCGTGGTCTTGTTGCTGTCCCACGTGGAGAAGAGGACGTGTCGCGTGGAGAAAAGGAAGTGTTGCGTTTGAGTGTGTTTGTCGCCATGTCGTCGAGACGCTGTTATTTTCATCCCGGAGTCAAATCACCTTTGTTTGGCTTTCCCAGGGACGCTGTAGAGATCATTGAGCGCATACATCTCCCGTTAAGAGGCGTGACCTTTCCACGTGCGCTAAGCTGCTGTCCAATCACAACACAGGAACCGCTGGCACAATCAGAACTCGTTACGTATTTCTGAAGGAGGGACTTCATAGAATAAAGGAACTCATCAGCCGTTTTTAGGACAGTGAGAACAGCGGTGTACAGATCAGTACATTGTGTTAAAAATACTGTGTTTTTTTACACGCGAAACATGAACACATGTTATATTGCACACTGTAAACACAATCAAAGCTTCAAAAGAACACGAAGAACGGGACCTTTAAAGTATCTTCAGCCTGCTTACCACCACGATCCTTCAGTTTCTGCTGTTGTCAATAAACTCCCTGCATAACGATATCCTGTGTGTTCTGAGGTATACAATTATGCATGAATAATTGTGAAATACATGAATTTAAAAAATAATTATGTAGCTATGCAATATGGAAATATTCTAATAAATTAAGATATGTCAATTTTCAGTTCATGGTGACTTTAAGTGAAAATCCCCAAGCCCTCAGGTAAAAAATAACAAACTGGTCTAGCACAGAGAAAAATATCTCTGCTAAATAATGTGAAATGTACATCAGTATCACTATAAACTTAAACTTTTCTTTGAATTGAAAAGGTATGAGAATCTGTCAGGTTATGGTTGATATCTTTATGTTTTTGTTACCATGTCAGTGTTTCCCACAGATTAGAAACCAATTTGTGGTGGCTGGCTGGCAGGCGGGCGGGCATTAGGGGTTGGTGATGGGCACAAGTATCGATTTCGATCTTGATTCAATATCAATACATTTGTATATAGCCCACTGTACATAAAAGGACAAAATAATTTGCCTTTCTAGCACTATTTTAAACTTTTCTTGGGTTAAATTATAGTTGCTTGCATTCATTAATATCCACTTGTGTGTGCTTATATAAGTATCATTACAAAATATTAGGATGCAAATTATTAACGTTTTAAAATTTCACATTTAAAGAAATCTAGTGTTTGATCATGTCTAAATATGTATTAAAATGCAAAATCTAAAAATAAGTAAGCAGTTATGATCTGCAATACTTTTTTGAGCAACTAGACTAGATACATGTATATTTATTAAAGAGCCATACAGGCACCTATAGTGGGTAAACCATGGCATTACAAATTAAATGTATTATTTTTCCAGCCACAAAATGACTCTAATTGGCCTCTTTGCATTGACAAAATATTTTAATTCAATTAAATGGAAATAATTTAATTCAATTAATTCAAGACAAATATTTTAATTGATTAAATGGTCATTAATGGACCATAATTATTGCACAAATAGTAGGCCTATTTAGTACCAAAAGATCTCCTCAAAATATTCTATAAAAAATATTAAACTAAAATATAGAACATTTATTTAATTGAAAAATAGTTAAGGTGTACGGTCACATTTGACCATCAATGAGTATGAATGTGACCAATTAATAAGGAATACCTGAGGGCTAAATACAATAAAAACATTAACATTAATGTTAACATTGTTGATCTCCATCACTCTCCATATTAAAATGATCCTGTAAATATGGTTGACGTAATAATCACTGCACACTATGCTGTACCGTTTACCAAAAGCTGCTGCAAACACCTGTATAGTGAAGCTGTTGTCGATCCGCTTAAATTTAGAATTTCGTATTAAAACTTTTAAAAAATGTAAAAACTTAAACTTTGTTTCATATCAAAAGCAGGTTTGGCAATTTGAGAGTGAGAGACGGGCGTGAGTGACAGAGAGACGAGGGAGAGCAGGAAAGGAAATGCAGCTGAACGAATACGCTGCGTGTTTTAAATAGCGTAAAAAAAATAAAATAAATAAATACACACAATATGTGGTGGCCGGTGTTGATTCTGTGGCGCACCGCCACTAATTCATCTATGTGTGGGAAACACTGCATGTCTTTGTTCCTTGTGTATCATTTCAGTTGAACTTGAATTAGTCTCTGTTAGTTACCGATTACGATTAGCCCCACCTCATCCTCCCTGCCTGGAGAGCCCCACAGCTACAGGAAGAGCTTACGCCATGAACCCAACATCAATGCCCATTACCTGACCTGACGCTCCCCAAGAAACTCCGGTTTGCAGGCTCAAAGTGGCTGCTACACAGAACTCTGATTTAGGACTGTCCGACTCTGATGGGGGAAAGGCGACATGGGTGCGCACATAGGGGACTCATGTGGTGCGGCCTGTTTGAGCTGGGCCGACCAAAGCAACCCGGCTCTTTTAGAGGATATTTTATCAAACCCCCTTTTATGGATGAGCTACTCGGCTCCGGGAACGAGGGCGATGCTGGCCTTCTCGACGGTTCGAAGACGAAGATGCCATCCCGTCATCTGTGATGCCTCAGACGAATTCCGCTCTCACTGCTTTACCCTGATCGGTCTTCCCCGAGGCTGCTCTCCTCAACATCGAATGGCTGGCCCCTCAAAATCACTTTGACCAAGAGCAGGACGCCTATGACGAGAAACTCGTGGAACCCCCTCCCGGCCCTAGTATACCCCAGTAAAGTTTTATTCCTGTTCTTCGTGTGTGTGCTAAACACATGAAACATTACTGGGGAGACCCCAGTTTGGATGTTAAGATTATGGCTTAATCTATCTGGTCTCCCCACTAGTGAAAAGCGGTGCACCGCTGGAACGCCGGTTGAGCCTGGCCATGCTCTCTTTGGTCCTGCTGTCGCTTTAATGCAACAGCGCTACGATGACAAGAATAGGGAGGGCGAAGCTTTCAAACTTTGCCTTCCTAGAAAGCCTATGCCGCGCCAGATGCTCTCTATGCGGCCACCTTACTCCCCTGCTACCAGATGCCATTTCCACAATGTAGACAGGGCTATTAAATCAGCTTTGTATTCCCCCGATCAAAAGACAAAGGCTAGCTGTCGGTGAGGTCAGCCCCCCCTCGCCTCTAGTGTGCACAAGCTTTACTGCTCCCCATGTTTCCCAGTGTGTGTTTCCCCATTTCAAAAGGGAAGTTAGTGAGAAAAAGTGCCCAAGCAGTGTTGCTACACAGCTCTCACAAATTTAATAAAGGATTGTTTTTGTTCCCCAAAACACAAATAAATTAAAAAATTCAAACGAATAGTATGAATTTCGTTAAAAAAGAGAAAACATCTCTCAGCACCCTAACATGTCACCCCTAAGTTGTCCACTAGATGGCGTTTGTATCACAAATGAACGATCCAGCCGAATTAGCAGCCCTAAGCAAATCTCCGGTGACTGTGGGAACTCTCACGAGCCATGTGACAGCCTGGCAGTCTGTGTCGGCTCCCAAATGAGTGATTCAGACTATTATGAAGGGCTACAGACTTTTGTTTGCCAGAAAACCATAAAGTTATTTTTTTCCTCACACAGAAGAGAGCTTCTGAAAGATGCGATCTCCCCTCTTCTCAAGAAGGGGGAGGTGCGAGTTTTACCCCGGAATCAGTGCCATCAGGGTTTTTACTCTCTTTTTTTCGTAATTCATCATCCTATTCTGGATCTCAGAGTGTTGAACAAATATTTGAGAAAATACCATTTCAGAATGTAAACCCATGGCGTACTCTCTTGTTCAGTAAAACAGAACGATTGGTTCACATCGATCGATCTGAAAGATGCTTTTTTCCACATAAGCATTTATCCTCCACACCGGAAGTTTCTTTGTTTTGCCTACTAAGGCGTATGTTACGACATCACAGTTCTTCTGTTCGGACTCTCTCTCAGTCCGAGAGCGTTCTGTCTGTGTGCGGAGGCAGGGTTAGTGCCGCTGAGAATAGCGGGGCTCAAAATGAAAGGAAAGTGCTAACGACAGGTGTGTCCTTAACAGGGTGAGGGGCCACCCTGGAGGGCAGAACAGTGAATGGTGTGTGGCCAAGCACACTTCCCTCAGCCCATATCAATTATATGGAGCTCCTCACTTTGTGGAAGGCTCTGAATAATTTTCTACCCTGCTTGCAGGGGCATCACGTGGTGGTGAGCTGCAACAATACCACAGCTGTAGCACATATTAACATATCTGACATGCTGCTCTACGCATTTCCTCCCTTTTCCCTTATAACACAGATTCCGCCCAGGATGAGAGCAAAGCACCATGGCTTGCAGAGTTTATTCCTTGCGGGTTTACTTAGACAGGACCAGCTCTGTCTTTTCATCTCTTGGGCTCCCCCGATTTCCAAGCAACGCCTCTCTCATTGGCTTGTGGAAGCTATATCTTTGGCATATGAATCTAAGGTAGAGTGCAGCCCCCAGGGGGGATTAGAGCACACTCCACTAGAGATATGGCTGCCTCTTGGGCTCTGTTTATGGGGGTTTCCTTGCAGGACATATGTGCCGCTGCAAGCTTGGCCTCTCCCCATAAGTTTGTCAGATATTACCGGCTCAATGTCATGACCCCAGTAGCTAATTCTGTCCTGGTTGTGGGCACTTTGTAGCCTTGTGCTAGGCCCTATACCCCTTTTTAAGCCTGGGCTGCCTAGCCTAGCCGCTGATTCCCTCCATCTCTCTGGCTGTGCCTCAGGCCTCTTCACCACCTGCTCGATTCTGTGAGGCAGATCACATACCCTGACTGTACCTTTAGCCTTGAGACCCTAGCTGCGTCCCAAATCGAATACTTCTCTACTATATAGTGTGAGAAAAACAGTACGCCAACAGAGTAGTATGTCCGAATTCATAGTATTCTAAAAACAGTAGGCGAAAAGTACCCGGATGACCTTATACTTCCGGCGAGATTCTGAAGTGCGCATACGATGGACACTTTACTATCCCATGAGGCCACAGGAGACGATTTATGAATGGAGGTGAAGGGATGTAACTGACCCTGGTAGGTCACATGATCATGACAACATGGTGGATGTAGTATGTCCGGATTACATTCATACTACATTCATTCATACTATATATAACATACTTTTTTAACGATCGCGAAGTTCGTTCAAATTCAAATGTAGTACCTGCTCACATAGTACGTGATTTCGGGTGCAGCCCCTGTCTCCACCTCAGCCTGCCAGCCATTCGGCTGCACCATCATTTGTACTCCATCCCGCTCCCTCATCCTTCTGGCTCCACCTTGGTCTTTTGTTGTCCTGGTTCGGCCCTCCAGCTGCACTTCAGCCCTCCACCTCTTTGTCTCCTCAAGCTGGCAGCATTGCTTTGGACATCCTGGCCATTAATGTTGTTCTGGACTGACGTCCTTGCAGCTTTGCTGGGGTCTCCACCTCGTCCAATTCTGTCTTTGATGGTTGGCCCCCAGGTTCTGCTCCATCAGGGCCCCGCCTTGGCTCCTCCCTTCCTTGACTCTGCAGTGGTGTTCCCTCCCTCCACCTTTGGACAGTTATTCACTGTGCGAAGCCTTGTGGGAGGCGGAGTACTCTCAGGGTTATTTTTTGGCATTTTTTTTGTTTTCATTCCTGTGTCGTTGTTCCTTGAATTTCATTTCAGTTTGACTTGAATTACTCTTTCCCTAGTTACCGATTAGCCCCACCTGTGTCTCGTTTAGTTCACCATGTATATATACTCCCTGTTTGGTTCTGCTGCTTGTCAGTTCTGTTTTTATAATAATGTCTGTGGATTATGCTATGATTATCTGTTTTTCTCCTGTGTGATTCTCTGTCTATATAAAAGACATTATATATTATACCTGTGTCAATCTTTTTGTATTGTACCATATATGTTGTGACAGAATCATTATGTACACCTTTTAACTATGGTCCTCTTTAATAATGACGTTTTAACATCGAAAACATGATGTTTAAAAGCAATGCATAACTGCATATTAAATGTCAATTAGCTGCTATATTGTAAAATATATAGTATAATAATTTATTATTATTTTTGTTTTGAAGTAATAATTGTTGTATGTAAATGAAGTTTTAGTGTAGGTGTTGGGAATCAGAATTGTATTGTAAAAACATTTGTTTCTAGTCTCTTGAAGGCACTTCAGTGATGTTTTCCAGAGCACCTGTGGCCTAACTTGGATTTTCCCACATGTAAAGGGGCAGAACAAATTTTCAAGCCACACGTCAGACTCAATGTTAATCATCATCAGAGACTTCAGTGCACTCAGAAACTGAATAGGTCTCTGGAAATAAGCTAACTGAAACCAGTCATATCTCCAGTCTGAAATGTTTCAGAATGGCATTTATCTTGTTTGGCTTCTGTTATTGTTTGGGTTGGGCAACAGTGGAGCGTTGAAAGACCCTCATCCAGAGCTTTCAGATCAGGATCTTTTCTGGGGAGCGGATCAGTATGACTTTGCCATCACAATGCGTGCCGGAGACCTCCAGTGCTTCTGGCACTTTGCTCACTATGGTGAGCGCTTCTACTTACACTTCATGGTAAGACATTGGTCTGCATTTAAACATTAGTGTGTACTCAAATCCTTCGAATGTTCCAGCTCAGTGCATGTGTGTGTGTTCAGGTCCAGCTGGTGACCGGTGTGGCCCTTGATAGACATCTGTCTGTGTTTGTTAATGCGCCGAGCGGCTTAATAGTCGGCAATGCTGACGATGCAAGTGGTCAGATTGGCTTCAGTGTTGAGGAGACTGGTGAGTCTCACCTTCATCCGTGTTTTAGTTCATCTGCTGCCGTTATGAACAGAAAAATCATCTGTTTCTAGAATTCAAAATGGATTCCATGTGGACCATGCAGTGAAAGCCAGACACAAAATAATTCACACAGAAATAAAAAAATTATATTGTTTTCATAAATGAACTAACATCAAAGTGCCATAATAAAAGTCACACAATCACTTGTATCTGTGCAGGTTTTTATCAGATGTGCTTCAGTAATTTCCACAATCGCTTTGGGAGCATGCAGGTTTTCCTGAACTTTGGTGTATATTACGAAGGACAAGAGAACATCGAGAAACAAAAGGAAGAAGAGAAGAAAAAGAAAGAAGAGGATATGAAACAGATAAACAGTACATTGTCCTTCATTGAGGTAATAAACAACTTCATATAGCGCAACAAACACATCCTTACTGTAACGTAATCTGCTTTTAATTATGTTTAAATTTCTCGTTTTTTCATCTCTATGTTAAAAACAATGTGAACTATTCAATAGATTTAGTTCTTTTTGACAGAAAAGGAGATTTCTTGTATTTCACACATATTTCTCCAGCACCTGACTGAATAAACTGTGCGCTGCATACAGGAGAGCAGCGTCAGGCTGCAGAAGTTTGTCTTCCACATGTGGCGTCACTACAACTACGAGCGAATGAGACGAGGAGCTGATTTCTACCTGCTTCAGTCCAACTCCACTTATGTGAACAGCTGGTCTGCCGTCCAGAGTCTCGTCATCATCACCGCTGGATTCCTGCAGCTCCGCTTCCTCAAGAGGCTGTTCAACAGCAAACTAGCAGAGGCCGACAAACCCCGCTGTTAACACACACTCAACCTGCCACTGTTCATCTCCATTATAACCTATTGAAATGTGAGCTGGTGGTCCAGTGGGTTAAAACCATGGAACTGATATGCAGAAGGTTGCTGGTTCGATCCCAGCGGTCACCACCAGTGTGTCCTTGAGCAAGGCACTTTACTCCATGTTGCTCCAGGGGGATTGTCCCTGTAATAAGTGCACTGTAAGTCGCTTTGGTTAAAAGCGTCTGCCAAATGCATAAATAAATAAATAACCTGCTCTTGAGGAGTTATTATGCTGCGTCAAACACGCCAAAATTGCGTCTATTTGGAAGGTTGAACATTCTGAATCCATTGGCAGCGAATTGGCCATCCACAGTGAATTGGACGTGTGTATAAATCGAGCGTTTGACGCAAAAAAGACACTCCAGGAGAAATGTCATAAAACACCACTCTGCCTCTTTTATTTGTATTAAAAAATATATTAAGCATTAAAGGGATGGTTCACCCAAAAATTACAATTCTGTCATCATTTTCTCACCCTCAAGTTGTTCCAAACCTGCAGTGGCGGCTGGTCAATAGAGGGCGCTGGGGCGCCGCCCACATCAAAATTCCAGAAATATACATGTATACAAAAATGATATAAAAGTGAAATAAAAATAAAATAGTTTACTCATACGACGTGCCGGCTGTTAGTGAGAGCCTCAGCATTTAATTAAAACTGGCTTTGATCGGTTAACTATTTTATATGTTCTTCAATATGTTTCACGCGGCTTCATGTGCGAGGGACGCCGGACAAATGGATGTCTATCTGAGTCCAAAAATATACGGGCAGCATGTGACCTGAAGCTGGTCTCTAATTGGTTTCTTAAAGATCCTCCTCTGGACGCAGGTCGCTGCATCCCTGGCGAATCAGAATTGGATGCGTGTTGTTTTATCCAATCTGATTGGTTCTCGTCACCTGTCATTCAACGTTACGCTCTTGGCCACTAAAGCGAAAGTGAGCGGGCGACACAGTCACTCCGACTCCGCCAAAACCTTATTAGGATGATCACTTTCGTAGAGATGGCAGCAGTTAAACCAAATTCTATCACAAGGCCTTCGTTAGAAGAAAAAAAAAAAAGGATAGAGGATTAAGTATCCCGAACCGGACCAATGCGATTTACAAATCCAGCAGCAGGCCAGTGACAGAGGATGAAGCTGCACTCTGAGCTTCACGCGCTTGTAATGAGAAACGTAGGTGGCTGGCTGGATGTGTTGTTAGCAATGCCCTTTATTGCTTTGCCTGTCTTTTATTTCAAAGTGTCGGTACTGAAGTTTTGTGGACAACAACGGGGGTAAGAGACCTCAAATATCTGACTGAACAATGCAAACGTCATGACACTACTGAGATGACTGACTTTGATCAGAGAGATATTGAGAAATTTGCTGGCCAGAAAGAAAGGAGAGCAAAATGTATGGTCAAGTAGTCAACATGCTAGTCTGTTGTTGCTGTTTTTATTTGTTTTTCCTTTCCGCATTCAATTATTTGTGGGAAATGAATGTGTAAAAAGATAAAAGTGAAGATACTGTTTTCTCTTTAATGCTTGAATTTAGTCAACATGCACCTTGATACCCCCCCTGCCGAAAGAAAAAAAAAAACGCCCCAACAAAAATAATTTTCACCAGCCGCCACTGCAAACCTGTATGAGTTTCTTTGTTCTGTTGAACACAAAAGAAGATATTTAGAAGAATGTTGGGAACAAAGCAGATAGAGCAACCATTGACTACCATAGTACTTTTTCCCCTACTATGGTTGTCCATGGTTGCTCTATCTGCTTGGATACAAACATTCTTCAAAATATCTTCTTTTGTGTTCAGCAGATCAAAGAAACTCATACAGGTTTGGAACAACGTGAGGGTGAGTAAATGATGGCAGTTTCATTTTTGGGTGAACTACTCATGTTTAACCACTACAGGACATCAGAGCCAGCGGCAGACGGCAGAAGGACTGTTCTGAGGAAAGGCTGCTGTCGCCGGGGCTAATGAGCGCTGAGCGCCCGCTGATCCACTGGATCTCACAACTCCAAAAACACAAGATTATTATTTTTAAATAGACGATCTCTTTATAAATAAACCACAGATTTGAGCTTTAAACAACTACATTCTCACCTGAAAAAGTCTTAAAACTAAATTTAGTGACATAATAGCAGTATTTTTTAATTATGCAGGGTTTTTCATCACGTCACTTTACCACATGATAGCAGCGAGCAGGCTCCTGATTGGTTAACGCGGCGCAAATTGACGGCAAAGTTAAAAATTTTCAACTCGGGCGTCAGGCGCGCTTCAAAAGCGTAAAAGCACAAAAAAAACACCACTCACGCGTAACGCACGTATTGCGCAAGATGCTCAATTCGCATCAAATTTGCGTCATTCGTGCGAACTGGACTCACGAATGAGGTGGAATCGCGTCCATCGCGCTGCACGTTTGAAACGCGTCTATCGCGCCAAAGGACCTCCAGACGCGCGTCAACGCACCTTTCCATTGACTTAACATTGAAATGACTCGTTCCTGACGCTCTATTCGCATTTGGTGTGAACGCAGCATAAAGGTGCAGATCCACTTGTCCGCGCAACACTTCTGTCGCGCCGCACTCCACTTTATTCCTATGGGTGACGTCAAGCGACTTTAACGCGCGCAAAGCATTCCAGGAAGGCATTTGAATGCAGCGTCAAAAAAGCTGTCTGAAGCCCATCTTTATGCAAATGAATCCTTTGAACGCGACTATCCAATAGAAGTAGAGCACATGGAGACTGAGGGAAGTCTCTCGTTGGTCCTTTGTTTTTAATTTTACGCTGGCTCAAACGCACGCCCATAGTGGTAAACTTGAGGAACACCCATCAATGTACACATGAGGGTCACAACACCACGCTTCAGTCGCGCTGCAAAAGTGGATCTGTATCGTAACACTCATACACGGGTGTTTCTTACACCGCAAACCGGCAGAGGGCGACAAACCCTGCTATTAACATCTCCATTAATAACCTGCTCTTGAGATGAATCTGATGAGTGAAGAAAATAAAGTTAAGTCAAAGTGAATATCAGAATAATTATGCATCATTTATCATCAAGCTGTGTGAACAATTATGAAAATATGATTTATTTGTGTGTGTTTAGTAAAACCCAAACGATTTATCGGTTTGCCTATTTTATTGGCCGATATGAGCCTGTTGCAGATCATCGGCGTATATGCCACTGATATGAACACGCGCCCAAGCATGTCCATGTGTCTCAAAGCATGCGAATACTCACACAAAATTAAGTCAAAATGCCGGTCTTGGCGAGTATCATTGTAAACATAGTCGGTTATGTCTTAAGTGAGCATAAACATGAAATTTAAGTTTAAGCGTTTAAGTTTCATGGCCCATAGAATATCTTTTTGTATGAATATCTGAACATGCGTCAAAAGAAAGAACGGAGCCTCAGTTTTATTCTAGCTTCATGCGTTATTTTATCAACACTTGAATGTGGGTACGTATCATGAAAAAAGCAACATTTTGAGAAAAAAGCTGAGAAAATCAAGTTTTTAACAAAGACAAAGTTACATAGAGATGGGATTCAGATCAGTGATCAAACACAGATGCAGTAACAGATCGAGTCCATCATTTTGTTGTTCTAAGAATGTTTTGAGAACATTATGTTCTTGCAATGTTTTCAGTAGATAGTTTTATTTTTGTTACCAGAATGTTGCAGAAAAGGCACGGGACTCCAACGTCATTAAAGGAACACGCCACCATTTTTAGGAATAGGGCTAATTCAACATCTTTCCTACATTTAGATATGTGGGCAAATGCATTTTTGTCTCAGTGCATGCATTGTTTTAGTTTGGCAGGGTCGCCGCTAGCTTAGCTTAGCATAATGAATGAAAAAAAAACGTACCATTCTGTTGCAGACCGAGGGGGACGATGTTGATTATTGAATAGCTGGTTAATGTCCTCTGAACTTGATTCTGGCTCTGGAGGCTCAAACGTGTATGGCTTTGCAAATCCAATTAAGCTGCTAGGAGCATCCATTCCGTGACAGTTGAGTGAGGAGGCGGCAGCTTTCCCGCGAGTGGGCGTGGTTTCAGAGCAGCCAGCGGACACGCCCCCAGCGTTTGAGAGCAGAGAATACCGCTCATTTTTTCAAGATTTTGATAGTTTATTTTATTTACTTGGCAACTTTTTTATCATTCAAATTTGGCTGGGTGGTTAATAACACATTTTTCTGTGGTGTGACGAACTCAGAACACATACTTAATTTTGACTTTACAGGGACTTTAAATAGGCCAACTGCCATTAAAATGTATAAACTACATTTACATTTATGCATTTGGCAGATGCTTTTATCCAAAGCGACTTACAGTGCCCTTATTACAGGGACAATCCCCCTGGAGCAACATGGAGTAAAGTGCCTTGCTCAAGGACACACTGGTGGTGACCGCTGGGATCGAACCAGCAACCTTCTGCATATCAGTTCCATGGTTTAACCCACTGGACCACCATCTCACAAAACTAGTATTTATAATGCGCTAGAAATGTGAGCATATTTTTACTGTGAAATTATTTCATTTGAGTCCACTAAAAATATTTTAAATAAAGAGATTTTCATTGGATCAGCAAGTACACAGTTTCAACATGCAGTATATCATCAGTGTTTCTTCTCCTGGACTGAAGCACAGGCTCTACTCTTCAGGTGACACACAACTCAATTTTTAAAAAAATATTTGTCAATACATAGATGTTTCAGAGACATTATTGTCATGTAATACTTTATGCACTGCTTAATACAGCGTCTGTTTGTACAAGAATAAAGTTCAACATATAAGCCTACACTATCAATTAAGTGGGGTCTACGTTTTAAAAAAACATGACAATATAACATCGCGACTACATGAAAGGAGGTTTTACTGTTATAAAAAACAGATTTGTGCGCATTAGTGGAGCTGAAGGTTCTAGAATAAACACGAAACACACGTGATCGCTGTCATGCGGTGAATCTGGCCAATCGTGGAACAGCTGTGTCGTCATCAGAGTCCGTGCAGCCGCTCTAGAGAAACTGCCACGGCTGTATTAGCCGACTGCTCTCCAATCGCTCTTGCGGTACTTTGATGTCATATGTCACTGTCACGTGGCGTCGGCGCTGTCTCAAGCCGGACAACATTTCTAACCGGCATGCACTGCTGTTCAAGTCAGCCGCCGATCGGCTCTGTGCATGTGCTTGGGCCCGTACCATGATGGTAGTTTAACACACTCAGGGTTACAGGATTAGTTTAGAGTTGACAAAACCAAACCAATCTATTCAGGCTTTGTTGGTCCCATCATGCTGATCATCAGCTTTCTCTGTCAACTCAGTCTTTGATCCTGAGTTTAGCTGTGACATCAGCAGTGAACAGCCAATCACAGGCTGTGGATCAGTGAAACTGAGATTCACTTCTCGCGAGAGAAGCAGCGAGATTCATTTCTCTCTTCTGCAGAATATGACATGATCGAAAAATATTAAGAATTTAAACAAATTTAAACAGCAAGAAGAAAAGAGCTGTCTATAAAAGAGAACAACTTAATGAAAATATACACTACGTCAATGCAAGTAAAAGTTATGAAGTTAGTTTAGTTGATGTATAGAGAATTGAGTAATGTAGTAATTTTTATAGCTTTATTTATTGATTTTTAAAGCTTATTTGTATGACCTTTGTATAGGCTATTTATATTAATTTAAACTAAATGATTGATTAACTAAAATGATACATGTGTAATTGATTACGGGTATAATAATTACATAAATTATATCTAAATAATTCAAAATTATTATTATTATAAATAAGCGTTGTTAAAAGGCAGACACTTTAGTCTTTAATAGCCCTTTGGACCTTTAATTTGGAGTAGAAACAGGGGGAGTGGCTTTATTGCATCAGAGGTGTGTCACTTTGCTCACAGCTGATTGGTCTAATTTCAGTTTGACGTCTTATCCAGAACATAACCTGCCCTGGAGCAGGGTAACCGTGGAGCGTAAGTTACTATGGAGACACTGCTAAAAGCCAAACCACTTTAATGGTACCCAAAACCCAGGATTAGCACAACATAAGATTAAACATATCTGGCTAGCCAGCTAAACCGGCTTCATGGTATAGGCCCCTTGTGTTTTGTCATGTTTGGTGTGAGCACATGGCTCATTACGTGTTCCTTGTGTCATGTGCTCTCCTGTCTATTGTCTTGATCCCACCCCTCTTGTTATCTGAATTCTGAAAGCTTTAAGCATAAACGGTTCATGGGTGTAGGTTTCATGACTTTACAAACACTTGACATATTAAATAAATATCATTCAGTGTCTATTTCAATGTGCAACTGCTTTCTCACACATGTCTAATGCTCTTTTCACATAATTAAAAGTTACATTTATTTATGACAGTTTTTGGCCTTCAGAGCATCTTAAAATGCACATATGTAGATCATAGAAATCAAACTGTTCTCAGGGGAGCTCCGAACCCCCCAAACTGCCTCACATTTGGGATCTCAGTGATTATAAACCTGCCTACATTCCTGGGTATGATTAAAGGATGCACAATATGATCATGCAGAATAAGGCCTTAATATTTAATATTCAAATAAAGTGTATTCCTCAGCGGCTCTTTTAAGAGCCACCCACTAATTCTGAAAAAAGAACGGAAAGGGGTTCAGACATTGATGATTACAGTCCAAATGGGATGTTGTACAACAGATAGAATATATTCACTCGACAAACAACCCCACACACAATAAAGGCAGTGACACAACTCTGATATTACAATAGGAGCATAAACCTACAGTATCAGAAGATCAGCGATTCATATCTATATTCCATGGTAAAGTGTGCGTGTTAAACCCCAGTAACACATCGAGAGTGAAGTAAATTATTTCAAAAGCTTGTTTCAATTATTTCATTATTTTAGTTTAAATATATGTTTACACAAATCCTATTAACTGCACAAAGAAGAAAACACAGTTAAATTAATATTAAGGGATGTAATTCCCCTAACATCTTTAAAGCATCTGTAATTTTCTATTAAATATAATCTAAGGTCACAAATACATAGACGGTAAAAGAAAGGTTTTAGTCACAAATTCTTGTGCATAATTAATCCCGCTTGAAAAGGAGGTTGGGCTTTGGAGGGAAGTTCAGTGATTGGTTGAAATCTCTTCAGACGCTAAACCAATGAGCGACTGGCACTCTCGTATAAAGACAGTGTGTGAAAAAGAGACGGATATTCGAGTGTGACTAGCTGTTGAACAATGGCAGGAAGTGGAGTGGAGAAGGGGTGTGGAGCAGAGATGGCAGGAAGTAACGAAGGAGTGGGAGGTGAGGTGGAGATGGGAGAAGAAAATGCTGGAGAAACTAACAGTGGAGAATGGTATACAATAGTACGAAATTTCAAAAGAAAAAAGAAAAATAAAAACCTTAATGATGATAATCGTTGGGATTCGGATGTGGAGAGTATAGTCAGTAACGTTACATCTCAAACTAGAGGGGAAGAGTTTAAGGTAAAACTTCAGTTTGATTCTCCTGGTTCTGTTAACCCATTGAAACTGACGAAAGCCTTACATGACAAAGTAGGTACTGTGAATGTTAAACCACTTAGAGATGGTAGCTTGATGATTACCTGTTCTGACGCCAAACAGAGAGATGATATGATTAAAATGACAACTTTGGCAGGGAAGGAAGTTAAATGTTTTGTTTGGGGACAAAAGAAAACAGTGCAAGGAGTAATTACAGGGATTTCAACAGATTTAACATCTGAAGAAATCTTGGAGAATGTATCAGGAGCTAAAGTAGTGAAGGCTAGGAGATTGATGTATTTCAAGAATGGAACAAAACAGGAGAGCTTATCTATACTATTGCAATTTCAGGAGGAAGTGCTCCCAAGAAGAGTTAAAGTAGGATTCATGAGTTTTCAGGTACGAACATATGTTCCGCCTCCCCTAAGGTGTTTTAAATGCCAACGATATGGTCATGTAGCAGCGGTGTGTAGAGGCAAACAGAGGTGTGGTAAATGTGGAGGAGAAGATCATGAATATGGCAAATGTAACGAAGGTACAAAAAACAAATGCTGCAATTGTGGGGGCGAACATAGTGCTGCGTATAAAGGATGTGAGGCGCATAAACGAGCGGCGGAAGTACAGAGAATCAGAGTTGAAGGGAAGTTGACGTATGCTGAAGCCATTAAAGTAACTAATGCAAAAAAAAGTGAGATAATATCACCAATAACGAGAGTGGCTGAACAGAGACAGGATCAGAATCCTAACAGGACAAGAAGAGATGATAGCCCTACAGCAACCAAACCAAGTATTGGAGTGGATAGTGTTGTGTTTGTAGCATTTCTGGCCGAAGTAGTCAATTGTTCAGCTCAAACACAAAGCAGAACAGAGAGGATTAAAATTATCATAAAGGCAGCACAAAAATACCTTAATTTGGGGGAAATAACAGTAGGTGCAATAAATGAAACACTCATAGCAGGGACACAGGAAATTCAGTCATCATGTGGAGAATCGTAATGGTTATTGTAATTCTGCAATGGAATGCTCGGAGTCTTTGTTCTAATGGGCAGGAATTTAAAAAGTATATTGAAGAAAGGAGTGAGAAACCAAACGTTATTTGTGTACAAGAAACATGGCTTAGGCCTCACTTAGATTTTATACTACATGGATATGTGGCTGTACGTAGGGACAGGGAAAGTGGTACTGGAGGTGGTGTAGCTGTGTTTGTTCAACAGGGAATAGGATATAGGATTATAAATGTAAGTAAAGATTCTGAGGCGATTGTAGTTGAAGTATGGATAGGAAAAACGAACATATGGATAGTGAACTATTATAATCCATGTGGGAAACTAAGTAAAGAAACATTAGAAAAGATAATTGGTGAAGAATCACATAAGACCGTTTGGTGTGGGGATTTTAATGCTCACAGCACACTTTGGGGTGGTACACACACTGATTATAATGGAGGTGTGGTGGAAGAATTTATAGAGGAGCAAGATCTAGTTTGTTTGAATGATGGAAGAGCAACTAGAGTAGATGTAGCAAGAGGGTTAGAATCTCCAACTGATATAACATTGGTCTCTAAACACATAGCAAGAATTAGTAAGTGGGATGTTGTACACGATTCCACAGTAGGTAGTGACCATTATCCAATAGTCTGTGAAATAGGAGTGGGACCAATTCAGTTGGAGGAAATGGGTTTCCCTAGATGGAAATTAAAAAATGCTAATTGGGCACTTTATAATACGATATGTAGTATGAGGTTAGAAGGAATTAGTCAAATCAGATATGATAGTATAGATGATTTTAATGCAAACAGTAGAAATCATGCATTCCACTGCAAAAGAAGTAATTGGTAAAGGAAGTGGATTAAAACAACATAAGACAGTTCCCTGGTGGTCAGACGAATGCAATAAAGCAATTAAGACAAGAAATAGAGCTTTTAGGAAAGTTAAAGGATCCTTCTCTTTTAATGACCTAATAGAATACAAAAAGGCACAAGCAGAAGTTAGACGGACGATTAGAAAAGCTAAACAAAATTACTGGAAGCAATTTTGCAATAATATAGGGAGAGAAACGCATATTAGTCAAGTATGGGACATGATAAGAAGGATGGGAGGAATTAGGAGGGAGTATACATTGCCAGCTATTAAATATAATAACAAAATTATGATAACTAATAAAGATAAAGCGGAGGCTCTGGCAAAAACATTTGTAAAAGTTCATAGTTCTACAAATCTGACACCTGATGCAATGAAAGGTAGAGATGAAGTAATGAGAGAGCACTCTAACATCATAATGGAAAAGGAAGATTTTAATGGAACAGTAAATGTTTTTTATTCTTTTTTTGAGCTGAAAAGAGCTTTGGTAGGAGCCAGAGAAACATCTCCTGGTAAGGATGAAATATGTTATAAAATGGTTGAAAACTTAAATCCTCAAGCGCAGTTGGTGATCCTGCAGCTATATAATAAGGTATGGGAGTTAGGGGTATTGCCGTCAGCATGGAAACACTCTGTTGTTATCCCAATTGGGAAACCAGGTAAAGATAAAGGTGAAACAACTAGTTATAGACCTATCGCACTAACATCTAATTTATGTAAAATAATGGAACGTATGGTCACTGACAGGTTAACTTACATATTAGAAAGTAGGAATTTGCTAATACCACAACAAAGTGGTTTCCGTAGAGGGAGGTCAACTATGGATCCGGTGATATGCTTGGAGGATGAAATCAGGAAGGCTCAGACTAAAAAGGAACTGGTAGCTGCTGTCTTCTTTGATGTGGAGAAGGCCTATGATATGTTGTGGAAAGAGGGTCTTCTGATTAAATTAGAATCCATGGGAATTGGGGGAAGAATGTTCAACTGGATTATGAATTTTCTGAAGGACAGGACTATAGAGGTAAGAGTTGGAGTATCTTACTCTAAAGTTTACTCTATAGAAAATGGGGTACCACAAGGAAGTGTATGTAGTCCTATTTTGTTTAATATCATGATTAATGAGGTTTTTTCAGAGGTTGATACTAGACTTGGGAGGTCTTTATATGTAGATGATGGGGCAATATGGGTAAGGGGTCGTAATGCAGCATTTGTTGGAAATAAGCTACAGACAGCAGTCAACATTGTTGAGAACTGGGGAAATAGGTGGGGTTTTCGGTTTTCTGTGGACAAGACACAGGTTATTTGTTTTTCTAAGAAGTGTAGTAATCCTGCAATACAAATAACTCTTTATGGGCAATCAATCAAGCAGGTTCAAAGTATAAGGTTTTTAGGTGTGTGGATGGACCATAAGTTGACATTTGGAGATCATATACAGAAAAATGTTACCAAGTGTAAGAAGGCAGTCAATGTTATGAGATGCCTGGTAGGAAGTGGTTGGGGTGCCAGTATGAACTCTCTTAAACATATTTATATTGCGTTAATTAGATCAACATTGGATTATGCATGCATTGCATTTAGTTCAGCTGCAAAATCTCATTTGCAAAGGCTTGACTTAATCCAAACACAAGCCCTCCGCCTATGTAGTGGTGCAATCAAGACTTCTTCAATCCCAGCTCTACAGGTGGAGGTTGGGGAGATGCCTTTATCTCTGAGACGTCTTCAGCTTGCCATGGTATATTGGGTAAACTTACAGGGGCATAAGCAGGGACATCCAACTAAACCAGTGTTAAATTCATGTTGGGAGCATGGAAGAAAGCAATTTAATAGTTTTGGATGGGTGGGAAACGGACAAGCTGAGAAACTGGGACTAGTTAAATTAACTAACAGCTGTACAGTGGCGTTACCTACTATTCCCCCTTGGATGTTTCCATTACCAGTTGTGGACCTTGAAATCGCAAAGACATTAAAACAATGCAAGGAATATGGTGGGATGAACGATCTGGTAAAGCAATATCTAGGTCTCAATTATAATAATAGTATTCAAATATTTACAGATGGCTCAAAAGACCCAAATACAGGAAAGACGGGAGCTGCAGTATATATACCACACTTTCAGAAATCCATACTTAAAAGAACTTCAGATCATTTAGCAGTTTACACTGTGGAACTTTTAGCTATTTTACTAGCACTCACGTGGATAGAGGAGGTTGGACCTAATCAATATATTATCTGCTCAGACTCAATGGCATCATTAATAAGTATTGCAAACTGCAAATCTGTCTGTAGGCCTGACTTGATTTATGAAATCTTTCATAGTCTATATAGATTACAAAATCTTAATATTGTAGTGAGTTTTATGTGGGTCCCATCTCACGTAGAAATAGAGGGTAATGAAGCAGTTGATCGTTTGGCTAAAAAGACTCTTGAGTCAGATCTGCAATGGATAGTTCCATTGAGTAAAATGGAAATGAAAAGTGTCATTAAATCAGGAATCAATGGGTTATGGCAAGAACAATGGGATAAGGAGATCAAAGGTCGTTTTTTATATAAAGTACAGAAACAAGTGACAACAAGGAGACAGGGTGGTTGGAATCGAAGGGGAGAAACAGTGATCACAAGGTTAAGAATTGGACATACAGGTCTCAATCATAATCTCAGTCGTTTAGGGAAACACGCAACGGGACTACGCATTAACTGTGACAAGAGAGAAACTGTAGAACATGTATTACTAGAGTGTGAAGCATACAACATGGAAAGAACTATACTATTAGAACAAGTCAAAGAATTAGGTTATACACAATTATCAGTAGAGGGTTTACTTTCTTTTTCTACATCAAAACCATCAGTATGGCCAGTTCTCATTAGGTACTTAAAAGAAACAGGTTTATTTGATAGAATTTAACAACATTACAATTTATTTTATTTTTTATTTTATTTTTTATTTACATATAAATCCGCATTGAAGCTCCACGCCCCAAACAGTTGGTGGCGGTAATGCACCAAATTGGTATGCCAACCGCCAATAACTTTAAAGAAGAAGAAGAAGAAGAAGAAGAGACGGATATTCATTCTCTTAGTTGCGACTTTAGAAGTTTAGTCAGTAATTTTAAAGATGAGCGGCAGAGGCAAAACCGGCGGCAAAGCTCGAGCAAAGGCTAAGACTCGCTCCTCCAGGGCGGGACTGCAGTTCCCCGTCGGCCGTGTTCACAGGCTTCTCCGCAAAGGCAACTACGCTCAGCGCGTCGGTGCCGGTGCTCCGGTTTATCTGGCCGCTGTGCTCGAGTACCTCACCGCTGAGATCCTGGAGCTGGCTGGAAACGCCGCTCGGGACAACAAGAAGACCCGCATCATCCCCCGTCACCTGCAGCTGGCGGTGCGCAACGACGAGGAGCTGAACAAACTCCTGGGCGGAGTGACCATCGCTCAGGGCGGCGTGCTGCCCAACATCCAGGCGGTGCTGCTGCCCAAGAAGACCGAGAAGCCCGCCAAATCCAAATAAACAGATTAAATACTGTTTTAGCAACCCAAAGGCTCTTTTAAGAGTCACCCACTTTATCTGATAAAGAGCATTTCTGTTATTTATAAAGGAATTTGGCTGAGAATGGAAATGATCTATCAAACCAGTAAAATGTAATTGTTTTGCTTCGACAAATACAACAGTGAGTCACACAAGGTGTGCATATTTCTACGAGCACATGAATCCCTAATGTGTGTTTGCCACCTAAACTATTGTCCTACTATTACATTAATAGTTATGCATATTAAGTTCTGATAATGTATTGAATATAAGTTATCTGAAATAAAAATCAATATCATTATCTTCGGGATCACAAATTGATCAATGTTATTCTGGGTCTCTCGACCTTCGCGGCTGCTCTACAGAAACTTGTATGGGGCGGATGGCAACCCTAGTGTGTCTTTTCTGGCTGCGGTGCTTTTATATAAACTGTGATGTGATTGTGTTCTAATCCAAGATCTGCACAACCACTGGGAATCAAGGCCAGTATTTCAGAACAAAGAAATACAACAATGTGAGAATAAAGATCCGGGAGGGGTCATGTACTCTTTGTTTGATGTAAGTCAACAGATGCAGCTCGAGCGGGAAACCGTTTGAAATAGGAGACGCGAAGTCATTGGCTAGCACTCATGCGCAGCCGTCACATATTAGCCAATCACAATCATCTGCTCACGTCGCGTCACTGTGAGCTCGCGGCGGTCCAATGCTATAAAAGCAGGCGTGTAAAGAAAAAGCGGCATTTCCAGCACCAGCAGGACTGAGAGAAGTAACTGCAGCAATGGCCAGAACCAAGCAGACCGCCCGTAAATCCACCGGTGGCAAAGCCCCGAGGAAGCAGCTCGCGACTAAAGCCGCCCGTAAGAGCGCTCCGGCCACCGGCGGCGTCAAGAAGCCTCACCGCTACAGGCCCGGGACCGTGGCTCTGCGAGAGATCCGCCGTTATCAGAAGTCCACCGAGCTGCTGATCCGCAAACTGCCGTTCCAGCGGCTGGTGAGAGAAATCGCTCAGGACTTCAAGACGGATTTGCGCTTCCAGAGCTCCGCGGTCATGGCCCTGCAGGAGGCCAGCGAGGCTTATTTGGTCGGCCTGTTTGAGGACACCAACCTGTGCGCCATCCACGCCAAGAGGGTCACCATCATGCCCAAAGACATCCAGCTGGCCCGCCGCATCCGCGGAGAGCGCGCCTAGACCCGCATCAGAACACAAAGGCTCTTTTAAGAGCCACCAAAACTGCCCAGAATGAGACACTTTCCAGTTTAAACACAGAATATGAGTAGAAAGTTGCGTTACATTAACACTTGCCTAGATTCTCTAAATAAGTTGTCTTTACAGGATGTATATGGGTGAATACTTTTTATCCGATCTTTTATTTTAATTAACATAGTATGTGTATGAATACTAGTGGGAAGTTCAGATCATTTTACTGACTCGGATCTTTGAATCTCGTTCAGCAAAATGAACGGATCCCCACCCCAAAAGCATTTCGTTCGTTTTAGCAGAATCTAGAATGTTACAATTTTTCAACACATTTATTACTTTTGGAATAAAAAATACACTATAAGTAGTATGTAAATTCTGCAAAGAAATTATTGGCGTTTTTTTTTTTTTTTACAGAATCGAAGCTTATTTTAAGATTTTGTAATAAAATAAGCATTTGACTGATATTCAAAATAGGAGTTTTAATATTTTATTCAGATAAGATAAGTGTCTATTGTTATGTTAAGTAATTTACAGGATCAAGAAAAAAGGGTCAAATGTTAGTGGTAAAGGGGCTTTTGTGTAGGAGGGAATTTCTGGTACAAAATCTTTTTTTAAGGGATCTTATTACTTTATTCTAAAATGAGTTTTCAGATCACAATATCTTGCAGAATATTAGTCTTTTAAACTTTTAAACACAAAAGAGCGGGAAAGGAACAAAGGAAATGAAATCGTGTGGGGTTTCCGTAAAACATAAGGCGGTAGGCGGGGCCTATGAAAGCAGCCAATCAGAAGAATCCTTATCTCTTAGTAAATTAGCATACGGCGGTGAATAAAACCCTCTGTCTCGCCCCTGAGCGCACATTGATTCTTCAGCGACATCATGCCTGAACCAGCAAAGTCCGCGCCGAAGAAGGGCTCCAAGAAGGCCGTCACCAAGACCGCCGGTAAGGGAGGAAAGAAGCGCAGAAAGTCCAGGAAGGAGAGCTACGCTATCTATGTGTACAAAGTCCTGAAGCAGGTTCATCCCGACACCGGCATCTCCTCCAAGGCGATGGGCATCATGAACTCTTTCGTCAACGACATCTTCGAGCGCATCGGCGGTGAGGCGTCTCGTCTGGCGCACTACAACAAGCGCTCCACCATCACCTCTAGAGAGATCCAGACCGCCGTGCGTCTGCTGCTGCCCGGAGAGCTGGCCAAACACGCCGTGTCCGAGGGCACAAAGGCTGTGACCAAATACACCAGCTCAAAGTGAGGTGACCTCTGACCTTACCCCCCCAAAGGCTCTTTTAAGAGCCACACATCCTCTCAGTTAAAGAGCTTTTCCTGTTTGTGCGATGAATCAATTGTTCTTGTTCATTAACGGTATGTTTCAGTAAGTACTTCTGAGAACAAATGCTAGTGTTTATCTCAAGTTAACATAAAATGATAAGAGTTTTAATTAGTTTTATTTGCACAGATCTTCGATTCCCTCACATAAAGTGATTTTATATATAATGTAATATAGCGACTGCTTGATTGTTTGTCTCGTGAACTATCACTGCTCAAACATGATTGACACCAGATTATACAAACCTCACCTCAAAGTCAAATATTTCAGTGCAATTATTTTTAAGCGCATTAAACTCAACAGTTGTTGTTAGACTATGTAAACATTTAAGTAGTGTATGAGACTAGCGATACATAATTCAATCATAATTATGATTAGAAAGGCCATTATGGCACATTTTTAATGTAAAATATCTTCTGCTTTGAGACTGTTTTCTGGCCCTTCCCAGCATTCAGCTCACCCATCCTGTTTAACGACATGACAAAACTGTTGGGTTGCCAAATCACACATTTAGATTAAAATATGCATCTTCATGCATAAAGTTTACGAAAGAAACAATAACACAAGTCGTTTACATTTAAAAAAAAAGTGCATCTAATGAATTTATTAATGAATTAAAGCATTGATGAATGATGAATAATCATTTAAGCACATCAATGCCCAATGTGTGTTTTAGGTTGAGGCATTTCTCAGTTCTGGTTCAGGGTCAAAGGGAGATGGAGTACGCTTTATGTGTGAGGCACTAAATCTCTGCACTAATACAGTGAACCATGAGAAATTCATATAATACTGTCATGAGCCGCATTTCTTTTCCCAAGAGCACATTTGAATGTTTAAATTAAAAATATTTAACATGATTGTCCAGTTATTATAAGCGCTTCACCTCCAGTGTTCATCAGACTTCAGTACCAGGGTCATTTCTGGGATTCTTTGTCTTTTGTGTCCCTCCATCGATCAGACTTGTTTGAGATCTGGGGAATTTGGAGGCCGAGTCAACGCCTCAGACTCGTTGTTGTGCTCCTCAAAGCGTTCCTGAAGCATTTGTGCTTTGTGGCGGCGCATTATCTGTAGTGATGGGCAGACCGAGGCTTCGTGAAGCAATGAAGCAGTTGAAATGTTCCATATTGTTTCGAAGCTTCGAATCAATCTGACACCCGTCTCTACGGCGCCATCTAGTGGTCACTTGCATGTATTGCCTTGACAATGATCCATGTAAAAAAAATATTTTTTAACATCTGTCTGACAACTACATGGTCTTGGTTTTGTAACCTGTAGCCTCGTCATTGTAAAGAACTATATGTTTTGTTTTTTTGTTATACAAAATGAACATTAATAAAATAAATAAAGCCACAATGTGTCACATTTGTTACAAAACTTCTTTATTAAAAAATATGAATTGCTCTGCTGTTGAAGGACTCAGCCGACTTCTTTTTTTACATATAATTTCTCCAGCCTTTGAAAAAATCCTCTCACAAGGGACACTTGTTGCTGGCATGCACAAATATTTTTTTGCAAGTTCACACAAATGAGGGAAAATTACTGCTCTCTCTTTCCAATAAATTAATGGATCATGCGTTCTGGGCAAAAACGCATCTTTCAGGAATTTTTTCACTTCTACAGTTGCATCAGCTGTAGTGCTGTGTGTCGTCTGGGTTTCACGGATACGACTATCAAACAGTTCTCATAAACTGTCCTGGGTTTCTGCTGGTGTTGTTGATGATGATGATGATGATGGTCCTGATGTTGACATTTGTGGCTCTGAATGAAAATTAAAACAACAATTAGTTTACAAAGCATAAACTGACAGCATATATGAAGTATAATGTTCATAATTATTCAGATGAACCATCTCCATAAAGTTAGATGAAGACTGAGACTGCTCACCAGGAGTTGCTGTGTTTGAACGCATCAATGAAGCGCACTCCAGTGTGAGGTTTTTTTCAGCTTCCTGGGCGTTGGTACAATTCCCAAAAGCCACATTTTTGAACCTTGGGTCCAGCAGTGTCAGTAGCAGGCCTAGGTACAGGGGGAATGTTACCATCCTCTGCACCCTCCAAAATGGCAGGATGAGTGCTCCTCAAATGGCGCATCATGGATGATGTATTGTTGCAGAAGGCTAGCTGCCTATCACAATACACACATCTCACTTTATTTGGTGCTTCCAAATGGAAATGCTCCCACACCACAGATGTACGGCATCTCTTAAGTGGAGCCTCCATTTTTATCTATTCTATTAATATATCTATCTATATATCACCTATGAATCTATATCTATATAATTCTATATATTTAACTTATGCTGTGCTATCTATCTGTCACTATCTAACTTAGTCTATATGAATGTGTCACTATATCTATCCTAACTATACGTCACTGTCTATACCTATCAGTCAATATATCTCATTTAAATCTAGCCTAAATATAACTAACCAAAGCGCACTATAAATCTCACTGCTATCACAAAATCACTGCTATCACAAAATCACTGCTATCACAAAATCTCCTCTCACAAAAACCCACGAGGTGAAGATGGATTTACTTCACTTTTAAACTGTGGTGAAATAGGTTCATACAGATGTGTGACTGTGTGGTTTGTTCCCGCCCCCTTTAATCAACGCAGTTTCGGCAGGCGCCACCTGATGAAACACTTCGAAGCTTCATTTAGCCATAGTCACGTGACATTGGTGTTTCGAATCACAGTTCGGAGCAGTGTTTCGAAACATCTGCGCTTCGGGATCTCGGCAACGCCCCGAAACGTCTGTTTCGCGTCAGCCATCCCTAATTATCTGCTGAAAGAGCCACAGCCACAGGGAATACCGTTTCCATGAAAGGCTGGTCATGGGCTCAACAATGCTTAGGTAGGTGGAACGTGTCAAAGTCACATCCACATGGATGGAGGACCCAAGGTTTCCCAGCAGAACATTGCCCAAAGCATCACTGCCTCCTCCACCACGCCTTCTTCCCATAGTGCACCTGGTGCCATGTGTTCCCCAGGTAAGCCACGCACACACACCTGGCCATCCACGTGATGTAGAAGAACACGTGATCATCAGACCAGGCCTCCTTCTTCCATTGCTCCGTGGTCCAGTTCTGATGCTCACGTGCCACTGTTGGGGCTTTGGGCGGTGGACAGGGGTCAGCATGGGCACCCTGACTGGTCAGCGGCTGTGCCGCCCCATACGCAACAAACTGAGATGCTCTGTGTATTCTGACAGCTTTCTATCAGAACCAGCATTAACTTCTTGAGCAGTTTGAGCTCCAGTAGCTTGTCTGTTTGATCGGACCACACGGGCCAGCCTTCGCTCCCCACGTGCATCAATGAGCCTTGGCCGTTAATGACCCTGTGGCCGGTTCTCCACTGTTCCTTCCTTGGAGCACTTTTGATAGAGACTGACCACTGCAGACCGGGAACACCCCACAAGAGCTGCAGTTTTGGAGATGCTCTGACCCGTCGTCTAGCCCAGTGGTTTTCAAACCCTGGGTCACGACCCAAAATGGGTCGCCAGGATGACTTAAAGGTCCAATGGCATGAAATTTTCATTTTATGAGGTTTTTAAAAATTTAATACAAGTTCCCCAAGCCTGTATGGTCCCCAAGTGGCTAGATATTTTGATAGGAGTAAACCTAGTTCTGGGTGTCCTGTCCTGCCTTTGAGAAAATGAGAGCTCAGACGAGCCGATCTGGAATCTTCCCTGTATGCCGTCATACGGGGAGCGGTTACCTCCCCTTCCTCTGCTTTGCCCGCCCAGAGAATTTGGAGAAAATGGATTCAGTTTATCAGTCGCGATGTCAGCACAGGCTTTACAAACAGACTTTACCATATGGATTCAACAGCACCGCCACAAACAGTGAGTAACAGTGTTCATTAATGCCTGATCTGTGATCAGTGATTTCTGATGTGTAGCTAATCATTCAAGTTCACACAGACTTTCTTTCTAAATCGTTTAATACTGTCGGTCCCGCCACTGGCCGTCTTGATGCCCTAAGCGTAATGCATCTGTGAATCAAGCCAGTGACTAAAACGATCGACTTCACATCGTTTCTGTAAGTAGCATGAAACAATTCTGTTATTTCAATTTTGATTAGACGCTAGATTAGCGATCAAAGAACTCTCTTTATAATGTTCGGATCTGTCAATCACACGTTGCCCAAACTGCCATTATAATGAATGATACTGTTATGCTGCACAAAGTTCTTACTGTATTCTTGTCGATGTCGTGTTTGCTGTTAGTTGTGGTGAAAGCATTTTGTGAGAACGCGCTGCAATGACGAGATCACTGCATTCACTGATCGACAGACTGTCTGTACTCAATGCTCATCACTGCAGCTGTTCATGTGATTGAACGGCTGCCCCTTGAAACAGAGCATTCAAGCCAGACGGCTATTATATTAGGATAGAAAAAAAATTCTAAATTATGACATTTTTTTATGTAAAAACATACTAACAATATAAGTACACCTCAGGAAACATTATAAAATAATAAAAAAATCCATTCATAAAATCAGTCTAGGACTATATAAAAGGAATAAATACGTAAAATATATTTGACTTAAATAATTAACAGATTAACAAAAAGAAAGAACAAACTGCGACTGAGCTGCTGAGTTCGGTTCATTTTTGTGAGGCGTGGCGCTCCTCAAACAAGTTCACGGAAAGGAAACCAGACGACAGAAAGCACATCTTGTTTTCTTTATTTTACAATAGCACAATGTAAGTAAACACTTCGCAATTTTGAACGATGCACACGCAACATATTCCAGCATTGCAAATATGACATCGCAGCCTGTTCATTATCAGCATAAAATAATCAACCTAACATATAAAAAGTTTCACAGCTCAGTTTAAATAGTTTTTAGTAGCCTACAATTCGTGCCATTCAGCGTGAGCGCCGCCGCTGTGGTGTTTCCAAGCACATTTGTGCGCATGTGAAGAGGATGCTTGTCCATCAATATTGGGACACGAGTGAAGTACAAAGCCTATAATAAATAATGGTTTAGCATCCAAATACATTGCGAATATGGAAACATTTGGATTCGAATGAGAGAGGCTACGTGAGCCCAACGCTGGTTTCTTTGAGTTTCTCATTAAATGATTTTGTTGTGGCTTTATAGTTATAGCCTACAAATATTTTTAAAGGTCCCGTTCTTCGTGATCCCACTGTTCAAACTTTAGTTTTTAGCATAAATAATACCTGTAAAATTATAAAGCTCAAAGTTCAATGCCAAGCGAGATATTTTATTTAAAAGAAGTTCCCTTTCAAAGCCTACAGCGAACGGCCGGCTTGGACTACATCCTGGTACTTCCTTCATAAATGACGTCAGTAGAACAGACTAACCTCCGCCCACAAGAATGCGCGGAAAAAGGGGGCGTGGTCTTGTTGCTGTCCCACGTGGAGAAGAGGACGGTCGCGTGGAGAAAAGGAAGTGTTGCGTTTGAGTGTGTTTGTCGCCATGTCGTCGAGACGCTGTTATTTTCATCCCGAGTCAAATCACCTTTGTTTGGCTTTCCCAGGGACGCTGTAGAGATCATTGAGCGCATACATCTCCCGTTAAGAGGCGTGACCTTTCCACGTGCGCTAAGCTGCTGTCCAATCACAACACAGGAACCGCTGGCACAATCAGAACTCGTTACGTATTTCTGAAGGAGGGACTTCATAGAATAAAGGAAGTCATCAGCCGTTTTTAGGACAGTGAAAACAGCGGTGTACAGATCAGTACATTGTGTGAAAAATACTGTGTTTTTTTTACGAAACATGAACACGTGTTATATTGCACACTATAAACACAATCAAAGCTTCAAAAAAACACGAAGAACGGGACCTTTAATACTTGATCTGTACTGAATACCGATTTGTTGTAGAGTGAGGGGAACTGAAATAACCTATAGATATGTTTATAAATTATATTTCCTTTGCTATTTACTGGTATTATTTCTGAATGCAATCAAATGTTAAATGATTTTAAGTGATTTACCTGTTTTTTTTTCTCTCTATCAAAAACATATATATATATAATATAATATATATAATATATTGTTGGGGTAACAGCTTAGGACCCAGGACCAGTAGTGAAAAATGAAGACCAAGAGTCAGGAGTTAGATTAATTAAAGAAAAAATTTCTGAAGAATAGTTGGTGAATAGCAGTTTCATCAGCAGAAGCCAGCTCACAAGGAGTTTGTAGGCCGCGCTCCCTCTAACAGTCTCCCTGCCTCCGCCTATCGTACATACAATTTCTCAACCTTTTCAAGGTCTAGCCACGTCATTACTGTCATGTGGAATGATTCTGATTGGCAGAGAAAATGCACAGCCACGTTAAATTTCCACACAAGGATAGATAGCAGAGCATATCACTAAAATGGGTAGAATTGTTGTCGCCCCATGACTAGATTTAGATCACAATGACCCAGGAGGTCCTAGAAAGGCATCTTCAGGTCTGGTGTCGTGTGCAGAAAACGTCCATCTTCAATATTAGGCCTGCACAGATCATGCAACGCACACACACAAAGCTCCCTAGAATCACAGCTCTCCCAAGGTTGGAGAGCCTTAACTACATATCAACAAAACACTTCCTCAAAACATGCTGATACTAGGTGCTTCTCTCTCAGTAAGAGGTACAGACAATAGTACAGTTGTATGCATACAATTCTTTAGGGTTTCAGTAAAAGGAAATATGAAATGATATTAAAGGAAATGAAATGAAATAAAATAAAATGAAAGACAAATCCAGATTTAATCTCTGGAAGCCGTCACCACTCAGAAACCAAATACAATCTTTAGAAAATATAAAGGACGAAACAATCATTGGTCCTCTTGATATAAGCAAAATCATAACTGGAAAGAATCATTAAAATCACAATAATTATATAGGAGGATGAATATTGATTGAGGCTTTGATTATGAATTTAATTACGATATATACAATTATATTGAAGCGGTAGTGGATTTCAGAATCCATCTTTCAATATATATATATATATATTTAGTGTATTTTGAAGCATTCAAAACGATTCATTGGTTAAAGTTCTTGTTGGTTAACAGTTAACCGGTTAATTAGCGTCAAGTATATAGGCCTAGCTATCAAATTAGTGCAGAATCAACTTTGCGTTGCGAAACGCATCAAGGATCAAAAGCGACAAAAGTGCTGACCTGAATTTTTGTGCCATCAAGTGGTTTAATGGAGAATACAGTCAAATGGCCCATTGTATATAAGTATTCTTATACTTGGCTAGACTCGTTTGAATGTAAATGGTTGTAGGCCTATATGGTCGCGAGTCATGAAAAAAAAAAAGAAAAAAGAAAAGGGTCGCTCTTAAAAAAGTTTGAAAACAACTGTAACCTCACAATTTGGCTCTTGTCAAACTCGCTCAAATCCTTCCGCTTGCCCATTTTTCCGGCTTCTAACACATCAACTCTGAGGATAAAATGTTCACTTGCTGCCTAATATATCCCACCCACTAACAGGAGATGAAGAGATAATCAGTATTATCACTTGTCATAATGTTATGCCTGATCGGTGTACAGCAATTACTGTAAGTGATTTTGTTTTTCATTTTTGTTGGGTATCAGTAAAGACTCTCTCTATATTCACTTTTCAAATATGAAATTTATTTTAGCCATCCTAATCAAGGTTTTTATTGTCCGCCTTGTTGTGTTTGACTTTCCCTTTGAACGAAAGTTGGAAAAATTAAATGGCATCATATAATAAAGCTCTCATCCACTTCTTCAGAGGGAAAACCCACTCTAGTGTCACCTGATATATCAGAAGAGAGTACACTGAGAGTAGATGTGATTGTGAAAGTAATGTTTAAAGTTGAAGAATTAGTGTATTTAAAACTCTCTGCAATGTTTTACATCTAAACCCATCACTGTAAAAAAATGCTGTAAAAACACGGGAAATTTTGTACAGTAATTTACTGTTCTTCATAAATACAGCTGAATACTGTAAATGAGGCAGAATTTGACGAGCAAATTATTAATGGCAAGCTACTGTTCAGTTTTACTGGATAATACAGTATTTTTTTTATTATAGTCACGTGCTTGAGCCTGCTCACAACCCATAGGGAAATCACGAAGCATCAAATCCCATCAACAGGCGTGCAACCAAAAAGGATTTGCATTACATTTAACCTTTAACATTACATTACTTGAATATTTTATTGTGAGAAAGAAGAGTAAGACGACAATTAAATTAAGGAAGGCGATTTTCCCTCCGACTGTGACCCTGCCAGCACAGACCAGTGGACGGCGCTTCATCTGCATGTGGCTTCACCAATTTATCAAGGTTAATGCAAACTGAAAAAAAGTGTCACTTTGTGATACTGAGTTGATTTATTATCAAATCGACGTCAGGTATTGGTCTTTATTTTAAAATGTGCACTAAAGCAATGAGGCTAACAATTACTTCTGGCAGTTACTTCTCTGTTTCACACAATACCATTCCTTGAGAGATTATAGCTTAAAATAATTGTCTGTTAAAATGGTAAGATTATTTTGATGTGGAGGTCTGTGGATTGTAGTATAAAAATGATAACCTGCAACATGTGCTAAGACCTGCAGCAATGCATTAGCCTATGCTAGCTACAAAGTTTTTTGCCAAATGCAAAGTGTGATTTCCTTGACTGCACACTAACTTTTTCTACGTTTTCAGCCATCAAGTGTCACACATAGAGGGACTCTGTGCTGATGTAAGTTTTGCTAAGTACTATTCCACATGTTTAGTATTTACTTCATGCCTGATATGACTGTACACACATTTTCATTTCACTACATACCGTTTTTCTGTTCTGCAGATATATCTGCCACTGCAGCAGATGTTGAGTACACCCGGCAAGTCTACAACTGATACTGCTGGGTAAGTGTCACATAAGCAGGGCATGGGGTATAAAACAATAAAATAGTATAGAACAGACTATTTAATTGCTCTCTTTCTGTATTCAAAGAATATATTTTAAAGCTACACTGTGTGATATTTTCCCCCATCTAGCGGTGAAAAGGTTTATGATCATCCAGTTAATATTAGTTTCTGTTCCTCCCAATTCCGATTTCGTTTGAACTCCTACGGTGGCTGATTTAGTCCAAGATTAATATGGCTTCCATGTTCGACCTCGTCCATTAGTGTTCCTTCAAGTGATGAGGTTACTTTAGAAAACTATTATAATTTGCAGTTATTTAATTTGTCAGTTAACATGTAGGTTATGACATCTATGTAAAATGAAAAATAGTTTTAAGTTTTCGTAATTTAGTTACCATTTCATTGCTAACATCAGCTATCAGGTTCCCAGACGAATGCAAGCTAATCTTAGTAAAGTAACTTTTATCAGTGTTATCGTTATTCTGTATATTGTACGACATCACTAGCGTAAGGCAAAGTTTACATTGTAGGCTATACCATTTTCTCCGTGAGCAGAGATCAGTTGATGTGACTGAGGTGACATTCGACACAGTGCCATCGAGTGTTAAAACACGAAAGGTGAAGCTTGAATTTACGGGTATGTCCCTCTTAGGCTAATGTACTTTCAAGATGGAGGGGTAACATGGCGACCCCCATTCGAACCCCTTACCCTTATGTATTTTCAATGGCATATTATAAACTTACGAGAATACTTTATTACTTGAAAGAAGTAAATATACATTAATGAGCACATATATTTTTGAAAGAACTAAGTGTTTTTAGCTAAGAATAAACTAAAAAAGTTACACAGTGTAGCTTTAAAGAATGTTGGTAACCAGACAGTTGACAGTAGCTATTGACTTCCAGTGTGAGTTTTGATAGTGTTGGAAATTGCCGTTTCCTCCCCAGTTCTTTGGTTTGTCAATAAGTAGACGCAAGAGATTCAGTAAAAGTATAAAAGTAACTTGAAAGTTTAATAAAGCAAAATCAGCAAAATCAGATCAGCTTCTGAGCTCAGGATTACAGAACAGCAAATCAATACTGACATACGGGCGGTCCGTAATGTCTCACAAGTCTCAGTATGCAATTTTATTCTTGTGTTGGTGACGCCTTTCTCCTGGTTCGATGACCACCTTCCAATTGCCTTCGCTCCCCTCGACCTTCCCTACTTGGCATCTGCACACAAAAACACACCAAGCACAGCCGCTCCCCCATTGCCAGTTCAAGGTTTCAAATACTTTCGCTATCAGAGCATGCCTCCTAGTTAATTCATATGGTGACTGGCTTTAGACTGCTGTAAGTGGTTACACAAGCATATTAAAAGATTCCAAACATATTGTTATATACCAAACATAGTTAACCTTTTTAGATAACACATAAATGTCCCATAAAACATAATTATCCCACAATTCCCTCTCTTGATCTCAACGAGATCACTCCATATCTAACATCTCTGGTATATCTTCGTCCTCATCCTCCCTAGCTGTTAGCAGGGGCATTTGGTATGGAGGTGGGGCTCCCTTTTTCTCTATGGCGGTCACTATCAGCCGATTGACCAGACTTCTCATGCATGGTATACAGCAACATCCACAGGTAACTAATATCCCCAGGAAAATACCTAGTGACGTAAAGATGGATATTATCACACCTTTCCAGGTCCCAAACATGTCCTCCATCCATTTGGTCATCGCACTATCTGTCCCTGAGCTTGCCTTCATTTCTTCAGAGAGCTCCCTTAACCCCTCCAATGCCCTAGACACAGATCCATCAGGTGCAGTGTTGTTTGGGATAATTGTACAACATGTATCTCGAAACATTGAACACACACCCCCCTTCTCGGTGAGCAACATGTCCAGGGCCAACCTGTTCTGGATTGCCATCAGTGAAGTAGCAGCCAGTTGTTCTTTGAGCCCTTCAACTGCATCATGAGTTAAGTTGGTTAGTTTCTGCACATTATAGTGAATGTAGTTAATTCATTCAACATTTTTGTTGGGGGTGACGGGGAAGATGCTGGACACTATGGGGATGTTTTCTAAACCTGCCTTTATCTGATCTGCGAGTTTATATTCATTTTTGGTACTCCCCTGGGAACTCCTATCGCGTCTATGTATGTGGGGCTATCTTTGGTCAGATCAAAACTATTGGGGATCGCCCTCTTCTTCCTCGAGGTCTGGTTTCCTTCAATGGGTCTATTCCCTATCATTATCAAAGGTGCGGCCACCCTTACCATAGCACACATACCTTCCATGGTTTTGTCAATCCTAGTCAGCACAATTTTTTCTCCACATTCGTAGTACAATCCCTCCCTAGCCCAGGTCCCTATCTTTGAGTGTCCATTTTGAACTATTTGTTCGCACCACTTTGTCTCAAACGATCCTACATATGTTTTTGACTTTGTGGTTGAGGAAAAATTAAAACAAGTGTAATTTCCCTCTCTTCTTATTAGGGATACCCCCAGTGATATTCTGTTATCAGCAGCGGGGTACAAGTTGCTTAAGATAGTACAATTAGGGGGATAACGTTGTTTTGTCATATTTAAGATACAATTATACCCCCACGAGTCAGTTGCATGCAAGGGGGCTGGTTCAGTGTTCAACTGAGGCCTTCCTGCTGCACACGCTACACACCCTTCGAATCCTGCTGCTCTGGCTGCCTCACTTACCCATTCTAACCACAAATTGCTGTCATAATATCCTGTTTCCATGGTCAGCACATCTAATGGTGTTAATCTGCTATAATCAATGATTTTAATTGTTTTGCTAGGGCCTTTGGTTAGGTTTTTACTTGTTGGTTCTGAGGTGGGTTCTGGTTCCTGGAGTTCTATCATTATCATTCCCAAGGGATCTCTTCCCGAGACATCTACACCTAGAGTTATGTATGTTTCTTTTTGATCATTTCCATGTTTCAATGAGATCCTTAACGTGTTTTTCCAATTTCCCCAACTACGCTGGTACCCTCGAAATAATTTCAGCCTATGCTGTATGTGATCTGGTTTGGTCAAAGGGTTGTTAGTGAGAACTGTCTTGGTATACCCTGGTTTTGTCATCCAATTTACATCATGCCATGTGTGGCACCATGGTACTGGTGTGGCAGAGGTGGATGGCCATAAACATCCATATACATCATATCCTCTCCAGGTCGCTTGGTTTTTTCCACAATCTATTACTTGACATAGGTCAAATTCCCACAGCCCGTCCTTTCCCTTCACCCTCTCTAGAGTTAATTTTGCTCCATTTTTTCCTCCTTGTTTTACCAGACTGTTACCTCTCTTATGTCTATTTTGCTGTTCCCCTATTCCCCACAGTATTACTCCTACACAGATCAACACACCCACCGTCCAACATGTCACCACCCCATGTATTTTCCTCATTTTGAGATTACCACCACCTGTACTTCTTTATCATGAAACACCCTCTCTAGTATTTCTGCTACCTTTTCAAACTGTAGTTTGTCCAGCCCACACCCAATTTTTGGAATTGCAATCACTCTTTCGTTATTCTTCGTGCATTGGTGTTTTAGTTGTTCTAGGCTGTTCTCTAAGTCTTGGTAAGTGGGCAGGTCCCTGCACCACCTCTTGGTTACTAGATTATATATTACTTTAGTACCGTGTTGAGTTCTGACACACTGTCCTGGCTGGCTCATGGTCGTGTCTAATTCTTCAGTACCAAATTTTTCACGAATCTGTTTTGCAACTCCTGCTCCTAAGGCGTAATCAGCGCTGATGCAATGAGCTATGGGTACATCTGCTGGTGTATTCAACAGATCACCTTTCCTAAATAGGAGGGCAGAGTGTCCTCCAAGCGTTTTCTGGTAGAGCTGAGTGTGCGATGTTTCTGTTCGGGTGTCTGCTTGGCTGTCCTGTGTGTCTCTCTGTTCCTCCTGGATTTCCTCCGTCACCTCCTCTCCCTCTCTTTGACCTTCCACAAGGTCAATTCTGGTTGCAGCGAGCGACCTGCCAGGAGGAGGACAGAACATGCAAGCAGACAAATGATACCATGTTTTTCCTTTACCTGCCAGTTGGACACAGTGTGAGGTTCTAGCAGTGACTCTCATTGGATCACTCCATCGTGGAGTCGACCATTTTCTCTTAATTTGTTTCAGCCTCACCCACAGTTCAGTTGTAGTAGGTTCAATCTCCGGGGTATTGTCCTGTGGCCAACTTTTCTGTGGACAAAACATGTTAACCACTGCACTTACTTTGTCATAATATCGAGCAGGAGCATCCAGGGCCCACGTAGTATCAAACTTTGCCCATGGGCCTGGAAATTGTCTCCCTGACATTATTTCGAAGGGGGTGAACCCAGTGGTTCTGTTTATGGAACATCTGACTGACATGAGCGCGAGTGGAAGTGCATCAACCCAAGTGCATCCGGGCAATTCTATGGTAGCTGCTCCTACTGCATATGCCGAATCTGAGTATATGTTTACTCTCTTGTTTTTGCCCAAGTGCAAGGCGCTGATTAGTGCTAATAATTCAGCTCGCTGAGCAGAAGGGCGGTCTTTAAGGGAGCATGCTTCTATGGTTTGATAGTCTGACCCTATTTGCTGGACTATAGCGTAGCTGGCTGACAGAGTTCCCAAATCTGTCCTAAAGCAGCAACCATCACAGTAGAGGATTATGTCTGGATCTGTCAGTGGTATTGAGCTCAACCCTTCCCTAAGTTGCTCGTCCTTCAGGGATCTTGGTGCACATTTGTGTGGTTCTCCCTCTTCAAAATACCCCTGCTGTTCTTCTGTTAACTGAACTGCTACGGCTACTCCTTCTCCTATGAATAAAGTTGTACAATTGACTTGTGTCAGTCTACCTTTCAGTTCATTGTTGTACTCTCTCTCATAATGCTCATCGTCTGCGGTGTCATAATACAAGGTACAGTGCCAGGGGTCTGGAGGGACTTCAAAATTGTGCACAGACTTTATCCTTTCGTCCCATTCAGAAATTAGTTTTGTCAATTTGGAACACTCAGTTAACCTCATCCAATAAACTCTGTCAACAACCTTTTTTTTTTTCGACCTGTATCACGTACTGGCCCCTCCCCAGACTGTCCTGAGCTTCGTAGGAACAATTTGTGGTCAGTCCATTTGGAAATATCAGTGTAATCCCCTTTGGACTGCAGAGAATTTTAGCCCCTAATTTAATCAAAAGATCCCTCCCCAGTAATGCAGAGGGCGTGTTAGCCGAGCATAAGAATGAATGGAGTAACTTCTGTCCTGCCACCTTCACTCGTAGTGGTTTGGTCAGTGGCCATTTTTCAGTTTCCCCAGAGAACCCCCTCACTTCCTCACTTTGTGTGGACAGTGAGCCCTTCTCCACCCTTTGTAGCTGTATAGTGGAGAAGGTGGCCCCAGTGTCCACTAGGGCCTCAACTGGCTGGTCATCTACCAGTATTGTTAGGAGGGGCTCAGCCAACGCCACCTCACTGGTTCTCTGTGGGTCTCGTCAATAGGTCGCATGGTCTGACGGGCCCCAGACTGGGCTTTGTCTGGGCACCTGTTGGTTGCCATACCATGAACCTCTTTCCATTGGGGTACCCCTACCTCTTCCCCTCTGAGGTCCCCCTCTAACAGGAGCCCGTCCCTGTGCAAGGGGTGGTCCCCTTGGCCTTCTGGCATTTTGTGGGCATTCACGCCTCCAATGATCCAAAGCTCCACATATGAAACACCCCTGCTCACTAGAGGGCAATTCCCTCCTCAAATTTTGATATGGTGGTGGCCAGTCTGGAGTTGGGTCAGGGACAGGATACCCAGGGAACCCTTGTGGGCTGTATGGCCCAGTAACAGGATGCACATTGTGTGCAGGTGATCGAGCCTTCTCCTGGACCCCTGCCACTGGAAAAACTGGCAACTGGGAATTCTCTTTCGGTTTTTTTCTTATTTTTTGTCTTTTTCCACCTCTATCTGCATTTTTAACAGCTGAGTTTTAAGCTTCTCTAACTCAGTGTCCTCCTTTCCTCGTTTATCTATGGCTCTATCTACATGGTACACAAAATGTCTCGTCCAGGTAGCATTATCCCCTCCTACCATATCGGGACTGTTTTCCATTGCCGCGACTGCAACATCTGGAACCCCCTTCATTACTGCCTGTCTAAAAAACTCCTGGCATATTTCTTTAGCATCCGGAGTTTCCCCTGTTCTTCCCTCCCACTCCGCCTCACACCTATGTAGGTATGCTGAGGCTGACTCTCCGTTTTGCAGCTTGAACTTAATGCTTTGATAAGTCCATCTGGGCATTGGATATAATGTATCCAACGCCTTCCCTATGTCAGTAATGTGCTGCTGTAGGGGTGTATGGTTGGACTCATTGACTGTATCGGCTTGTTTTTCGATTTGCTCTACCTGAGTCAGGGTGGTCCCCCACCAAATCGGCCATGTTGACTCCTTGGTGGCTGTGTACTATGTGTGGGGCAGTGAGTGTTTTTATCAACTTACTCTGTCTTTGTGCTGAAAAAGTGAATGCAGATGACTGAATGAACGACACTACAGAATGTGTAGAGAGGATGTGCAATGGGTGTTTCATGACTATGTGTTCCGTTTTTTCTATCATCTTAGACAGCCCAGCTGCATATCTGGCGCACGGGGGTTGTTTTTGTTCTATTTTGTCCAGTTGTGCACTGACATAGCTTAACACTCTTCTCTGTTGGTGTTGTTTTTGATACAGTACCCCACTAACTGTGGAACCGGTTGTGCTCACATCTAGGTAGAATGGTAGTTGATGGTTTGGGGTCTGCAGCGTTGCTGCCTCTGCCAAATCTGTTTTTAATGAGATGAACACGTTTTCTGCTTCTTCTGTCCATTTCAACTTCCCTGTGCTGTTTTTTAGCCCCACCTCTTTTGCTAATGCTCTCAAAATCCCTGTCCGTTCTGAGTAATCTGGGACATATTGTCTACTGTATCCAACCAAACCTAAGAATGACAACATGTCCTTGACTTTAGTTAGTTTTGGATAAGACAGAATGGCTTGTTTTGTTTCATTTGACATAACAGTCCCAGCCCTTCCTATCACTTTTCCCAGGAACATTACCTCAGGGTTTTCTTTAAAGTACCCTTTTAATTTTTTTTATTTCTGTTCTCAATGTGTTTGTCCATTAAAACTCCTCAGGTGTAAGCTCCAAATGACCAAAATCTTAAACCTCTTAATTCATGTCACTTGGCAGTGATACTTCATCAAATCCTCACTAGCCTTATCTTGCCAATTACACCCGAAAGTGTCATAACTTTACCAAGAACACATTTTCATAATCTCCCATATTACTTTAAATTTGGACTATAAGTCATCATCAATTTCTTTAAAGCCGTTTTAAAATGATTTGTTCATCCATATCTATATTAACTCCATTTAACTTTACTATTTCTCACAACATTATTCTTTGGGCTATTTCTCATTATTCCTGTATCAAAAATATGGTCTGCAGATGCCACACAATATGATCATTATTGTTTCTTATCTCTACTGCTCTGCAGCAACCAAAATATTATATTCCTCTTATCTCAATCCCAGTCACACAGAAAGACTTGAAGTCACTTGCTTCTTTAACATTAATTGTGGTTCTATATAAATCAAAATATCATGAAAAATTTAAATAAAGTAAAAATAAAACTTTTCCTTTTATAAGTTATCTCTTTGGTCGCCCTCCGGCCTTTAAGAATTTTGAGGGAGTCTCCGGATAATTTAGATAGTGACTTCAGCCAATTTGTCACCTTGTCTCTGCCGTCAAGTCTATAATATTTTCGTTTACCATTTTTAATCAATTGACATTATTTAAATTTAAGCCCTCAGTTGAATTTAGACAAGGGTTTTAACCCATGATGGACGGCAATCTTTAACTTTACAATTCCACTTTAACTAATCCAGAGAGTAATTCAAATCAACATCATAAATGACAAAGGTTGTCATAACAGACAGAGCTGGATAAGAATCCATTTAAAGCTCGTCCCGTGTTCTGGATCATCTTTTCACCAGATTTCTTCAAAATTATCAGTTTCTCTAAAGGTTGTCGTTTACCTTAACCAATCTGTAATGGTCAAACACTCATTCCAGAGGTTAATGACACCCAATCCGGACAGAACAGTTCTAGGAACAGACCCATACAAAACATAAAGTGCAGTCAAACCCACACATACATTAAACATGAATTGCTCATTCTCAAATTTTACTTTTAGTTCTTTTCCAGTCTTTTGGTTCAGTTTGATACAACATTTGACCGCGCACAGCCTCCCATGTCGCTTTGTACGTCGTCATTTCGTCAGTAATGGTCGTGTCTCCTTTAACGGATCACACTTTTCACAGTCCGGTCTATGTCCTAACAATCTACACACCCAACACTTTGGTACATTCTTGATACGCGTTTTCTGTCTTGGTAGCAATGCTTCTAATACCATTTATTTATGATCTCTTCACACACACAGAGGTTTATTACATTCACTCTGTCCCTCTCATTTCAAGAGGGCTCATCAATCTCTCTTCCTCTCTGAGCTGTCCGAATACTGCGTCCGTTCCTACCAGGTCACACTTAAGTGACGGTCCAGAGAAGGTGCGCAGCACTCGAACTTCCCAAATACGGAATTATACACACTCGTTATCACACAAACTGAGATCTTTAGACTTCAGACACTTTTATCTTTTCACCACGCCGGGTTTCACAGGATAAACAGAGTTTTTATAACATTTGTAACCAAGCCTGGTCAACTCTTTCCCAACTTTGCCAGGTTCTTTTTTTTATGACCTATTTTGTTATTTAACTTTTATCTTTCACCACGCCGGGTTTCACAGGAAAAACAGAGTTTTCATAACATTTGTAACCAAGCCTGGTCAACTCTTTCCCAACCTTGCCAGGTTCTTTTTTTTTATTTTGTTATTTAACCTTAACAACTGATCTGATTTTGTAGGACCATAAACATTGGTACACAATCCCCTCTCAACCTGATAATTTGGTATATCCAATTATGCAGCTCTTTTATGAAAAAGGTGTCTGCTTACCTTATTTTAGATGCTCTGCAGAGAGGTTGAAAGCGGATCGCCCCCCAATGATGACTTCAGCGTCGTGACAAATCCGGGTGCCCCCTCCAAATTGTTGGAAATTGCCGTTTCCTCCCCAGTTCTTTGGTTTGTCAATAAGTAGACGCAAGAGATTCAGTAAAAGTATAAAAGTAACTTGAAAGTTTAATAAAGCAAAATCAGATCAGCTTCTGAGCTCAGGATTACAGAACAGCAAATCAATACTGACATACGGGCGGTCCGTAATGTCTCACAAGTCTCAGTATGCAATTTTATTCTTGTGTTGGTGACGCCTTTCTCCTGGTTCGATGACCACCTTCCAATTGCCTTCGCTCCCCTCGACCTTCCCTACTTGGCATCTGCACACAAAAACACACCAAGCACAGCCGCTCCCCCATTGCCAGTTCAAGGTTTCAAATACTTTCGCTATCAGAGCATGCCTCCTAGTTAATTCATATGGTGACTGGCTTTAGACTGCTGTAAGTGGTTACACAAGCATATTAAAAGATTCCAAACATATTGTTATATACCAAACATAGTTAACCTTTTTAGATAACACATAAATGTCCCATAAAACATAATTATCCCACAATAGTCAGTGGGGTCCGTCAACTGTCTGGTTACCACCATTCTTTAAATTATCTTCTTTTGTGTTCAACAGAAGAATGAAACTCATAAAGGTTTGGAAAAACTTGAGGATGAGTAAATGATGACAACATTTTCATTTTTGGGTGAACTATCCCTTTAACACTGCTGACAAAATTATATAATGTTGTCTAAGATACTCATGTCTCATAATGCCTCAGAGAAAACTTCAATGCAGTGTGTTTTAAATGTCTAATGTGCAATTAATCTTTATACCTCACCTAATATATTATATTTCTGTGTAATTACATTGTAGACGTTCTATTGGTGTGAATCCCGAAAGAGAGCCAGGCAAAGGTGGTGTCCAAGAAGATGGGGAGGCTTGTGCAGAAAAAAGGCAACAACTGTCAATCTTCATGTGGCCACCCTCTTAAACAACCTCATGAAGTGGGGCTTTATTTAATCAGCTTTAATCAGCATTGAGTTCTGCAACCAGATGTTTCCATAAAGTCACAGCATTATGTTCCGTTCAGGCCAGTCTCACTGGTGAAGCAAAAATAATGTCATCAATGAATGGATTTGATGTTATTAGCTTTAATAAAAGCATGTTTTAAAGTCATATTTAGTTTGATCCATTTGTTTGCCAGCAATTTTCAGTGTTTTTTGTTTTAGAATGCAAATTTTAAACCATCAGTTACTCACATTTTACAGTACTTTAATACATTTTATAGTAAATAAACCGTTTATGGAGATTACAGCAGGAACACTAAAACAACAGAATAACGGGAGCGAAACACCGGACAGTATTATACTGTGCAGCCTATAGTACTGTAATATGTTTTACAGTATTAAACTGTTGTTTTAGATTACAGCAGGTCCACTAAAATTACAGCATTCTACAGGTCAATCTGCCTGCAGTTTACTGTAAATTAACGGGGAAATTTGTTGTGTGTGAGCGATAGGAAATCATCCAGCCATCCATTCTTTATACCACTTGTCCAGCCTGTTATTATTTTATCCACACTGTTTTACAATAATTTCATACATTCAGCAAAAACATACTAATAATTCAGTGACAATGACAATTTACTGGAGTATTAATAATGCATAAAACAAAAACACCTTTCAGGCATTTGTAAAAGAAAACTGTAAAATGATGCGGTTGTGAGAAAGTCAGAGCAGTTCACACACAATATTCATATTTTCTGATAATTTATTAACTGATTTTAAACAGGCAAATAATTAATTATAATCATACATATTTGAAACTGTAAAACATACTTTTTGTCCCTAACACGGTTGATCTTCCATTTAATTTATTTTGTTAAAAAATGTAGCTTGACCAAAATAATTTTTCAAATGTTTTACATCAGCCTATCATATACAACATTTCTTTTAAAAAAATGAGTTTGATTTTCTACATTTTATGAGGGCAAAAGGCACCGAATCCCAGGAATGAGCCGCCAATCCCAGCGGTGTAATCCTGAACACACTCATTCTCTTGATCTGGTGAGTTTGTTCAGGGTTAGAGCTGAACTATATTCTGACCAAACCACAACATCTGTGCAAATATATCAAACATATTGAGTGAATAATATGACTATTTTATCAATTAGACCTGTGTTTATTATTTACATGTATTAATTTAGGAGACTTTTATCCAAAGAGACTTACAATTGAGGAATATAGGAGGCAATGACATAAGAAATGCTAGCAAGTTTTAAACATTGTCCAGAGAAGTGCAAGTTAGCACAAGGAGGGAAATAAGAAAGAGTGAGAAAAATAAGTTATTTAAGTCTTGCTGTAAGTGCATGGACAACTCATTCAGATGAGCTCTAACACAATCCTCATTCACATGCCGAAAACTGAGATGAATGAGAGATGAGGAGAAACACATGTGATTTAGCTCAAACATTAACACTTGAGTGGTCATGTGTATTTATTATTATGATTATTGTTATCATGGGGACAGATCATCTGCTGGTCAGACATGAGAGTCCCAGAGAGACTCGGATCCTCCAGATGTTCGTGTGCTTCAAGCCGCCCAAAACAGCAGCTGTATGAAAGCCTCCTCACGCCCTCACTGATAATGATTTCATTAAAGTCTCTTTCAGACTGTCTGTTGAACACACAGAGACGCGTTTGGGCTTTTAGCAACTTTTACACTTAAACTATCCATCAAATTCACACGCGGCTTTCCCCCGTGGCTGATGCTCGCCTTGGGTTTGATCTGATGGAGGCGAAAGAAACAAATCCTCTTCGCGTGTTTTAGTCTCTAATGAAAGCTCAGAACCTCTGCTCGGTGTTCACTTTGTTTTGACGGTGACAAACTATTTTACCGCTTCAGTTTTGCCCCAAATGTGAGAGAAGAAAACACACGCGTGAGGGGCTCGTGGACGCGCACAGACACCGAGCGGGCAGGTTGAGTCTATAAGGTTCTCATGTGTTATTGAAGAGCGCAGCGCCGCGCGAGCGCCAGTCATTGCTGAACCCAGACAGCGCTTTTACAGACTTTAGATCCGATCAGAGAGAGATGGCAGAAACCGCCCCAGCCCCGGCTGCTGCCGCCCCGGCCAAAGCGCCCAAGAAGAAGTCCGCCGCGAAAGCTAAGAAAGCGGGTCCAGGCGTCGGCGAGCTCATCGTCAAAGCTGTGTCCACATCCAAGGAGAGGAGCGGCGTGTCCCTCGCCGCCCTGAAGAAAGCGCTCGCCGCCAGCGGCTACGACGTGGAGAAGAACAACTCCCGCGTCAAGATCGCCATCAAGAGCCTGGTGACTAAAGGCACCCTGGTGCAGGTCAAAGGGACCGGCGCCTCGGGCTCATTCAAGCTCAACAAGCAAGCCGAGACCAAGAAGAAGCCCGCGGCCAAGAAAACGGCTCCTAAAGCGAAGAAGCCCGCGGCCAAGAAACCCGCCGCCGCCAAGAAGGCGACGAAGAGCCCCAAGAAGCCCAAAGCCGCCGCCAAGAAATCGCCCAAGAAGGCCAAGAAACCCGCCGCCACAGCCGCTAAGAAGGCGACGAAGAGCCCCAAGAAGGCAAAGAAGCCAGCAGCCGTTAAGAAAGCCGCCAAGAGCCCCAAAAGAGCCAAGGCAGCGAAACCCAAGACGGCGAAGCCTAAAGCCGCCAAGCCTAAAAAGGCAGCTCCCAAAAAGAAGTAAGTCTTATTACAGACAAATAAATAACGTTTATTCCTCAACGGCTCTTTTAAGAGCCACCCACTGATTCTGAAAAACGAGCAAAACTCCTGTATTTTACTGATTTGATCACTTTGAACTGAAGTCAAGAAACATTTGTTTGACTTGTGGCCACTTATACTCATGCATTCTAAACAAATAATATAAGATAATAAAATAAGTGACTACATAAAAAATTCTTAAACCATGTTTTTTATATATAAAACAATTGATTGAAATGGACAGAAAGGGGTTCAGACATTGATGATTACAGTCCAAATGGGATGTTTTATTACTCAGATATATACAGACAGAATATATTCACTCGCCACTGCTGGAGGATTGGGACTCAACCCCACACACAATAAAGGCAGTGAAACAACTACAATATTACAAAAGGACCATAAAACTACAGTATCAGAAGATCAACGTGTCCAGAATGTACAGTGTGTGAAAGGTGTAGCACTTTTGATAGAAACAGCGATTAATATCCATATTCCATGTTAAAGTGTGCGTGTCAAACCCCAGTAACACATCGAGAGTGAAGTAAATTAATTGAAAAGCTTGTTTAAATTTTGGTTAAAATATGTTTACACATATTAACTGCACACAGACCACGTTGATAAATTAATATTAAGGGATATAATTCCCCTAACATCTGTAATGCATTTATATTAATTTATTTATAATCAAATATTTTAGTTTAATCTATTTTTCTATTTTATTCCTCAAATACTTGTGCAAATTAATCCCGCTAGAAAAGGGGGTTGGGCTTTGGAGGGAAGTTCAGTGATTGGTTGAAATCTCTTCAGACTCTAAACCAATGGGCGACTGGCACTCTCGTATAAAGACAGTGTGTGGAGACTCGCACATTCATTCTCTTAGTTTCGACTGAGAAGTAATAACTTAGAGATTCCTAAAATGAGCGGCAGAGGCAAAACCGGTGGCAAAGCCCGAGCAAAGGCTAAGACTCGCTCCTCCAGGGCCGGACTGCAGTTCCCCGTCGGCCGTGTTCACAGGCTTCTCCGCAAAGGCAACTACGCTCAGCGCGTCGGTGCCGGTGCTCCGGTTTATCTGGCCGCTGTGCTCGAGTACCTCACCGCTGAGATCCTGGAGCTGGCTGGAAATGCCGCTCGGGACAACAAGAAGACCCGCATCATCCCCCGTCACCTGCAGCTGGCGGTGCGCAACGACGAGGAGCTGAACAAACTCCTGGGCGGAGTGACCATCGCTCAGGGCGGCGTGCTGCCCAACATCCAGGCGGTGCTGCTGCCCAAGAAGACCGAGAAGCCCGCCAAATCCAAATAAACAGATTAAATACTGTTTTCGCATCCCAAAGGCTCTTTTAAGAGCCACCCACTTTATCTGATAAAGAGCTTCTCCTTGGGGATATTTATAAACTCCGTAATGCCATTTGACCGAGGGTGGAAAGACCCATCAAACAAGTCCGAAGTGAGTGTTATAATCTCATTTTGACCCCCAACCTATAATATTAATCTAGTTATGTCTATTGAGCTCTGATAATGCATTGACTATTATAATGAAGTATCTGAAATAAAAATAAATATGCAGAAATTATAGAAATATAGAAATTGATTAATGTTATTCTGGGGACACTAAATATTCAACTATATCCCTGATCAGCTCATTTCAATTATCATAAAGTCATAATTTAGAGATAAAATGTTGAAAATATGATTTTAAATTAATCTATTATTAGATACAAAGTCAAACGTGTCATGCTGAGTCATTGTGAGACGAACAGTTAAAATTAGGTCTTAAACAATTTTTGGATTTAAAGTCAAATTTATGATTTAAAAGGTAAATTATGATTAAAAGTCCTAATTATGAGTTAAAGCTGAAATTACATTTTTTTAAAAAGGCTAAATTATGACCAACAGAAGCCGCTCGAGCGGGAAAACCCTCCGCGTGTTTGAAAAGAGGAAACGCGCAGTCATTGGCTAGCACTCACGTGAAGACGCTAGCCAATCACAAGTCTCGGCACCCTCGCGTCACTGTGAGCTCGCGGCGGTCCAATGCTATAAAAGCAGGAGTGTAAAGTAACGCAGCATTTCCAGCACCAGCAGGACTGAGAGAAGTAACTGCAGCAATGGCCAGAACCAAGCAGACCGCCCGTAAATCCACCGGTGGCAAGGCCCCGAGGAAGCAGCTCGCGACTAAAGCCGCCCGTAAGAGCGCTCCGGCCACCGGCGGCGTCAAGAAGCCTCACCGCTACAGGCCCGGGACCGTGGCTCTGCGAGAGATCCGCCGTTATCAGAAGTCCACCGAGCTGCTGATCCGCAAACTGCCGTTCCAGCGGCTGGTGAGAGAAATCGCTCAGGACTTCAAGACGGATCTGCGCTTCCAGAGCTCCGCGGTCATGGCCCTGCAGGAGGCCAGCGAGGCTTATTTGGTCGGCCTGTTTGAGGACACCAACCTGTGCGCCATCCACGCCAAGAGGGTCACCATCATGCCCAAAGACATCCAGCTGGCCCGCCGCATCCGCGGAGAGCGCGCCTAGACCCGCATCAGAACACAAAGGCTCTTTTAAGAGCCACCAAAACTGCCCAGAATGAGACACTTTCCAGTTTAAACACAATATGAGCAGAAAGTTGCGTTACACTGGTCTAGAGTATATGGGGTAAAATGTGGATGTCTGTTCTTTGTTTTTAGTGTCTTTAATTGTTTTACTTTAATATTTTCATAGAAACTCTATCTATAGAACCTGCGGTGGTATGCAGGTGCCATATGACAAATATTAATTTCTAATTCTCTTGTTATTCAGAGAAATAAACAATATATTTGCACTGATAAGTAAAAGGGCAGGCCTTAAGGTGGCCAATGATGTGCTGTTTTTAAGTCACATGACATTTGAATGTCCCTCCAAAACTCTTTCCCACTGTCACTCTCACACAGAAGCTGAAGTGCTCCAGAAATTGCTCTAATAACCTCATTTAAAAACTTCTAAATCTCTTCTCAAGGAGGATTTATTTTTGCATCTTTGGAAAGTCAATTATATATTTCTATTAAAAATTGTCGTCTCAGAAAATTAATACATTTGCGGAGAGATCAATATGAGGAATGCAGAGTTCACTCATGGGATGGGAGTGAGGACGAGTTTGTCATTTTGAGGTGAAATGATGGGGATCTAATTATTTTAGGTTTGCATGAGTTCAAAGTATATAAATATATCAATTTCTAAAAGAAATGTCCAAAATCATAATTATATAGAAAAACTACTTTTTTTAACCATTTTCCATTGTAGTGCAGCGTTGCCATAGCAACATTTACGAGTTTTTTTTGTCTCATGATTTTGTTTTATTTTTATGATTGTAGCTTTTTCATGTAATAAAAACACCTTTTATTCTGAATGCCAAAGCTTAGACTTTAATGGCGGAGACAACAAAGCTGAGAACATCTCACAATTACACTCGTAACTCATTTTTATACAGTTTTTAACCTCTGACCTTTTATCCAAGAGTTTGCCACTTCTTTTCATCTTCAGTCTGTCTGAAAATATACAGCTGTTTTCTTTCCAACTCTCTTTCATTCGCTCATCTGCAGTTTTGATCAAATCTTCAGCTGCTCCCTAAAGGCCTGTTCACACCGGGATGAATATTGCGCACTTATCGGCAGCGTTTAGGTCCTTTCACACTGGACGCAATTTTGACTCGCAAATAATTAGCGCAATGGTTTTATTTTTTGATCAGCTGTTTGTGTAATGAGGGCTTCCACACCGAATGCAAATGTGCTGTGGTGAAAAACAATGTTTATTTTTTTCTTTTTATGTTGATTTTTGTTAACTCTCGCAGCGACAGAAAAGGCTTCAACCAATCACATACAAGGAAACAAAGGTGACGAAATGTCCAGTTGATGTTTTCGTGTTTGTTGCTGTCGGCGTAAATGTTTTGGACTGTTGGAGCTCTGAAACGTCGAAAACTCGTGTCACGGCTGATGCGAATGGTTTTGACGTGAACTATTTGCACACGAGATATTCGTTTTTCCGCTTCGCTTTTTCGTTACGCGTCCGGTGTGAAAGGGCCTTTTATCGTGCCGTTTTTCTGCGTGTCTTGAGTGTTCACACCCAAGCGATTTTTACTGGCGATGCGCCGAGTGACCGTGCTGTTGGGGTAACAGTTTTGGACCCAGGACCAGTAGTGAGAAATGAAGACCAAGAGTCAGGAGTTAGATTAATTAAAGAAAATTTACTGAAGAATAGTTTGCAGTTTCATCAGCAGAAGCCAGCTTCAAGTCTCTCAAGGAGTTCGTAGGCTGCGCTCCCTCTAACAGTCTCCCCGCCTCCGCCTAACATACATACAATTTCTGAACAGTTATACTGTTTTCAAGGTCCAACCACGTCATTACTGTCATGTGGAATGATTCTGATTGGTTCTAACAACATGCACGTATGCAACTTTCCACACGTAAACAGATAGGAGCACATATCACTAAAAATGCGTAGATGCGTAGACGAGTTGGCACCCAGCCCCAGATTTGGACTAGAATGACCTCGGAGGTCACAGAATGGCGTCTCCACGTCTCGTATCATCTGCAGAAAAGTCCATCTCCAATAATGATTCTGCAAAGATCATGCAACGCACATACACACAAAAGCTCCAAAGAGTAACAGTTTGCTCAAGGTTGAGAACATCTTAACTAACTATCAACAATTTCTTCTCCAAAACATCCTGATATCATGTTTTAGTACTGAAGTGAAATTATTCTTTTAATAAGAAAGGCACATAAGAGAGGTACATTTCTCTGAGTCCCCAAAAAGTCACGTAGACCTGTAACCTATGTGGACTAAGGTCACTTTAGGATGACATATAGCTCAACACATGCAGAGAGGGGTTCTCTTTGCTCCTAGAGTGTTTTACACCCCAAGGACAGTTGCCTGTCAGCACGCCTTGACACAGACATCAGAGAAGTAACTGTAGAATGTGGATTCAAAAGCACACAGCAAATATAATACTAAAATCTCCAAAATATAGAGAGGTTATAGATTAACTGATTTATCCAATGTAGAAAATAGTTATAACTTGATTATCATTGATTCTTATTTTAATATTGAACATAAAATCATTCTTGAAGGATATGTGTCTGATGAAGAGACAAGTGATGTTTGGCTTGACCCTTGACCCTTCATTCCCCCCTTTTAGACCATATGGGGGGGTCCCATACCGCCACGTCTGGTCTACCAGTGAGGTCGCTACGGAAGGTCAAGTCATGATGCATGCAACCCTGGCGGGTATACACTTGTCTCTTCGCCTCATCACGGACAAGCTGGCCACTAAAAAGACCAGTCCCCGTTTTGAGGCTCTTTTACCCCTTCCACTCACAAACAGGGCCCCAATGTTCTTCTTTTCTCAAAACTCCTGATCAACATACTGATAACGTGCTTTCTCTCATTGAGAGGGGAACAGACAATATAGTACAATAGTATTCATACAATTCTTTAGGGTTTCAGTAAAAGGAAATATAAAATAAAATAAAATAACATAAAAAAAAAAAAAAAAATGAAAGACAAATCCATATTTAATCTCTGGAAGCCGGGCTAAACGAGCACTCACTGGTGCTGCATTTCCATCAAGTTAGAGGTGTGTGATGCCTCCAAAATCTGAACACATGACTGAAATTTGCAAGGTTAAAGTGACCAGAATGATCTCAGCCGACCCTTGAATGCCAATCTTTAAGGTGTTTCCTGGCTCTCAATTATGCGGTATTTGGTGAGCGGTATAGAGGGGCCAATATTAGGGCAGGGGCTGCTGTGTCCAGTCTTGACCTCGGCCCCTACGAAACACAGCTTCCCCTCCCACAGTGATGCTGCTGGCCTCACAGACATCTGCCTCACCTCTCATACACACCTCACATAAAAACACCCCCCCTTCTTGGAGGTGCCCCAAGAGTGGTGACCCCCATTGGCGTGGGTTGCCCTCTGCTGGCCACAAGAAGGTCTTACCCGTCATCGGGAAATCACCTCATTCTCATTGGTCATCGCAACAGGATCCGATATTTTTCTGGAACCTTTTGGAAAGTGCATTCAAGAGTCACCAGAGCCATCTGGTCTGCTTTCAAATTAGTAAAAACATGGAGACCGGTTAATTATAGCTCCTGATCAAGTGTTCTCGTGAAACATCACACACGTCTAGGACGGACCCTCAGTCACCACTCAGAGACCAAATACAAACTTAGGAAAATATAAAGGAGGAAACAAAATCATACCTAGGGAGGATCATTCAATTCATGATAATAATATAGAAAGATAAATATTGACTAAGTCTTTGATTATAAATTTAATTAAGATATATATACAATTATATTGGAGAGGCAGTGGATTCTAGAACCCACCCTTTAAGTTTCTCCTGAGGCCAATGTTGGGGTATTAATGGTTTACCACTTTAGGCTGCTTCCTAATTTACAATGCAAAAATAGGATTGTAATAACTTTTTCAAAACAGACCTTTTTCAGGTATAAAACTCAATAGTGGCCTGAAATAAGAAATTAAAAAAAAGTAAATAAATAAAAATAAACAACAGAATAGTCCATCCAATTGCATCCAGTCTCTACATAAAACATCCTTCAGTTTACAGTCTACATCCGTGTACCATCTTAATTACTTCACATCCTATATCTTCCTTCTTCAAAGAATAGAAAAGAAAAGAAAACATTCACATCATCCATCTCATTATTTCCACTTAACACATAAACTTGTTCCTATTTTTTTACTCAAGAAACCTTTGGTTAAATGTACTATTTCCAACAGACCCATTCTTCCCCCCTCATAGCCCACATGACCGTTGATGAACATATCCATAAAAATAAAAATAAAAGTTAATGTTAAAACCTTTTCATCAAAAAGACTTAATTATCAATTCTTATTACATCCAATCAGCTTGTTGTTAGTAAAACATTCAAAATCATTCATCAGGGTTTTCTTTAAAGTACCCTTTTTTTAAATTTTCTTGTATTTCTGTTCTCAATGTGTTGTCCATTAAAACTCTTCAGGTGTAAGCTCCAAATGACCAAAATCTTAAACCTCTTAATTCTTGTCACTTGGCAGTGATACTTCATCAAATCCTCACTAGCCTTATCTTGCCACTTACACCCGAAAGTGTCATAACTTTACCAAGAACACATTTTCATAATCTCCCATATTACTTTAAATTCGGACTATAAGTCATCATCAATTTCTTTAAAGCTGTTTTAAAATGATTTGTTCATTCATATCTATATTAGCTCCATTTAACTTTACAGGTGTTCATAAATTCTATTTCTCACAACATTATTATTTGGGCTATTTCTCTCTTGTTTTAACTTGTCACAGTATTCCTCTATCAAAAATATGGTCTGCAGATGCACCATATGATCATTATTGTTTCTTATCTCTACTGCTCAGCAGAAACCAAAATATTATATTCCTCTTATCTCAATCTCAGTCACACAGAGAGACTTAAAGTCACTTGCTTCTTTAACATTAATTGTGGTTCTGTATAAATCAAAATATCATGAAAAATGAGAATAAAGTAAAAATAAAACTTTTCTTTTTAGAAGTTATCTCTTTGGTCGCCCTCCGGCCTTTCAGAATTTTGAGGGAGTCTCCGGATAATTTAGATAGTGACTTCAGCCAATGTGTCACTTTGTCTCTGCCATCAAGTCTATAATATTTTCGTTTACCATTTTTAATCAATTGACATGATTTAAATTTATGCCCTCAGTTGAATTTAGACAAGGATTTTAACCCATGATGGACGGCAATCTTTAACTTTACAATTCCACTTTAACTAATCCAGAGAGTAATTCAAATCAACATCATAAATGACAAAAGTCGTCACAACAGACAGAGCTGGATAACAATCCATTTAAAGCTCGTCCTGTGTTCTGGATCATCTTTCCACCAGATTTCTTCAAAATGATCAGTTTCTCTAAAGGTTGTCGTTTACCTTAACCAATCTGTAATGGTCAAACACTCATTCCAGAGGTTAATGACACCCAATCAGGACAGAACAGTTCTAGGAACAGACCCATACAAAACATAAAGTGCAGTCACACCCACACACACACATTAAACATGAATTGCTCATTCTCAAATTTTACTTTTAGTGTTCACTCAAATTATTATTAAAACTCAGCCTTTACGTCTGCTCATTATTAATTTGTCTCTATAAAAGTCAGCTGGATTGTTTTGGTTCTGATATCGTTTCTTTGTTTTGTTTCAGCTTTAGCATGGCGATAACAAATTGTACCATCCCTGCTTCCACAAGCAGTCTCTCTCTCTTTCTCTCTCTCTCTCTGATAACCTTTTCCAACAGTCTTCTAAGACTTTAACTTTAATGTTAAATTCATTCTCATTTAAAGTCTGTGTGTAAAAACATCTTGTACGTTTTTACACACCATGTTTTCCTACAACATGTCTTATTATTTTCAAGTGATGCCCTGCGCTTTTATTCCGCAATATCTTCGATCATCTGTGGCACAGGCTCAAACATCAGCCTTGAGCTGGTTTCCAACATAGAGAGAGACTCTGAGGCATTCAGGACTGGTACTGCATTTTCATAAACTTTTAACTTGTCACTCTAGAACAGCATAAGACTTGGCTAGAGATTACATTTGTTTTGCATTAAACATCAGACATTATCCCTTTAACTCTATCGTTTGCCAGAAATTACATTTTCAAATGATCATAATTTCATATTTGTCTTTTGCCCAAAACAATACATTTAAACTTCAAACATCCAAACTGAGTCTGAGTTACTCTTTCAATTTTAGCCACAGCACCAGAAATGACATGGTGGGCCAGATTCAGATAAGCAAATTGTTTTATTACAGCTCATCATGAGCTTATCTTTTGAAACCAAAACATCAGCTTCTAGGGTTTTTAGCTTTTAACACCAATTATTGTCTCACGAGCAATGTTTTTACCAACATCCAGTCAAATAAACTTATCAGAACTTTTCACGAGTCAGAGGAACAGGAAAATGTATTATACATTTGTATCATTTAAACCCACTATGTTTCTAATTATATATCTTTTCTGCTCACTTTGTATCATCATTGTCTTTAATTTTGCCTCATAATTTATATTAAAATTATCATTGATTTTGCCTTTTAACAGGAATTCCTTACGACTTAAATTTATTGAACTTATTACTTATTTCATTATTTTCAATCTGTGCCCCTCTGTTTAAAATCCCTCCGTGTCCGTGACTCTATCTGCAGCTGCTCTGAGAAGAGAGTGCAGGAGGGGAGGGGGCAGATAAGACTCGCTGCTCACACATCTCTGGGCCTTTTTGTTTTGTTTTTCCTGTTCTGTTTCAAAAACAACTTCCAGTCCTTTACTCAGACTACACAGACCAAATCCTACATCATTTCCAATTATTTCTGCCAATTTATCTCACAAAAGTTAACTTAAGATTAACTTTTTCCACTTAGAATTAAACCCTTTGCCCATTTCCTTAATAATTCCTTCAAATTTCTTTGATGTCAGGGCTTCAGAGCAGAGCTGCTTACAGCATTTGCTCTCTTTTGTCTCAAAATCTTTATCTGGACTGATCATGTCACAAATTGTTAGCCATTATTTTAGTCAAAGTTCATACTCACCTGAAATTATACCAGCGGAGATGGAGGCGGCGATCTTTAACCAACACAGCTGTGGCTTCTGCGTGATGAAACTGCAAAGTACACTTGTACGAAAAAGTCACTCATACTGGTCCATGCCAATTTGGGTCATACTTTACATTTTCCTCGGGATCGTTCCTGATGCATCCCTGGCAAACAACCCTGAATCTATTTTTATTTTGTTTAACTGATAACTTAATCCCTAACTGTCTATTTTCCTAAATTCGGGGGCCCCCTGTCTGAGTTGGAAGAGGCGGAGAAGGTTTGCGGTGGTCACTGTTTACCCTTACCAGTGTGCCTGCCCCTGTAGGAGTGGTGTGGTCACCAAAGCCCCCTTTGAGCTCTCTCCTCTGTTTGGGCAGGACTCGCTTGCACCCACGGTACCACCTTATGGTTACCTGGGCGACTTCTTATACCCCTTTATGTTTCTCAAACGCTTTTACCTCTTTAACATGTAATGTTCAAGATCTCTAGCCGAAACATAACCCGTGGTATAATTATTCCTTATTCCCGTCGAAATAAAGCTCTGCCGTTCCCCTTACCCAGTCTCTTCCAGTCAGACAAGTCTAATAATCAAAATATACTACCTTATCTACTTGTTTGCCAGAGGTGTACCAAGGACTGATTGCTCGCGCATCCTCCACCAAAAACTGTTGGGGTAACAGCTTTAGGACCCAGGACCAGTAGTGAGAAATGAAGACCAAGAGTCAGGAGTCAGATTAATTAAAGAAAAATTTACTGAAGAATAGTTTGCAGTTTCATCAGCAGAAGCCAGCTTCAAGTCTCTCAAGGAGTTCGTAGGCTGCGCTCCCTCTAACAGTCTCCCCACCTCCGCCTAACATACATACAATTTCTGAACAGTTATACTGTTTTCAAGGTCCAACCACGTCATTACTGTCATGTGGAATGATTCTGATTGGTTCTAACAACATGCACGTATGCAACTTTCCACACGTAAACAGATAGGAGCACATATCACTAAAAATGCGTAGATGCGTAGACGAGTTGGCACCCAGCCCCAGATTTGGACTAGAATGACCTCGGAGGTCACAGAATGGCGTCTCCACGTCTCGTATCATCTGCAGAAAAGTCCATCTCCAATAATGATTCTGCAAAGATCATGCAACGCACATACACACAAAAGCTCCAAAGAGTAACAGTTTGCTCAAGGTTGAGAACATCTTAACTAACTATCAACAATTTCTTCTCCAAAACATCCTGATATCATGTTTTAGTACTGAAGTGAAATTATTCTTTTAATAAGAAAGGCACATAAGAGAGGTACATTTCTCTGAGTCCCCAAAAAGTCACGTAGACCTGTAACCTATGTGGACTAAGGTCACTTTAGGATGACATATAGCTCAACACATGCAGAGAGGGGTTCTCTTTGCTCCTAGAGTGTTTTACACCCCAAGGACAGTTGCCTGTCAGCACGCCTTGGCACAGACATCAGAGAAGTAACTGTAGAATGTGGATTCAAAAGCACACAGCAAATAATACTAAAATCTCCAAAATATAGAGAGGTTATAGATTAACTGATTTATCCAATGTAGAAAATAGTTATAACTTGATTATCATTGATTCTTATTTTAATATTGAACATAAAATCATTCTTGAAGGATATGTGTCTGATGAAGAGACAAGTGATGTTTGGCTTGACCCTTGACCCTTCAGTGCAAATTCAGTAGATGGCGCTCCCGGTACACAAGGTGGTGCTGCAGCACTTTACGCTTCTGACACTCGCTTATCACACAGAAGAAGAAGAGAGACAGTATTTACGGTCTTGATATGTCTATGGCCGAAACCATTCACACAAGCTGCGTCTGAAATCGAATACTTCTCTACTATATAGTATGCAAAAAACAGTACGCCAACAGAGTAGTATGTCCCATTTCATAGTATTCGAAAAACAGTCTGCGAAAAGTACCCGGATGACCTACTTCTTCCGGGTGAGATTCTGAAGTGAGCATATGATGGACGCTTTACTATCCCATGAGGCCACGGGAGACGATTTATGAATGGAGGTGAAGGGACATAACTGACGCTGGTAGTTAAAAAAATTACGCTTTTAAGCCTGCCGTTTTGCGTGTCGGCGTGCACACTCACATTGGTGCTCTTTGTTTAGTCACGAGGCGTTAAGCCTTGTTTATACACGATGCGTCCGCACGAGCGCAAGGGTGCGCGCGGCAAAAATGAAGTCAACGAGGAGTGGGCGTGTTGGGTGCGCAAGACCCCATTTCGCCTGGCGGTGTGCAGCGCATTTTTTGTAACAGCGCGTGCGACCCCGCATCTGAAGATGAACGAGTTCTAGGCGAATCTATCCCAGCATGACGTCTCATCACACTGGCACCCAGTTTGCACATACAATTAGGTGCTTACATTTACAAAATGAGCCTACAAAAGCAGAAATAAGCCCTTTTAAATAAAGATCCCTGTTTAATCCAAAACAATATCACGAAACTAAATGAAAATGTTTAGTGAAATTAGAGAATATTTAAAAGATTGTTAATTTAGTTGTATACATGTGTGCATATATTTTGTTCTCGTCAGAAGTAATAATATTAAGGTTTACTGAGTTTTACACGATTCTTTTGTTGTGTGGTTTTGAAGTGGACTAAAATAAATATCATCACCTGTGTACATTAGCCCACTTCTTCTCGACGCTTTTTCCTGATGGTTTATAGAACAATTACTCCGAGTCGCCCTCTGAATAGAATAGTCAAGTATACAGGTGCTGGTCATATAATTAGAATATCATCAAAAACTTGATTTATTTCACAAATTCCATTAAAAAAAGTTAAACTTGTATATTATATTCATTCATTACACACAGACTGATATATATATATGTTTTTTTCTTTCAATTTTGATGATTATAACTGACAACTAAGGAAAATCCCAAATTCAATATCTCAGAAAATTTGAATATTGTGAAAAGGTTCAATATTGAAGACACCTGGTGCCACACTCTAATCAGCTAATTAACTCAAAACACCTGCAAAGGCCTTTAAATGGTCTCTCAGTCTAGTTCTTGACAGTTGTCCAAAAGACGACCATTGACACCCTGCACAAGGATGGCAAGACACAAAAGGTCATTGCAAAAGAGGCTGGCTGTTCACAGAGCTCTGTGTCCAACCACATTAATAGAGAGGCGAAGGGAAGGAAAAGATGTGGTAGAAAAAAGTGTACAAGCAATAGGGATAACCGCACCCTGGAGAGGATTGTGAAACAAAACCCATTCAAAAAATGTGATGGAGATTCACAAAGAGTGGACTGGAGCTGGAGTCAGTGCTTCAAGAACCACTACGCACAGACGTATGCAAGACATGGGTTTCAGCTGTCGCATTCCTTGTGTCAAGCCACTCTTGAACAACAGACAGCGTCAGAAGCGTCTCGCCTGTGCTAAAGACAAAAAGGACTGGACTGCTGCTGAGTGGTTCAAAGTTATGTTCTCTGATGAAAGTAAATTTTGCATTTCCTTTGGAAATCAGGGTCCCAGAGTCTGGAGGAAGAGAGGAGAGGCACACAATCCACGTTGCTTGAGGTCCAGTGTAAAGTTTCCACAGTCAGTGTTGGTTTGGGGTGCCATGTCATCTGCTGGTGTTGGTCCACTGTGTTTTCTGAGGTCCAAGGTCAACGCAGCTGTAAACCAGGAAGTTCTAGAGCACTTCATGCTTTATGCTGCTGACCAAATTTATGGATATGCAGATTTCATTTTCCAACAGGACATGGCACCTGCACATAGTGACAAAGCAACCAGTGCCTGGTTTAAGGACCATGGTATCCCTGTTCTTAATTGGCCATCAAACTCGCCTGACCTTAAGCTATGGGGTATTGTGAAGAGGAAGATGCGATATGCCAGACCCAAAAATGCAGAAGAGCTGAAGGCCACTATCAGAGCAACCTGGGCTCTCATAACACCTGAGCAGTGCCACAGACTGATCGACTCCATGCCACGCCGCATCGCTGCAGTAATTCAGGCAAAAGGAGCCCCAACTAAGTATTGAGTGCTGGACATGCTCATACTTTTCCTGATCATACTTTTCAGTTGGCCAAGATTTCTATAAATCCTTTCTTTGTATTGGTCTTAAGTAATATTCTAATTTTCTGAGATACTGAATTTGGGATTTTCCTTAGTTGTCAGTTATAATCAAAATTAAAAGAAATAAACATTTGAAATATATCCGTCTGTGTGTAATGAATGAATATAATATACAAGTTTCACTTTTTTATTTTTTTTTAAATTATATTTTAATTATATGACCAGCACCTGTAAACGCCTCGTCCGTTTGGGGAGGAGTGCGCGCAGTCAGCGGAGCCAGGCGAAAGTATAAACAAGGCTTTAAACGTCGGCGATAAACGCGTGCGAAAATCGTCCCGGTGTGAACAGCCATTAATAGTGCATGGTCTGTTCTGAAACTTTTATGGGACGTTGCAGGCCAAAGAAGAGATTACTTTTATGGAGCAGGTTCAGCTGAAGGGAGACGTGAAGTGTAGATCAGAGAGGCCTGAAATCATTCATGTTCTATAAATATCCTCCTGGGACCCAGAAAAAAAAGTTTTTTGAATTTAGTATTTTTTTATGTCATTACATTGTTTAGAGCATAAGAAACAAATGGAAAAAAAAACATTTTTGAAAAATGATATTGTATTCATATGTTATGATATGTCCTCTGTAGTTGACAGCAGGACTCAGATGATAAAAAAATTAAATGACATGAAATTGCATGAATAGGCAAAAACAATGGGATTTATTTTTAATTCACCAATCAATTTTTAGGTTTCAGGGTTTTTTTTAAACAAACTTTATTTAAAGATGATTCTGAACTATGTTATGAAAGATAAAATGAAATGCATTCATATGCCATTTTACTTTATTAAATATGTGGGTAAAATGACAATACTTGCATTTTCCCATTCAATACAATGCATCTATTCACTGCATCTAATTTGCATATTAATGTGTTCCTGGTGCAACATGTAATGAAAAAAGAAGTGTAATAATGGGAGGAAAAAATGGCAACATTTTCATAATAATATCTAATATTTCATAGGAATATTGATATGTAATTTATTTCCCTGTTCACTTGATATGTCTCCAAAATGCCTGATAATCATGATTTAAATCCTGGCGTCCACTACAGTGGTCATTTATGAAATCAATGCCCTGTTTTGTAACAGAAAGTCATATTTTGATTAGAAACCCCATAACATTTTCCTGAGATGTTGATTTATAACAAACAATTAGAAAATTAATCAGATTTAAATTATAATAAAATATGATCATATTTCCATAAGAGTGCTAAACATTAATGTCAGCCGTTTTTAAAGACCAAGAAGAAGTTGTTGTCCTGGTGAAACCTCCAAACATTTGGTATCCCTGCAAAGCCCCGAATGTGCTCTTTACAGGACATCCAGACTGTGACATGTGACATGTATGATGTCAGAGAAATTCACTAAAATATAATGTCCACTACAGTGGACAAAAGTCTATTCTTGGGTCCCAGCATGTCACATACAAATATACTGTTATATACAATTAATGCATTGCATACATTAATTGTCATTCAGTATCTTTATATATAAAATAATTATCTTCGTCTAATATCATCTTCGTTAAATAAATCTTATAAAACCTGTTTTATTAAACAAAGGACAGGCCTCGTGAGATCACATCACACGTCTTGTGCTGAACTATATCGAGGGGCGGGGCTGTTGCGCTGGGGTGGTTTCTGTCAGGTCCTGTAAGCAAATATAAATATCCTCCATGTGACCTTTTATTCACCACTGGTTGTCGTCTTTTGATTGTAAGAAGTACTCAGAGTTGATCATGTCTGGAAGAGGCAAAGGCGGTAAAGGGCTCGGTAAAGGAGGCGCTAAGCGTCACCGTAAAGTTTTGCGCGATAACATCCAGGGAATCACCAAACCCGCCATCCGTCGCCTGGCTCGCCGCGGCGGTGTCAAGCGCATCTCCGGTCTGATCTACGAGGAGACCCGCGGAGTGTTGAAGGTGTTTCTGGAGAACGTGATCCGCGATGCCGTGACCTACACCGAGCACGCCAAGAGAAAGACCGTCACCGCCATGGATGTTGTGTACGCGCTGAAGCGGCAGGGACGCACCCTGTACGGCTTCGGAGGATAAACGCCTGAACCCGCAAACCCAACGGCTCTTTTAAGAGCCACACACTCCCTCACACAAAGAGTCATGCCACAGAAATGCTGGTAATACGGAAAAGGAAACCAGTTTTTAACTAAAAAATAAATGCCCAATAAAACAGCGAGGGATTGTATTTCACAAACAACTGCAGAAGTTACAAATGCTCCATTAAACCGGTTTCATATGTCCCGTAAATGTTCTATAAGGAGAATTTGTTCCGGGTTCTTATGGTTATATTTTAAATAAACAATATGAACAGATAACAGAAATGTTAAAATTCTACAAAGAAAATATTGGCGTCTCAGCAAATAATTTAAGCTTCTAAGATTTTGTAATGCTGAATAATTGTATTGAAATCAGCGTTTAGCTTTTGAGTTTGTGTATATTTCATGTGTGTGAGTGTATTTCAGAGAAGAAAACTTTCAATTCAGTGATTTACAGAATCAAGAAAAGCTAAAATCGGGGAAAAATTAAATGTTACAAAATCTATTTTTTTTAAAGGGCTCATTACTTTATTCTAAAATGAGTTGTCAGATTACACTATCCTGCAGAATATCAGTCTTTTCAGACTTATTAAAGCAAAAAGGCGGGAAAGGAACAAAGGATAGGAGGTCGTGTGGGTCTCCTTCAAACATAAAGCGGTAGGCGGGGCTAATACTTGCCTGTCCGTGATTGGCCCTCGTTCCTCTCATGTTGCTTTGAGTTGTCCAATGAAATGCAAGTTTATGGGTTCGCCTATGAAAACAGCCAATCAGAAGAATCCTTATCTCTTAGTAAATTAGCATACGGCGGTGAATAAAAGCCTCTGTCTCGCTCCTGAGCGCACATTGATTCTTCAGCGACATCATGCCTGAACCAGCAAAGTCCGCGCCGAAGAAGGGCTCCAAGAAGGCCGTCACCAAGACCGCCGGTAAGGGAGGAAAGAAGCGCAGAAAGTCCAGGAAGGAGAGCTACGCTATCTATGTGTACAAAGTGCTGAAGCAGGTTCATCCCGACACCGGCATCTCCTCCAAGGCGATGGGCATCATGAACTCTTTCGTCAACGACATCTTCGAGCGCATCGGCGGTGAGGCGTCTCGTCTGGCGCACTACAACAAGCGCTCCACCATCACCTCTAGAGAGATCCAGACCGCCGTGCGTCTGCTGCTGCCCGGAGAGCTGGCCAAACACGCCGTGTCCGAGGGCACAAAGGCTGTGACCAAATACACCAGCTCAAAGTGAGGTGACCTCTGACCTTACCCCCCCAAAGGCTCTTTTAAGAGCCACACATCCTCTCAGTTAAAGAGCTTATAACGCTTGTGAGATGAACTAACCCATTTAATCCCCGACTTTCAGCAGGGATGGCATTGAATGTGTATTGTGTTGAAAATGTATTCAACAATATTGGTCTACATATATTCTTTTTGATTAGTCCATGAACAAAACCGGTTTCATGTCTGGTCAGAATTGTGACTGGTGGCAGAACATGAGGAGTCTATGGTGTTAATGCATTTACACAATGATAGTTTATATTAAAGGTGTTAACCTTGTCAGGCTCAGTTTCAGAAAGGACAATGCCATCCCTATACAGCAGTACGGCGCAATTAATCAAAACGATTAAAAAAGTGACAAATTATAGAAAACAGGAAGGTTACATTATAAAGGGAAATAAAAACAAATGTACAGATTTGATGGGTAGGTAGAAATAAAACTAAAACAGAGAACTAGATAGTCAAGTGACCTTTGTTTATATCGCTCTTTTTATATAATACAAATAGTTTCAAAGCAGCTTTACATTTGTAATAGGAAAATAATGCAACAGAATTTGATTTGGCTGGACAGCCGCCCTGGAGAAAACAGTGATATAATCGTCCAGCTCAGTTCAATTATACAATAAGCAGCAATGCTGGCGGATCGGTAATATAGTTGAGTATTTAGTGTCCCCAACTGAGCAAGCCAAAAGCCAGAGGCGACAAGGAACCCAAACTCATCAGTTCATCAAAATTACACATTTCCTCCCTTTTTATATTCTCTCCCACAAATTAGCCACTTTTAGATATTGAAAAATAAAATTATAACATTTCCTAAATTGTATTTGTAAAAAATCTCCTAATATAACCTGCATTTTTACTTTTGCTAGATTTTGTATTAAAGCCCTTCTTTCATATTCCACTGTTTCTTCTTGCTCACACAATTCACTTTCCTGTATCGTGTTTACTCATTTTATAAAGTGTACTATTTAGACTTGTCCAAATCTCATTCTTGATATCTCATCTCTCCTGTTTTTCCCCGCATCTCTCCCACTTTCCTTTGAATCCTGTAAAACCATTGACCTTTCTTCTCCTGATCCATTGTTTTTGCCACCTTTCCTTCAACCTTTTCTTAATACTCTTGATTTCATTCTTGCTCGGATTAAAGCTGCAGTCCATAACTTTTAGCGCTCTAGCGGTTAATAGAGCGCTAAAATAACTTTGCTAACTTTAGCTAGTGTGTAATGTTGCTGTTTGAGCATAAGGCCATTTTGCTGCAGGGAATAGTTGTTGTGGTAGGCTAGTTAGTAGGCTGGAGTGTTGTTGCCAATGCCGACGAAACGTTATTTTCATCCGGATTGCAGGTCCACTTTGTTCAGCCTTCCTAGGGACCCCCCACTGCGTTGCAGTGCGTTTAACATACAACGTTATATGCATGTGTGTATGAGACAGAGGGGAACATGGTCGCATTTGCAGCAGATATATGCTGCCCATCATAAATCAAAGCACGAGACAGACAGGGGTCGGAGGAGAAGACCAGAAAATGTGACATAATGGACAATATTCGTCTGTATTTTCAATACACGAGCCGCGGTTCAGCTGCGCGATTCAAACACTGCCAGTGTGAGATGGATTTAAAAACAGAAGCTGTTTACGGGCCACAACCTGTAAGTATGATTTATTTTTCGTCGATGTGTTTTCCTGTAATAGTTTGTGTTGTTAATTGTACGTTGTAGCAAGGAAATACACAGATGACAACGCTCATTTGGCTCTGCAAACCAGTGTTAAACGCTCATTCATACTTAACGTTATCCGACAAACACCTCACGCTACAAACTGTTTTAAAATCTCAACAGCGAACTTGGCATTAGTGTAAATTATTCTTTGATTAGAGCTTTTATGTGTTGTTGATCTACAGGCCTGCTAAACATGGTTCTGTGTTTGATTTGGATACTATAGTAAAGCCAATGTTTAGTGTTCGTTCTTGCGACAGATATTTTTTTGCAAATCGTTCTAAAAATACTAAAGTACCAGTGCCATTCAGTAGTGATCACTATAGATCCGCAGTCTTTACTCTTGAGGACTGAACAGCTTCTGCTCGATCATCTTCACTAAAATTGTCTGGGTCTGATTCGGGCTCAAATTGGTATGGTTTTATTGACGCCATTGTACTACCCAAAGCACAGGCTACCGGTAAAGGGAAGGGGCGTGACGTTTCCGACAAACGTGCACTAGGTGGTTAGCGAATCACAACACACTGGGCCAGCTAACCAATCTGAGCCCATTGCGTATCTTTAAGGGACTGGCTTCATACAACCCGGAAACCATCAGACCGTTTTTACAAGGAGGTGCAGAGCAGTGTAGAATAAAGGTAAAATATATGAAAAATAATGCAATTTTTTTTTTAAATGAAGCATGAACACGTTACAGTGCACCCCACAAACACAATCAAGCCTTCGAAAGAATGTGTTTTACCACCCCTTTAAATAACTCAGACCAGACCAGCATTTAAATGGAATCGAGTTCCAATTTGTCTGAATTGGAAGAAGAAACCAAATGGCTCCAAAAGCCACACCCACCGTCACGAGTTATTGTTTTCCACCAGACAACTTGGCGTTATGTAAGTTTTATCAGCCTTTCACCATCATTTGAATTCTGTATAATGTTTGCTGTATTTCTATTAAAATGTCTGGTCTACTTTCTGAGTGACTGTATTGTAAGCTAGCCAATGATGAACTTGAGTCTGAACAAATTATTGAATTCAAAGGTCTTATCTCCTCTATCCACTGCGTTGCTAATAATATTGCAATCGTTTCCCCTGTATAAACAGATAATGAATCACTGACCCTTTTCCCTACAGATAAATGAAGTTCTGGAACAATGAATGCTACTCATATTGTATTATCTTAGGGTTGCCATACGTCCGGATTTGGGCCAGACAGTCCAGATTTAAAGCCCCCTGTCCGGCACAGCCTCAAGCCGGACACACATTTGTCCTCCTTTTTGGAGTTGCGCTGAATCGGCCTGAAAAACGCAGGTGTCAAATAAATATCTGATATATCATTGGTTAAAAGCGCAAACAAGCCTCCATGTCCACGTGCTGGCTACGTCATATCATAACGTCAACATGCAGAAACGTCAGACCTCATTTAATCCGGAATGGACAAAAGAGCACAAATTTATATCCAAAGGCAGTAGAGACGCTTTTCATGGATTTTGCACACTGTGTCGCTGTGAAATGTTATGTTTTCAGGCACTGTGCACTTTGCAAGACAGGTTCATCTCAGTGGTCAGTTTTTGAAACAGACATCACAATATCTTGAATAAATACAAATACTGTGAACAGGCATTTTTTTGCCTCTTCTTTTACACATAGGTCTTCATCAAGATATATCGTAGACAAATTAGTCTGGCAATGAATAGAGTAGGCTATTTCAGAATCACTGTATGATGATACCATAGAAATTATGGACAAAATTGTGTTGTAGTTGCGAGTACACCAGAGTCCTATGCAATTATTCTTGCTTCGCGAAATGCCGCAAAGTGTCCTCCATTTTGGTGTTATGGAAATGGCCACCCTAGTATATCTGAACATAGTTGTAGTACTCATTAATACATGTCTGCACATTATATGAATTCCTTATCCTTGTTTTTCTTTTCTAACAATGCAAAATCCACTGTATAGGATCTGTAAGTATCCAAGGTTGTATTACTGATACAGTTGGACTAACATTTAACTGATTAACTTTAAGTTCTGTTGCTTTCTGTATCACTGTCCATCCATAGCTTTTCGTTTTCCTTCTTTCTTTTTCCCAACAGGGCTTTAACGTTTCTAGTGTAGGATGCTCTTGACTATGGCCTTGTAAATGAGCCCAATAACTCACTGATAACTGTATCCGTCTCATTTCTAATGACATTTCTCCCATTTCTACCTGTAGTGCTGCAATCGGTGTTTGTTTATAGCTCCTGTACATAATCTCAATACCTGAATCCAGATCTAATCAGCCCATTATAGATGGCCTTTAATGCCATCCTATCCGCCCCCCATTCACTGCCAACTAAACACCTCATTATATTTATTACTTTCTTACATTTATCCACTATTTCTGGATATGCAACTCACATATAACTCTTTCATCAAACCACAACCCTAAAAACTTAAAATGTTTAACTCTTTCCAGTTCTTGTTTATATAATTTTAATTTTACCTCACCTCCTATTTTTGCCCCATCATCAGCAAAATGTGAAAACCCCAGCCCATTATCCAAATTCTCAAATACATAATTTATCATTATAGAAAGTAATAAAGGGCTTACTATACAGCCTTGTGGATTTCTATTTTCAATCCTATTCTAACCTTCATTGCTCTCCCTAATAAAAAAGCCTTGATCCATCTATACATATGGCCTTTAATACCCAACTAACTTGCATAATTTGATTAACAGCCCTTCTCGTGTATGCTTTCTCTATGTCAAAGACAGCCACTACTCTCTGTTTATTTGTGCTTTTCTTATTTTATGTTCTAAACACACTTGCTGGATCCATAGTATTTCTCCCTCTTCTAAAACCACTGATACCTGGAGAGATATTCTTTATTTTCCACATAATACATTAACCTTTCATTAACCATTTCTTCCATTATTTAACAGATGTTAGATGTCAAAGCAATTGGTCTATAATTCCCTGGATTTGTGCAATCTTTCCCTGGTTTGTGTTTTGAAACTATCACCGCATCCTTCCAACTTTGTGGTAATTTTCCTTACTCACAAATTTTATTATACATTTTTAATTAAAAAAAATTAAAATCTGATCATGCCTTGTGCTGATTTCTTGTTTTTTTCTGAGAGGTCAGTTCAACTCTGTCTTGGTAAATGCCATGTTTAATTGGTCATTAGTGTATACCTTATTCTGCGTTAACTCTTTATACTGCTCTAACGTACTTTCCCGTCCTCTTTTCCCTTCTTCACTAAAGTTTGAATTATGAATTTTAACAAAAAATGTTGCCAGCATTTCTGCTTTCTCCTCATCTCTTACAGCTATTGTTTCTCCATCGCTTAAAATTGGATAACCTTATTCCCTTTTTATCCCATTTTTATTTTTATATCATTCCCCATATTTGATAAACTACTGTTTCCATTCCCACAGTTTCAAAACTTCCTCCAAAAATCCTTCTTCGTATTTTTAATAATTCTCCTTACATTTGCTTGCATCCTTTTATATTCAATACAACTCTGAAAACTATATATATATATATATATATATATATATATATATATATATATATATATATATATATATATATATATATATATATATATATATGAAATATTTTCTATCAAATATTTTAGTAGTTTAATCTACTTTTTTCGTCAAATTCTTGTGCATAATTATTCCCGCTTGAAAAGGGGGTTGGGCTTTGGAGGGAAGTTCAGTGATTGGTTGTAATCTCTTCAGACGCTAAACCAATGAGCGACTGGCACTCTCGTATAAAGACAGTGTGTGGCGACACAGATATGCATTCTCTATTTCGATTGAGAAGATTTTAATCAGCGGCTTTAAAAAATGAGCGGTAGAGGCAAAACCGGTGGCAAAGCCCGAGCAAAGGCTAAGACTCGCTCCTCCAGGGCGGGACTGCAATTCCCCGTCGGCCGTGTTCACAGGCTTCTCCGCAAAGGCAACTACGCTCAGCGCGTCGGTGCCGGTGCTCCGGTTTATCTGGCCGCTGTGCTCGAGTACCTCACCGCTGAGATCCTGGAGCTGGCTGGAAACGCCGCTCGGGACAACAAGAAGACCCGCATCATCCCCCGTCACCTGCAGCTGGCGGTGCGCAACGACGAGGAGCTGAACAAACTCCTGGGCGGAGTGACCATCGCTCAGGGCGGCGTGCTGCCCAACATCCAGGCGGTGCTGCTGCCCAAGAAGACCGAGAAGGCCGCCAAATCCAAATAAGCAGATTAAATACTGTTTTAGCAACGCAAAGGCTCTTTTAAGAGCCACCCACTTTATCTGATTAAGAGCACTTCTTTAGTTATTTTAGAAGTTATTTTTTTAAGAGTGAAATGATCTCTCAAACCAGTAAAATGTATAATTGTTCTTCATGTATCATATCTCGACACTTTTTCCTGATGGTTTATAGAACTATTAATCCGAGTCGCCTTCTGTCGTTTTCAAAGAATAGCACCGCAGGCGCGTCAAATTTAAACGCCTCGTCCGTTTGGGGAGGAGCGCGCGGAGCCAGGCGAAAGTATAAACAATATAAAAAAAGGCTTTAAAAGTCGGTGATAAACGCGCGCGAAAAATCGTCCCGGTGTGAACAGGCATTAATAGTGCATGGTCTGTTCTGAAACTTTTATGGGATGTTGCAGATCAAAGAAGAGATTACTTTTATGGAGCAGGTTCAGCTGAAGGGAGACATGCAGTGTAGATCAGAGAGGCCTGAAATCATTCATATTCTATAAATATACCTGACATGTCACACACAAATATACTGTTATATACAATTAATGCATTGAATATATTAATTTTCATTCAGTATCTTTATATATAATTGTCTAATATCATCTTCCTTAAATAAATCTTATAAAACCTGTTTTTTTAAAATATATTAAACAGAGGACAGGTCTCGTGAGATCAGGGTTAGGGTTAAATCACATGTCTTGTGCTGAACTATATCGAGGGGCGGGGCGTGTTGAGCGGCGCTGGTTTCCTTCAGGTCCTGTAGGCAAATATAAACGGCCTCCTTGTAGCGCTTCTCCTCTTTATTCTGTCAATACTCGTCCGACTGCAGTGTTCAGAGTTGATCATGTCTGGAAGAGGCAAAGGCGGTAAAGGGCTCGGTAAAGGAGGCGCTAAGCGTCACCGTAAAGTTTTGCGCGATAACATCCAGGGAATCACCAAACCCGCCATCCGTCGCCTGGCTCGCCGCGGCGGTGTCAAGCGCATCTCCGGTCTGATCTACGAGGAGACCCGCGGAGTGTTGAAGGTGTTTCTGGAGAACGTGATCCGCGATGCCGTGACCTACACCGAGCACGCCAAGAGAAAGACCGTCACCGCCATGGATGTTGTGTACGCGCTGAAGCGGCAGGGACGCACCCTGTACGGCTTCGGAGGATAAACGCCTGAACCCGCAAACCCAACGGCTCTTTTAAGAGCCACACACTCCCTCACACAAAGAGTCATGTCGCAACAATGCTGGTAAAATGAAACGATTTAAACCGGGAAATAAATTCCCAATGTAACATTACAGATCTTTCACACGGAGGGGTTGTATTTCATAAACAACTGCAGAAGTTACAAGTGTCCACAATCTGTTTATGCCCCATAAATGTTCTATAAGGAGAAATTGGTCCGGATTCTTATGGTCATATTTTAAATAAACAATCGGAATAAATAACTGAAATGTGAAAGTGCTGTAAAGTAAATATTGGCGTTTCATCAAATAATTAAAGGTTGTAAGGTGTTTTAATGCTGCATTGAAATCAGCTTTTTGCTTGATTTATCTTTTGAGTTCTAACGTGTGTTTCAGTGAAGAAAACTATTGCAATTCAGTGATTTACAGAATCAAGAAAAAGGTTAAACTTGGGGGGAAATTAAATGTTACAAAATCTATTTTTTAAAAAGGGCTCATTACTTTATTCTAAAATGAGTTGTCAGATTACACTATCCTGCAGAATATCAGTCTTTTCAGACTTATTAAAGCAAAAAGAGCGGGACATGAACAAAGGAAAGGAGGTCGTGTGGGTCTCCTTCAAACATAAAGCGGTAGGCGGGGCTAATACTTGCCTGCCCGTGATTGGCCCTCGTTCCTCTCATGTTGCTTTGAGTTGTCCAATGAAATGCAAGTTTATGGGTTCGCCTATGGAAACAGCCAATCAGAAGAATCCTTATCTCTTAGTAAATTAGCATACGGCGGTGAATAAAAGCCTCTGTCTCGCTCCTGAGCGCACATTGATTCTTCAACGACATCATGCCTGAACCAGCAAAGTCCGCGCCGAAGAAGGGCTCCAAGAAGGCCGTCACCAAGACCGCCGGTAAGGGAGGAAAGAAGCGCAGAAAGTCCAGGAAGGAGAGCTACGCTATCTATGTGTACAAAGTGCTGAAGCAGGTTCATCCCGACACCGGCATCTCCTCCAAGGCGATGGGCATCATGAACTCTTTCGTCAACGACATCTTCGAGCGCATCGGCGGTGAGGCGTCTCGTCTGGCGCACTACAACAAGCGCTCCACCATCACCTCTAGAGAGATCCAGACCGCCGTGCGTCTGCTGCTGCCCGGAGAGCTGGCCAAACACGCCGTGTCCGAGGGCACAAAGGCTGTGACCAAATACACCAGCTCAAAGTGAGGTGACCTCTGACCTTACCCCCCCAAAGGCTCTTTTAAGAGCCACACATCCTCTCAGTTAAAGAGCTTTTCCTGTTGTCTTTCAGTCCAGCTCAACCGCGACTCAGATGCTGTTTAAGAGTTTGTCTGGTCTTAAACCGCACTAATGTAGCGCAGCTGGGCACGAATCAGTGGACCAGACTTCATCATTCAGACATAAATTAGTTCTGGGCTCTTTTAGTACCTACAACACAACTGAACACATCTCATTGTAGTTTAGATGGTGGTGGAATAGATCAATACTGAGTGAATCATTTTCTTAATCCTTGTTTCAAAAATTGCTAAATTAAACCCTGAATGTTCAACATTCAATTAGTTGCCAAAATAAATGATCAATTTTATCTCTTACAGTTTATTACGGACTCAGTTTATATAGAGGTCATTATTTTGGAGGGATATTTTGGGAAGGCTCCGCCCCTCCTGGGCCGGTCCACCCAATGCGTGACGTTTGCAGCTCTTCAAAATTAAACATTATTTTTAAATCTTTTTTTCCATCACTGAATGTTAAGCTACACATAATGAACTGTTGAGTGTGTGTTGGTCAATCTTTGGTGCCTTTACAAGGTTTCCCAAGATGTTTTCCCAGTCCTGTTACCAAAACTCATGTCCATTAATTCCCTTCAAGAGAGAAGTGCTTATTTTAAAGAAATGGGTGGTTATAGGTTCAAATAATTAATATTTGTGACTAAAAAACACTTTATGAAGACGAGGTGTATTTAAATAAAAAAAACTGCAGTTTCCCCCCCATTTTAAACCGAAGCCTCAAGTTTATCAAATATTTGTATATATAATTTAATTTATTAAACAATTGTATAAACGATGGACCAAACCAAACTGATAAAAACAGTGTTTGCTTTTTTCTAAATTAAAATTTAGTAACAGAAATGTGTGTGTGTGTGTGTGTGTGTGTGTGTGTGTGTGTGTGTGAGAGAGAGAGTGTGTACATAGCCCCGTGTGTGTGTGTGAGAGAGAGAGAGAGAGAGAATGTGTACATAGCTGTGTGTGAGAGAGAGAGTGTGTACATAGCCGTGTGTGAGAGAGTGTGTGTACATAGCCGAGTGTGTGAGAGCGTGTGTACATAGCCGTGTGTGTGAGAGAGTGTGTACATAGCCGTGTGTGTGAGAGAGCGTGTGTACATAGCCGAGTGTGTGAGAGAGTGTGTACATAGCCGTGTGTGTGAGATAGCGTGTGTACATAGCCGAGTGTGTGAGAGAGTGTGTACATAGCCGAGTTAGTACATAGCCGTGTGTGAGAGCGAGTGTGTACATAGCCGTGTGTGAGAGAGCGAGTGTGTACATAGCCGAGTGTGTGAGAGAGTGTGTACATAGCCGTGTGTGTGAGATAGCGTGTGTACATAGCCGAGTGTGTGAGAGAGTGTGTACATAGCCGAGTTAGTACATAGCCGTGTGTGAGAGAGCGAGTGTGTACATAGCCGAGTGTGAGAGAGCGAGTGTGTACATAGCCGTGTGTGAGAGAGCGAGTGTGTACATAGCCGTTCAACCAAATTCCATTCAACAAGTGAAACTTGTATATTATATTCATTCATTACACACAGACTGATATATTTCAAATGTTTATTTCTTTTAATTTTGATTATAACTGACAATTAAGGAAAATCCCAAATTCAGTATCTCAGAAAATTAGAATATTACTTAAGACCAATACAAAGAAAGGATTTATAGAAATCTTGGCCAACTGAAAAGTATGATCAGGAAAAGTATGAGCATGTCCAGCACTCAATACTTAGTTGCGGCTCCTTTTGCCTGAATTACTGCAGCGATGCGGCGTGGCATGGAGTCGATCAGTCTGTGGCACTGCTCAGGTGTTATGAGAGCCCAGGTTGCTCTGATAGTGGCCTTCAGCTCTTCTGCATTTTTGGGTCTGGCATATCACATCTTCCTCTTCACAATACCCCATAGCTTAAGGTCAGGCGAGTTTGATGGCCAATTAAGAACAGGGATACCATGGTCCTTAAACCAGGCACTGGTTGCTTTGTCACTATGTGCAGGTGCCATTGTTGGGGTAACAGCTTTGGACCCAGGACCAGTAGTGAGAAATGAAGACCAAGAGTCAGGAGCTAGATTAATTAAAGAAAAATTTACTGAAGAATAGTTTGCAGTTTCATCAGCAGAAGCCAGCTTCAAGTCTCTCAAGGAGTTCGTAGGCTGCGCTCCCTCTAACAGTCTCCCCGCCTCCGCCTAACGTACATACAATTTCCTGAACAGTTATACTGTTTTCAAGGTCCAACCACGTCATTACTGTCATGTGGAATGATTCCGATTGGTTCTAGCAACATGCACGTATGCAACTTTCCACACGTAAACAGATAGGAGCACATATCACTAAAAGTGCGTAGACTAGTTGTCGCCCAGGCCAAGATTTAGATCGTCATGACCTCGGAGGTCGCAGAATGGCGTCTCCACGTCTCGTATCATCTGCAGAAAAGTCCATCTCCAATAATGATTCTGCAAAGATCATGCAACGCACATACACACAAAAGCTCCAAAGAGTAACAGTTTGCTCAAGGTTGAGAACATCTTAACTAACTATCAACAATTTCTTCTCCAAAACATCCTGATATCACGTTTTAGTACTGAAGTGAAATTATTCTTTTAATAAGAAAGGCACATAAGAGAGGTACAGTTTCTCTGGGTCCCTAAGAAGTCACGTAGACCTGACATCCCATGACCCTAAGGTCACTTTAGGATGACATATAGCTCAACACATGCAGAGAGAGGTTCTCCCGGGGTGTTGATACGCACACACCAAGGACATTTGCCTGTCAGCTCGTCTTGACACAGACATCAGAGCTGGCACCTAAAAAAATGTGGATTCAAAAGCACACAGCAAATAATACTAAAATCTCCAAAATATAGAGAGGTTATAGATTAACTGATTTATCCAATGTAGAAAATAGTTATAACTTGATTATCATTGATTCTTATTTTAATATTGAACATAAAATCATTCTTGAAGGATATGTGTCTGATGAAGAGACAAGTGATGTTTGGCTTGACCCTTGACCCTTCACATGTGTGTATGAGACGGAGGGGAACAGGTCGCATTTGCAGCAGATATATGCTGCCCATCATAAATCAAAGCACAAGACAGACGGTTTGGCTCTGCAAACCAGTTTGTTAAATGCTCATTCATACTTAATAATTATTCATCGTAAAAATACACAACACACTTAAATTTAACTTTATTAATTGTTTTTAGAGTCTTCTCAAACGATTTATGAAGCATGAGGCATAGGCATGGGTGCAGCAGCTGTCATCAAGGTGAGACATCCAGTATATTCAGTACATTAACCAATCATACCCCTTTTCCACCAAGGCAGTTCTGGTGCTAGTTCGGAGCCAGAGCCTAGTTTCAAATCGGTTCTTTGTCTTTCCACACCCAAAGCACCAGCTCCGAACCAGGAGAAGTGGTTCTTAAGTAGCACCAAAGCATTGCTGGTCTAGAAGTAAGAACCGCTTGCGTCAGGGGCCGGGGTTACCGTGACCAACAAGACCAACACAAACTTGAGATCCGCTGTTTTTGAAACTGCAGCTAATGGAGCTAACAGCTGCTCGATTGTAGTCTCCGTCTATACAAATCATGGCGAGCTGCACGAATGCGTTGGATTCGCTGTGTTTTGATGCCGATGTAGGATCGTAAGGCTATGAGCATCAATAGTAACGCAACGTTCGCCATTGTTGATGGAAGGCTTGTTCGCAGCGGTGCTGTGCAGACCGATCACCGTATGACAATGAGACCAGCGAGAGCACATAAAAACTCCTTATGCTTTTGATTCGCTCACGTGTGTTTTGATATCATGCGCTGATCGTCTGCATCTCGAACAAGCCTGGTGTGTGTGTGTGTGTGTGTGTCTCACTGCCTCACTAACGTTGCTGAGAAAGATGAAACGTATACACTGACGTAAGACTGGCTCTGTGGCGGCTCTCTATCATGTGGAAAAGCAAACTTTCTTCTTCTTAGAAGGCTCGTCAGTCGAACCAACTAAAAACTGGCACTAGCACTAGCTCTGAACTAGCACCCGGTTCATTCTGGTGGAAAAGGGGCATCAGAGAAATTCACTAATGACTCGTCTTCAGATGCATGACAGGGAAATGTGAGGTCAAGTCAAAGATGTCAGGCTAATTGAGGATGTTTTAGAGCATCTTTCAAATAGTTTAATCTGGACAGCTGAGTTCATGCTAACTCACTGCTGAGCATCTAGAGAAAGTTTGGAGATTTTCTTTGTCAGGAACTCTCAAAAGCAGGGGCCAAAAGCTGTGTAAGCGAGCTTGGTGTCCTTAAGTGTAAGAAACTGCCAGAATGCCCTTTCAAGTATGTGCGAGAAGGCTCTTGATAAGTGGCCCCTGAAGTACGCCATAGTCCACAACATGACGTGCTTGGATCCAGGCAAAATGTGCACCAACTTCAGAAAATGAAGTGCCTCACTCAGAATTTGAACAACTGTCAGGCGGGATATCTGCTGGTAAAGGAAAGGAATAAGAATAGAATGGTATGAATATATTGTTATCTTAATATGACACGTCATGAATGGTATGAACATTAACACATGAACACTAGTACACGGTTTGAAAGGAAGGTCCTTTTCAATGAGGCCAAAGCTGCTGAATTCATGTCCTTCAGGCCCTCGGAGAAATCTTCAGTCCTACCCTGAACTCTGGACATTTTGTCAGTCACTTCTTCTTCTGTCCCACGGATAGGCAGAAGCTGAGCAGGGGTTTTCCACCAATAAAGAGGTGGAAACATGTAATATGGCAGAGGACACAGTGATCACTCAGAGGCTGATTTGTGACCACGTTAAAGAGAGAGTGTGTGTGTGTGCGTGCGTGTGCGTTGGGGGGGGGGTATGGTAGCGGAAGCTTCGGCAACTAGTCGCTACAGGGAGCACTTAGAGGAGGAAAGACACAAAAAGGAAAAAGAGGAACAGTCCAAGAAGAGGAAAAACATTGAAGATGATCTGGAAGGGCTGAAGAAAAAGAAGAGGTCCATTGAGGAGGTTTGTAAGACGCAGACCGAATGGCAGAACAGGCAGAAAATTCTGCAGGCTCCAAAATGGCCACCCTGATTACAAAGTCTAACACAATGAGACGACGGGCCACAGAGATGCAGCAGTGGAAGGGAGTAAATGGACAAATTGAGGACAAACTCTCTGAGCGCAAAAAAAATATTTGTTATTTTTTAAATAGCTCTATTTTTTTATTCTTGGAATTTTTTATACTGATTTTGTTACCATTTGCAGTGGATATTTTATGTTAATTATGTACTTTGAGGTGTACATTTTGAGGTTATTTGAGGTGCAGGATCACCCTCTACACTCGTCTTTTGTAATTTCTCATATCATGCCAGCTGCGGTTCTTGTTCAGCTGGTACTATTTGCCGTTTATTTTTTCATTTGTGAAATGTTTGAAGGTGCTTTGCTCCAGTAACTCAGTCTTCTTCATCTTGCTGCTACAGTGGCTGCAACTGCGGGCCCAAAACACAAGACTTGGCTTATCTCAGCTGTTTGCATGTCTGACAGTTGACATTTATGCACCCTGATGTTCACCAAATGTGTGCTAAAGTTAGTACAAAAACTATTACAGAAAACAGTTTTAAGTTGTCGTGTTTATCTTTTTTGCCGTGGTATAGTCTTTATTTTTCCATTTAGATGTCTTGAAAAGGTCTTAAAAGTCTTTAAATTTGCACTTGAAAAATGTGCCGATACACTGATATAACATATTATGGATTTCTTATATTAGCATAGATGGTATATGGAGTCACAACAATGCAAAAAAAATAAAAAATAAAGGATTTTAATGATTATATTTTCTGATAAAGTTTAGGTTTAGATACCGGGGACATGTACAAATGCTGTTCATTTTAACATCTGTGGGTTGTAGTTCATAAAAGTGCATCTGTCCATCATAAAAGTGCATCTGTCCATCATAAAGGTGCATCCATCCATCCATCCATCATAAAAGTGCATCTATCCATCATAAACGTGCATCTGTCCATCATAAAAGTGCATCTGTCCATCATAAAGGTGCATCTATCCATCATAAAAGTGCATCTATCCATCATAAAAGTACATCTATCATCATAAAAGTGCATCTATCCATCATAAAAGTACATCTATCCATCATAAAAGTGCATCTATCCATGATTTTTGAACTGGGAGAGGCGTTACAGTTTTTCCGTAAGTTGAATATGGAAGGCGGTTCGGTGGAAGTTAGATATTTGACTTTATGACAGCGTTGTTGTGGCGTCACGTGACCGCGTCTGAGCTCGGGCCGAGCTGATAATGGTTCAAATGAGTGCACTCTTTCTTTTCACATTTGGAGCGTTCTTCTAGTGAGACCTTTAACAAACTGTAGTCGCACCTGTACGGAAACACTACCAGTCCGGTGTGGAAGACTGGAAAACAGGCGTAATTCTAGATAGTGATTCCAGACTAGGCCTAACTAGTTAACTGTTACTGAGTTTGTCACAATATGTTTCTAAACAGTTTTAATTACTTTATTACTGCTAGCGTGCTAACTGGGAAAGCTAGGGTTTATTTCCAATCGATCTCACTTTCCGCAGAACATT
>CM042262.1:2494383-2724383 GCA_023566225.1 Romanogobio albipinnatus | reverse complement strand
CACACACACGGCTATGTACACACTCTCTCTCAGAGACACACGGCTATGTACACTCTCTCTCTCTCTCACACACACACACACACACACGGCTATGTACACTCTCTCACACACACACACGCTATGTACACACTCTCTCTCACACACACATGGCTATGTACATACTCTCTCACACACACAGCTATGTACATACTCTCTCTCACACACACACACACACACACACACACACACACACACACACACACACACACACACACACACACACACACACACACACACACACACACACACACACACACACACACACACACACACACACACACACACACACACACACACACACACACACACACACACACACGGCTATGTACACACTCTCTCTCTCTCTCTCTCTCTCTCTCTCTCACACACACACACACGGCTATGTACACACTCTCTCTCAGAGACACACGGCTATGTACACACACTCTCACACACACACGGCTATGTACACACTCTCTCTCTCTCTCACACACACACACACGGCTATGTATATACTCTCTCTCTCTCTCTCTCTCTCTCTCTCACACACACACGGCTATGTACACTCTATCACACACTCTCTCTCACACACACACACACACACACACACACACACACACACACACACACACACACACACACACACACACACACACACACACACGGCTATGTACACACTCTCTCTCTCTCTCTCTCTCTCTCTCTCACACACACACGGCTATGTACACACTCTCTCTCAGAGACACACGGCTATGTACACTCTCTCTCTCTCTCACACACACACACACACACGGCTATGTACACTCTCTCACACACACACACGCTATGTACACACTCTCTCTCACACACACATGGCTATGTACATACTCTCTCACACACACAGCTATGTACATACTCTCTCTCTCACACACACACACACACACACACACACACACACACACACACACACACACACACACACACACACGGCTATGTACACACTCTCTCTCTCTCTCTCTCTCTCTCACACACACACACACGGCTATGTACACACTCTCTCTCAGAGACACACGGCTATGTACACACACTCTCACACACGCACGGCTATGTACACACTCTCTCTCTCTCTCACACACACACACACGGCTATGTACAAACTCTCTCTCTCACACACACACACGGCTATGTACACACTCTCTCTCAGAGACATACAGCTATGTACACACACTCTCACACACACAGACGGCTATGTACACACTCTCTCACACACACACACACACACACACACACACACACACACACACACACACACACACACACACACACACACACACACACACACACACACACACACACACACACACACACACACACACACACACACACACACACGTCTATGTACACTCTATCACGCTCTCTCTCTCACACACACACACACGGCTATGTATATACTCTCTCTCTCTCTCACACACACACGGCTATGTACACTCTATCACACACTCTCTCTCTCACACTCTCTCTCTCACACACACACACACACACACGTCTATGTACACTCTATCACGCTCTCTCTCTCACACACACACACACGGCTATGTATATACTCTCTCTCTCTCTCTCTCACACACACACGGCTATGTACACTCTATCACACACTCTCTCTCTCACACTCTCTCTCTCACACACACACACACACACACACACACACACACACACACACACACACACACACACACACACACACACACACACACACACACACACACACACACACACACACACACACACACACACACACACACACACACACACACACACACACACACACACACACACACACACACACAGCTATGTTCACACTCTATCACACTCTCTCTCTCTCACACACACACACAGCTATGTTCACACTCTATCACACTCTCTCTCTCTCTCACGCACACACACGGCTATGTTCACACTCTATCACACTCTCTCTCCAGTAGCGCGGGAAGGGGGGTGCTGTGGGGGCTGCAGCCCCCCTTGTTATAAATTAAATTTTATTTAAAAACATGAAATTAAATAAAATAAATTAAAATAGACTGACATAACATACTGTGTTTGATATAGGGTTAAAATAATGGGCAGTGGATAAGATATAAACCAATGATTAATTAATTAATGTTAATTATTTGAACATATAACCACCCATTTCTTTAAAATAAGCACTTCTCTCTTGAAGGGAATTAATGGACATGAGTTTTGGTAACAGGACTGGGAAAACATCTTGGGAAACCTTGTAAAGGCACCAAGATTGACCAACACACACTCAACAGTTCATTATGTGTAGTTTAACATTCAGTGATGGAAAAAAAGATTTAAAAATAATGTTTAATTTTGAAGAGTTGCAAACGTCACGCATTGGGTGGACCGGCCCAGGAGGGGCGGAGCCTTCCCAAAATATCCCTCCAAAATAATGACCTCTATATAAACTGAGTCCGTAATAAACTGTAAGAGAACGTAAAGTAAGATAAAATTGATAATTTATTTTGGCAACTAATTGAATGTTGAACATTCAGGGTTTAATTGAGCAACTTTTTGAAACTAGGATTCAGAAAGTAACTTATATATAAAAAAAGTATTCTTATACTTGGCTTGACTTGTTTGAATGTAAATGGCTGTAGGCCTATATGGTCGACACAAAAAAAAAAGGATCTCTTAAAAAAGTTTGAAAACCACTCTAGCCGTCACAATCTGGCCCTTGTCAAACTGGCTCAAATCCTTACGCTTGCCCATTTTTCCTGCTTCTAACATATCAACTTTGAGCACAAAATGTTCACTTGCTGCCTAATATATCCCACCCACTAACAGGAGATGAAGAGATCATCAGTGTTCTCTTACGAGAGGTTCTCTCGTATTGCGTAAGTTCCTTACGCTACGGGAAAGTATTCTTTCTTCGAGATTTCTGAAAAATCCAAAATTATCCTTAATTTTGTAACATTGTCAACGCAGTGCGGCAGCCTGGCAGACCATAGCAGGCTATTCCAGTGTGCTATTGGCTGCTCTGCTGGCAACTGCAGCAGCCTATCGGTGAGCCCGCGTGACGTGGCGACCAATGAGGGCGCTTCGCGCCCACCTGGCTTCATTTGCCTACAGGTGGGGCGTGGCCACGTGTATATAAGCAGGGCTCACGGGCTGCATATTCGATTTTCTTTTCTTCAGCGAAGCCCTTCGCATCGCTGGATCTGGAACCCGCCGCCGTGATCGTGCAGACGAGCAAGCAGAGGACAGCGCCTGGAGAAGCCGGCAGCATCGCGCCACCTTCAGCCATCCGTGCCTGCTCTGCTATCCGGCAGCATTATATCCTTTCATTGCACGTGTTCTCGCCGTTGCGTCACACGTTTCATAAAAGAGCACGAGCGTTTTTATCAAAACGCCTCGTTCCACCTGCGGCTCGTGCCACGTGCAGCTCAGCACCAGAGACCGCCATGTGTCTGCGCTCTCTGTCTGGGCCGTGACCACGCCGCCGCCGCACTCCTCGCGGGCGAATGCCCCGAGTGTGAGGAACTCTCTATGTCGACCCTGCGGGCTCGACTCGAGCAGTTTTATGACGACATCACTCCGCTGTTCCCCCCCTCTGTTCAAGCCGCGCCACCGCGCCGCTTACAAGAGATGGTTGAAATGAACGGTCTCGGAGCGAGCCTCCTCCCCCTCTGTTCAAGCCGCGCCGCTTACAAGGGATGGTAGGAATGAACGGTCTCGGAGCGAGCCTTCTCCCCCTCTATTCAAGCCGCGCCACCGCGCCGCTTTCAAGGGATGGTAGGAATGAACGGTCTCGGAGCGAGCCTCCTCCCCCTCTGTTCAAGCCGCGCCACCGCGCCGCTTGCAAGGGATGGTAGAAATGAACGGTCTCGGAGCGAGCCTCCTCCCCCCTCTGTTCATGCCGCGCTGATGCGCCGCTTATATACAAGGGATGGCAGAAATGCACGGTCCTGCAGCTCTCTTTACGTTACAAGAGAGCTGTTCCACCCTCGCGCACATTTTTCAGTCCCCTCATGAGTTCAGGCGACTGGAATTGTTCATATTGCTGTACACGAGCCTGTTAAGACACGCACGCCAGCAAACATACGCCGTCATAAGACATGACGCTGACATATGCTCTCCAACGAACCCGCACTCCCCCCTCTTGGACCGCGCAGATTGCGCCGTTCACAAGGAATGTGAGTGCGCTCGGTCACGAGCACGTTCAGCGCCGTGCGCACGTGCGCGCGCCGCACTCACCGGGAAATTAACAGAGGGTGTTTTCGTCCCGCTGTGGCCGGACGAACCGCCATTCTCTAGCATTTCTCAGCCCCCTCTCCAGTTCAGGCGGCTGGAAATATTACTATTGCAGTAACGAGCCTGTCTTTTATGCACGCACGACTGCCAACAAGCACGAGGACGTACTGCTGTATGCTCGCGCTAACTGAACGCTATTGTGTCCCTCCCGGTAGCACAGTGGCAAAATCAGCGGCTGAAACGCCGGAGACCCGAGTTCGAGCCCAGCTCTCGCGGCAGATAAAAATGTTTTACAGTCCGCTTCCCCGGGCTCGCGGCCAGCTTTTCTTACATACAGAAAGCTAACTCGCACCACGTGGTGCTCGAGTATTTTTGGACGTCTATACATAAGGAGAGAAAAGACGGTTAAGTCCCGCTGCGGCCGGACCACCGTTAAAACTCTGTTTTTCCTGTCAGTCCCCACTCCTGTGGCTACTGCAGATGTTTTCCACGCAGCCTACGAGCCGGCGAACTCGCCCTCTCGCCTGTTTCCAACTGTAGCCCCTCCAAAGTCCTCCTAGCAGAGGGGGGAAGCGACGGTTAAGTCCCGCCGTGGTCGGACCACCGTCAAAACTCTTCTTCCTGTCAGCCCCCACTCCTGTGGCTGCTGCAGATGGCTTTCACGCAGCAAACGAGCCGGCAAAACTGCCCTCTCGCCTGTCTACAACCGCCGTTTTTATGACGAACCAGAGAAATCACGAAGTTGCCTTTTTTCTGGTTGCACGGCTCACGCCGTATGTGTTTTCAAATGCAGTAAACGTGCCCACTTTTGTGTTCACCCCTGCACCCAAGCACCACAAATCCCGTGTCTCTCACTCACATAAAGCGGCCACCGGCCGCTCGAGTGCTAGAGTTAGGTCACGTGTCCGCTTATTTGCGCCCACGCCTAATCACCACACGCGCTGTCACACAGCCACTCTTAACCGGTCATGTTCCACGCGTAAGAGTTGTGCCCGCTCAAACGCGCTCACACATTTTCGCGAACATTCTGCCCCCGGCGCCATGCGCCGCGCCACACACCATTTGTTCTCCGCCCAAGGTGGCCGGAACGACGAGTGTAAGGCCACACACAAGCCACGCCCTGCTCGAAGCGGCAGAGATACAGTGTGTAGGGCGGCCAGCCATCGCGAGCGATCGGCTGGCCCACAGCACAGAGAGCGCGCGCACTGCGCCCGCCCCTCCTATACAGGCCGTCGAACCCGCAAAGCACGGCGTTTCGAGCCCGGAGGCCGTTCTATCCCGTGTGGCACACGCGAGAGCGTGGGAAGCCATTCCAGGTGTATCAGAATGGGTGCTGAAAACAGTGAAGCACGGCTACACTCTGCAGTTCGCTCGCCGCCCTCCGCGCTTCTGTGCGCGTACGGAGACGAGAGTGAGCGAGGAAGTAGCGCATCTACTTCGAGCGGAGATAGCCACACTGCTGTGCGAAGGGGCTATAGAACCGGTTCCCCATTCTATGAGTGAGTCAGGCTTTTACAGCCGGTATTTTCTCGTGCCAAAAAGGGTTGGGTCGCTCAGACCGATTCTGGATCTGAGGCGTCTGAACAAAGCTCTTATGAGAAGATCGTTCAAGATGCTCACGACCAAGCAGATCCTCGCGCATATTCGCCCGAGAGACTGGCTAATCTCCCTAGATTTGAAAGACGCATATTTTCAAATCAAGATAACGCCGCGTCACAGGCCATTCTTACGATTCGCCTTCGACGGCCAGGCTTATCAATACACCGTCCTTCCGTTCGGCCTGTCACTAGCACCCCGTACATTTACGAAGTGCATGGACGCGGCCCTCGCTCCCCTGAGAAGTCAAGGGATGCGAGTGTTGAACTATCTGGACGATTGGCTCATCCTGGCGCAGTCAGAGGCCGAGCTCCTCGCCCACAGGGCAATGCTGCTCAGCCATCTGGACAGCCTGGGGCTCACGGTCAATTGGACCAAGAGCTCATTAGTGCCCACGCAATCAACCTCATTTCTGGGTTTGAATCTGGACACTGTGGCAATGTCAGCCCGCCTGTCACCCCAACGCGCGCGCCAAGTTCGGCGCATGGATGCATACTTCCGGCCGGGCAAAATCGCACCTCTCAAGCTCTTTCAGAGGATGCTGGGACGTATGGCCTCAGCTGCAGCTGTGCTCCAGCTGGGCTTAATGCGCATGCGCCCGCCGCAATGCTGGTTAAACGCCCGAGTGCCTCACAGAGCCTGGGCGTCCGGAGGCTTCAGGATCAGAGTGACTCAGGGCTGCGTTTCAGCCCTAGAGCCCTGGTTAGTAGCCGACTGGTACCAGCGGGGAGTGACGATGGGAGCCATCTCACACCGCAAGGTCATCTCGACGGACGCCTCCACCACGGGTTGGGGCGCCGTTTTCGAGGGCAGATCGGCCTCGGGCCTCTGGTCGAGCGGGGAAAAGCTCCTACACATAAACTGTTTGGAGATGATAGTGGTAGAGAACGCGCTCAAGCAGTTTCTCCCGCTTATACGAGGACACCACGTGTTGGTCCGGTCGGACAATACCACAGTGGTGCCCTATGTGAACCGGCAGGGCGGTGTCAGGTCCAGGTGTCTGGGCAATCTGACAGAACGCCTGCTCGTGTGGGCACACAGCTCGCTGCGCTCGCTGAGAGCTGCGCACGTACCGGGCCACCTCAATGTGGGCCCGGACAAGCTGTCCAGGGGCCTCATTCTCCCAGGAGAATGGTCCCTGCACCCTCAGACAGTCCAGCTGGTATGGCGCCTATTCGGCAGAGCGGAGCTCGACCTCTTTGCAACAAAAGAGAACGCCCGCTGCCCGAGGTTTCTGTCCAAAAGCGAGGATGCGCTGTCCCAACCTTGGCCCAGCCTCCCGCTGTATGCTTTCCCGCCGATTTCCCTATTGCCCCAGGTCATAGCGAAAATCAGGGAGACGCGCCGCCTGGTGCTCCTTATAGCGCCGCGCTGGGAGAACCAGATTTGGTACCCAGAGCTGGTGAAGCTGTCGCACTCACCCCCCTGGCCAGTTCCGCTGAGAGCAGACCTCCTCTCTCAAGCAGGAGGGTCAGTTTGGCATCCCCATCCAGAGCGTTGGTCTCTGCATGTATGGGTGACCAACGGATACCCGTTGACCTGCCCGAAGGGGTTATGAACACGATTTCACACTCTAGAGCCCCCTCGACGAGGCGGTTATATAGTTCTAAGTGGTCGGTGTTCACTGAGTGGTGTGTTTCCAAGGGATTGGACCCACAGCAATGTGGGGTCCAGCGGGTGCTCTCCTTCCTCCAAGAGCTTTTGGAACTGGGCAGGTCCCCTTCCACGCTCAAAGTGTATGTGGCGGCTATAGCAGCGTTCGCTCAGACGACGCTAGGTAGCACGCTAGGAAGGAACGAGCTCATCATCCGTTTCCTCAGAGGAGCCAGACGGATGAATCCCCCGCGGCCCCCATCGGTTCCTATATGGGATCTGGCCTTGGTCCTAGAGGCCCTGAAGGCCCATCCTTTTGAACCGCTCGAGACTGTGGAACCAAGGTTCCTTTCGCTAAAAACCGCGTTCCTGATAGCTCTGGCTTCAGTGAAACGCGTGGGGGATCTACACGCGCTCTCAGTGAGCCCGACGTGTATGGAGTTCGGTCCTAATGACTCTAAGGTCATTCTCAGACCGAGGCATGGTTATGTCCCCAAAGCGATTGGCACTCCCTTCAGGGCGCAGATTATCTCCCTCTCGGCTCTGCCAGCATCCGACGAGGGGGACGGTGGCAATATCCTCTGCCCTGTCAGGGCATTGAGGGTTTATGTCACACGCTCCGCCGCCTTCAGGCGTTCTGAGCAGCTATTTGTTTCGTTTGGTGGGCGCACTAAAGGTCTCGCCTCCTCGAAACAGACCCTTTCCAGGTGGATAGTGGACGCGATTGCAACTGCATACGCTTCCAAACACCTGCAGTGCCCGCTAGGTGTCAGAGCACACTCCACCAGAGGCATGGCCTCTTCGTGGGCTTGGGCCAGAGGGATTTCCATCCACGATATCTGTATGGCGGCAGGCTGGGCCTCCCCGTCTACGTTCGTGAGATTTTACAATCTGGAAGTTCCTGCCTTACAGGCGAAAGTGTTATCAGTTCAATAGGGCTGTTGGTCCTGCCCAGTGATTCTGCGCAGACATAGCTCACATACTGGTAGTAAGTTCGGTACTAGGCTCATGTGAATTTGAAGGAGACCGGCGGTGCCGTTTCCTCATTTACGAGACGAGCTGTTGTGAGTTTGAAGGTGACCGGCGGTGCCGTTACCTCACTCATATAACAAAATATTGTGAATTTGAAGGCGACCGGCGTTGCCGTTCCCTCTTTCATGAGACAAGGTGTGGTGAATTTGAAGGAGACCGGCAGGTGCCGTTCCCTCATTCATGGGACAGGGTGTTGTAACCACCCGTTGTAACCACCCGTCAGTTCGAATGAAGTGTCTGTAGATGTGGTGGCCCGTTTTCCTTACCGGCCACCCTGCCCGAGCAGTGTTATGGTCCCCGGTTCCCTGGGATACATATGCTGTACGCGAGGCGCGCACGGCGTTGACAATATGTTCCCGTAGCGTAAGGAACTTACGCAATACGAGAGAACCTCTCGTAAGAGAACGATACTCGGTTACTTAACGTAACCTCGGTTCTCTCTAGAAGAGGGAACGAGTATTGCGTTCCTTGCCGTGCGCCCCGCGGGCTTTTATGCTTCAGAACTACGAAAACCGAATATGCAGCCCGTGAGCCCTGCTTATATACACGTGGCCACGCCCCACCTGTAGGCAAATGAAGCCAGGTGGGCGCGAAGCGCCCTCATTGGTCGCCACGTCACGCGGGCTCACCGATAGGCTGCTGCAGTTGCCAGCAGAGCAGCCAATAGCACACTGGAATAGCCTGCTATGGTCTGCCAGGCTGCCGCACTGCGTTGACAATGTTACAAAATTAAGGATAATTTTGGATTTTTCAGAAATCTCGAAGAAAGAATACTTTCCCGTAGCGTAAGGAACTTACGCAATACTCGTTCCCTCTTCTAGAGAGAACCGAGGTTACGTTAAGTAACCGAGTATCGTTATCACCTGTCACTGGTCATAATGTTATGCCTGATCGGCGAACAACAATTACTGTAAGTGATTTTGTTTTTCATTTTTGTTGGGTATCAGTAAAGACTCTCTAATGTATATATTCACTTTTCAATTATGAAATTTATCCTAATCAAGGTTTTAGGCCTTGTTGTGTTTGACTTTCCCTTTGAACGAAAGTTGGAAAAATTAAATGGCATCATATAATAAAGCTCTCATCCACTTCTTCAGAGGGAAAACCCACTCTAGTGTCACCTGATATATCAGAAGAGAGTACACTGAGAGTAGATGTGATTGTGAAAGTAATGTTTAAAGTTGAAGAATTAGTGTATTTAAAACTCTCTGCAATGTTTTACATCTAAACCCATCACTGTAAAAAAATGCTGTAAAAATACAGGAAATTTTGTACAGTAATTTACTGTTCTTCATAAATACAGCTGAATACTGTAAATGAGGCAGAATTTGACGAGCAAATTAATAACGGCAAGCTACTGTTCAGTTTTACTGGATAATACAGTATTTTTTTTATTATAGTCACGTGCTTGAGCCTGCTCACAACCCATAGGGAAATCACGAAGCATCAAATCCCATCAGCAGATGGGCAACCAAAAAGGATTTGCATTACATTTAACCTTTAACATTACATTACTTGAATATTTTATTGTGAGAAAGAAGAGTAAGACGACAATTAAATTAAGGAAGGCGATTTTCCCTCCGACTGTGACCCTGCCAGCACAGACCAGTGGACGGCGCTTCATCTGCATGTGGCTTCACCAATTTATCAAGGTTAATGCAAACTGAAAAAAAGTGTCACTTTGTGATATTGACTTGATTTATTATCAAATCGACGTCAGGTATTGGTCTTTATTTTAAAATGTGCACTAAAGCAATGAGGCTAACAGTTACTTCTGGCAGTTACTTCTCTGTTTCACACAATACCATTCCTTGAGAGATTATAGCTTAAAATAATTGTCTGTTAAAATGGTAAGATTATTTTGATGTGGAGGTCTGTGGATTGTAGTATAAAAATGATAACCTGCAACATACACTCACCTAAAGGATTATTAGGAACACCTGTTCAATTTCTCATTAATGCAATTATCTAATCAACCAATCACATGGCAGTTGCTTCAATGCATTTAGGGGTGTGGTCTTGGTCAAGACAATCTCCTTCAGTCTTCACGGAGCCCCCGAGACCCGTGGACCCGGGCCCCGACCCGGGACCTGTACGGGTTCGGGTCTATATTTTAAATGATCAGCCGGGTCCGGGTCGGGTCCCAATCTATTACTTCGGGTCCCGGGTCTGTTTAACCAGATCGGGTCTGTCGATCTGGACTCGGAGAACACTGCCGGTGATCAGAGTCAGTCAGCACTGCTTGTATGTTTTTTGTAACTTGCAATTTGAAAAATTAGGATAAGAAAAGTGTGAGCCGGGAAATAAGGTTTAAAAAAAAGAAAGAAGAGCGATCTCTCTCTCTCTCTCTCTTGATGTGCGAAAAAGCTAAAAAACAATGAATATAAAGAAGTTAAACCCACGGGCACCTCTTCTGTCTGGGCATCCTTCATGCATATTGTGGACAAACATGAGGAAAAAATAAGTGCTGTCAAGTGTATTAGCCGACGTGTGACGCACTGTTGAAGTTTGATTTGAACTTATATTTAAATAATATATTTCAAATCAGCAAAAAAATCTCAGGTGAACTGTCACAAATGTTTTCTATGACGCTCAAATTGCGTAAAAAAGCTCATATTTCAGGTTGCTCCAGCCAACACGCATGTGCCGTCTCAAGCACGTGTCATGTTTCTATGGCAACCCGAGCTTCTGCACTAACTGACTTTAATAATAATATGAATGAACCGTCTTGTTTAATCTTAAAGTTTTGGTGGTCAGACTCGGCTCACAGAGATGATAGCAAATAAATAATGAGGACGTCGGCGGCCACCGAACGAGCAATCGTTATTATAGTTCAAAAAGGCAAACAGTCAAAGTTATTATGCGAGTTAACTTGAGGCGAAATGCAAATCTGCGAAGACACATTTGTCATCCATCACCGTGACATAAAGTGGACTTTTACAGCTGAAATGATGAGAGAATTAAGCATGCTTGGAATAACAAGAGAGGAATAACATGGATTTAACTTTTTGGCAAGGATGTAATGCATCACAATCAAGTAACGTTACACGGAAGGGAGACGACGGCTATAGGTAAGACAAAAAGTTATATGTTTCGCAACTTGTTTATTGACTATCAATTTATTGTGGAATATGTGACAATCGGGTCCAGTCGGGTCTGTGTCTTTGTGCCGGGTTCGGTTAAATGTCTAAAGTGCAATTAATCTTTATACCTCACCTAATATATTATATTTCTGTGTAATTACATTGTAGACGTTCTATTGGTGTGAATCCCGAAAGAGAGCCAGGCAAAGGTGGTGTCCAAGAAGATGGGGAGGCTTGTGCAGAAAAAGGCAACAACTGTCAATCTTCATGTGGCCACCCTCTTAAACAACCTCATGAAGTGGGGCTTTATTTAATCAGCTTTAATCAGCATTGAGCTCTGCAACCAGATGTTTCCATAAAGTCACAGCATTATGTTCTGTTCAGGCCAGTCTCACTGGTGAAGCAAAAATAATGTCATCAATGAATGGATTTGATGTTATTAGCTTTAATAAAAGCATGTTTTAAAGTCATTTTGTTTGATCCATTTGTTTGCCAGCAATTTTCAGTGTTTTTTGTTTTAGAATGCTAATTTTAAACCATCAGTTTCTCCATCATTTTACAGTACTTTAATACATTTTATAGTAAATAAACCGTTTATGGAGATTACAGCAGGAACACTAAAACAACAGAATAACGGGAGCGAAACACCGGACAGTATTATACTGTGCAGCCTATAGTACTGTAATATGTTTTACAGTATTAAACTGTTGTTTTAGATTACAGCAGGTCCACTAAAATTACAGCATTCTACAGGTCAATCTGCCTGCAGTTTACTGTAAATTAACGGGGAAATTTGTTGTGTGTGAGCGATAGGAAATCATCCAGCCATCCATTCTTTATACCACTTGTCCAGCCTGTTATTATTTTATCCACACTGTTTTACAATAATTTCATACATTCAGCAAAAACATACTAATAATTCAGTGACAATGACAATTTACTGGAGTATTAATAATGCATAAAACAAAAACACCTTTCAGGCATTTGTAAAAGAAAACTGTAACATGATCCGGTTGTGAGAAAGTCAGAGCAGTTCACACACAATATTCATATTTTCTGATAATGTATTAACTGATTTTAAACAGGCAAAGAATGAATTAGAATCATATGCATTAGTTCGGCTTTCCTGTAGCTCAAACAGTAGAGCATGGCGCTAGCAACGCTAAGGTCATGGGTTTGATTCCCAGGGAACTGACAAAATGTAAAATGCGTACCTTGAATGCAATGTAACTTTTGGATAAAAGCGTCTGCCAAATGCATGAATGTAAATGTATTTGAAACTGTAGTTTTTGTCCCTAAAACGGATGATCTTCCATTTCATTTATTTTGTTTAAAAATGTATTTACCTGAGCTTGACCAAAATAATTTTTCAAATGTTTTACATCAGCCTATCATATACAACATTTCTTTTTAAAAAAATGAGTTTGATTTTCTACATTTTATGAGGGCAAAAGGCACCGAATCCCAGGAATGAGCCGCCAATCCCAGCGGTGTAATCCTGAACACGCTCATTCTCTTGATCTGGTGAGTTTGTTCAGGGTTAGAGCTGAACTATATTCTGACCAAACCACAACATCTGTGCAAATATATCAAACATATACTGCAAATGATACGACTGTTTATTATTTATATGTATTCATTTAGGAGACACTTCTATCCAAAGAGACTTACAATTGAGGAATATAGGAGGCATTGACATAAGAAATGCTAGCAAGTTTTAAACATTGTCCAGAGAAGTGCAAGTTAGCACAAGGAGGGAAATAAGAAAGAGTGAGAAAAATAAGTTATTTAAGTCTTGCTGTAAGTGCATGAACAACTCATTCAGATGAGCTCTAACACAATCCTCATTCACATGCCGAAAACTGAGATGAATGAGAGATGAGGAGAAACACATGTGATTTAGCTCAAACATTAACACTTGAGTGGTCATGTGTATTTATTATTATGATTATTGTTATCATGAGGACAGATCATCTGCTGGTCAGACATGAGAGTCCCAGAGAGACTCGGATCCTCCAGATGTTCGTGTGCTTCAAGCCGCCCAAAACAGCAGCTGTATGAAAGCCTCCTCACGCCCTCACTGATGCTGATTTCATTAAAGTCTCTTTCAGACTGTCTGTTGAACACACAGAGACGCGTTTGGGCTTTTAGCAACTTTTACATTTAAACTATCCATCAAATTCACACGCGGCTTTCCCCCGTGGCTGATGCTCGCCTTGGGTTTGATCTGATGGAGGCGAAAGAAACAAATCCTCTTCGCGTGTTTTAGTCTCTAATGAAAGCTCAGAACCTCTGCTCGGTGTTCAGTTTGTTTTGACTGTGACAAACTATTTTACCGCTTCAGTTTTGCCCCAAATGTGAGAGAAGAAAACACACGCGTGAGGGGCTCGTGGACGCGCACAGACACCGAGCGGGCAGGTTGAGTCTATAAGGTTCTCATGTGTTATTGAAGAGCGCAGCGCCGCGCGAGCGCCAGTCATTGCTGAACCCAGACAGCGCTTTTCAGACTTTAGATCCGATCAGAGAGAGATGGCAGAAACCGCCCCAGCCCCGGCTGCTGCCGCCCCGGCCAAAGCGCCCAAGAAGAAGTCCGCCGCGAAAGCTAAGAAAGCGAGTCCAGGCGTCGGCGAGCTCATCGTCAAAGCTGTGTCCGCATCCAAGGAGAGGAGCGGCGTGTCCCTCGCCGCCCTGAAGAAAGCGCTCGCCGCCAGCGGCTACGACGTGGAGAAGAACAACTCCCGCGTCAAGATCGCCATCAAAAGCCTGGTGACTAAAGGCACCCTGGTGCAGGTCAAAGGGACCGGCGCCTCGGGCTCATTCAAGCTCAACAAGCACCAAGCCGAGACCAAGAAGAAGCCCGCGGCCAAGAAAGCGGCTCCTAAAGCGAAGAAACCCGCGGCCAAGAAACCCGCCGCCGCCAAGAAGGCGACGAAGAGCCCCAAGAAGCCCAAAGCCGCCGCCAAGAAATCGCCCAAGAAGGCCAAGAAACCCGCCGCCACAGCCGCTAAGAAGGCGACGAAGAGCCCCAAGAAGGCAAAGAAGCCAGCAGCCGCTAAGAAAGCCGCCAAGAGCCCCAAAAGAGCCAAGGCAGCGAAACCCAAGACGGCGAAGCCTAAAGCCGCCAAGCCTAAAAAGGCAGCTCCCAAAAAGAAGTAAGTCTTATTTACAGACAAATAAATAACGTTTATTCCTCAACGGCTCTTTTAAGAGCCACCCACTGATTCTGAAAAACCAGCAAAACTCCTGTATTTTACTGATTTGATCACTTTGAACTGAAGTCAAGAAACATTTGTTTGACTTGTGGCCACTTATACTCATGCATTCTAAACAAATAATATAAGATATTAAAATAAGTGACTACATAAAAAAATTTTAAACCATGTTTTTTTATATATAAAACAATTGATTGAAATGGACAGAAAGGGGTTCAGACATTGATGATTACAGTCCAAATGGGATGTTATAACTCAGTACAGACAGAATATATTCACTCGCCACTGCTGGAGGATTGGGACTCAACCCCACACACAATAAAGGCAGTGAAACAACTACAATATTACAAAAGGACCATAAAACTACAGTATCAGAAGATCAGCGATTAATATCTATATTCCATGGTAAAGTGTGCGTGTCAAACCCCAGTAACACATCGAGAGTGAAGTAAATTAATTGAAAAGCTTGTTTAAATTTTGGTTAAAATATGTTTACACATATTAACTGCACACAGACCACGTTGATAAATTAATATTAAGGGATATAATTCCCCTAACATCTGTAATGCATTTATATTAATTTATTTATAATCAAATATTTTAGTTTAATCTATTTTTCTATTTTATTCCTCAAATACTTGTGCAAATTAATCCCGCTAGAAAAGGGGGTTGGGCTTTGGAGGGAAGTTCAGTGATTGGTTGAAATCTCTTCAGACTCTAAACCAATGGGCGACTGGCACTCTCGTATAAAGACAGTGTGTGGAGACTCGCACATTCATTCTCTTAGTTTCGACTGAGAAGTAAAAATTTAGAGATTCCTAAAATGAGCGGCAGAGGCAAAACCGGCGGCAAAGCCCGAGCAAAGGCTAAGACTCGCTCCTCCAGGGCCGGACTGCAGTTCCCCGTCGGCCGTGTTCACAGGCTTCTCCGCAAAGGCAACTACGCTCAGCGCGTGGGTGCCGGTGCTCCAGTTTATCTGGCCGCTGTGCTCGAGTACCTCACCGCTGAGATCCTGGAGCTGGCTGGAAACGCCGCTCGGGACAACAAGAAGACCCGCATCATCCCCCGTCACCTGCAGCTGGCGGTGCGCAACGACGAGGAGCTGAACAAACTCCTGGGCGGAGTGACCATCGCTCAGGGCGGTGTGCTGCCCAACATCCAGGCGGTGCTGCTGCCCAAGAAGACCGAGAAGCCTGCCAAATCCAAATAAACCAATTCAAGGAACACACAAAGGCTCTTTTAAGAGCCACCCAGTTTATCTGATAAAGAGCTTCTCTTTGGGGATATTTATAAACTCTGTAATGTCATTTGACCGAGGGTGGAAAGACCCATCAAACAAGTCCAAAGTGAGTGTTCAGCATCGACAGACAGAGTCACAAACTGCGTGTTATAATCTCATAATGACCCCCAACCTATAATATTAATCTAGTTATGTCTATTGAGCTCTGATAATGCATTGACTATTATAATGGAGTATCTGAAATAAAAATCATTATGCAGAAATGATAGAAATATAGAAATTGATTAATGTTATTCTGGGGACACTAAATATTTAACTATCCCTGATCAGCTCATTTAAATTATCATAAAGTCATAATTTAGAGATAAAATGTTGAAAATATGATTTTAAATTAATCTATTATTAGATACAAAGTCAAACGTGTCATGCTGAGTCATTGTGAGACGAACAGTTAAAATTAGGTCTTAAACAATTTTTGGATTTAAAGTCAAATTTATGATTTAAAGGTAAATTATGATTAAAAGTCCTAATTATGAGTTAAAGCTGAAATTACATTTTTAAAAAAAGGCTAAATTGTGACCAACAGAAGCCGCTCGAGCGGGAAAACCCTCCGCGTGTTTGAAAAGAGGAAACGCGCAGTCATTGGCTAGCACTCACGTGAAGATGCTAGCCAATCACAAGTCTCGGCACCCTCGCGTCACTGTGAGCTCGCGGCGGTCCAATGCTATAAAAGCAGGAGTGTAACGTAACGCAGCATTTCCAGCACCAGCAGGACTGAGAGAAGTAACTGCAGCAATGGCCAGAACCAAGCAGACCGCCCGTAAATCCACCGGTGGCAAAGCCCCGAGGAAGCAGCTCGCGACTAAAGCCGCCCGTAAGAGCGCTCCGGCCACCGGGGGCGTCAAGAAGCCTCACCGCTACAGGCCCGGGACCGTGGCTCTGCGAGAGATCCGCCGTTATCAGAAGTCCACCGAGCTGCTGATCCGCAAACTGCCGTTCCAGCGGCTGGTGAGAGAAATCGCTCAGGACTTCAAGACGGATCTGCGCTTCCAGAGCTCCGCGGTCATGGCCCTGCAGGAGGCCAGCGAGGCTTATTTGGTCGGCCTGTTTGAGGACACCAACCTGTGCGCCATCCACGCCAAGAGGGTCACCATCATGCCCAAAGACATCCAGCTGGCCCGCCGCATCCGCGGAGAGCGCGCCTAGACCCGCATCAGAACACAAAGGCTCTTTTAAGAGCCACCAAAACTGCCCAGAATGAGACACTTTCCAGTTTAAACACAATATGAGCAGAAAGTTGCATTACACTGGTCTAGAGTATATGGGGTAAAAATGTGGATGTCTGTTCTTTGTTTTTAGTGTCTTTAATTGTTTTGCTTTAATATTTTCATAGAAAGTTGGTGTATAATTACAGGCTGCATTTATATATATTATACATATATATATATATATATATATATAGAACCTTTGGTGGTATGCAGGTGCCATATGACAAGAATTAATTTCTAATTCTCTTGTTATTCAGAGAAATAAACAATATATTTGCACTGATAAGTAAAAGGGCAGGCCTTAAGGTGGCCAATGATGTGCTGTTTTTAAGTCACATGACATTTGAATGTCCCTCCAAAAAAAAGCTGAAGTGCTGCAGAAATTGCTCTAATAACCTCATTTAAAAACTTCTAAATCTCTTCTCAAGGAGGATTTATTTTTGCATCTTTGGAAAGTCAATTATATATTTCTATTAAAAATTGTCGTCTCAGAAAATTAATAAATTTGCGGAGAGATCAATATGAGGAATGCAGAGTTCACTCATGGGATGGGAGTGAGGACGAGTTTGTCATTTTGAGGTGAAATGATGGGGATCTAATTATTTTAGGTTTGCATGAGTTCAAAGTATATAAATATATCAATTTCTAAAAGAAATGTCCAAAATCATAATTATATAGAAAAACTACTTTTTTTAACCATTTTCCATTGTAGTGCAGCGTTGCCATAGCAACATTTACGAGTTTTTTTGTCTCATGATTTTGTTTTATTTTTATGATTGTAGCTTTTTCATGTAATAAAAACACCTTTTATTCTGAATGCCAAAGCTTAGACTTTAATGGCGGAGACAACAAAGCTGAGAACATCTCACAATTACACTCGTAACTCATTTTTATACAGTTTTTAACCTCTGACCTTTTATCCAAGAGTTTGCCACTTCTTTTCATCTTCAGTCTGTCTGAAAATATACAGCTGTTTTCTTTCCAACTCTCTTTCATTCGCTCATCTGCAGTTTTGATCAAATCTTCAGCTGCTCCCTAAAGGCCTGTTCACACCGGGATGAATATTGCGCACTTATCGGCAGCGTTTAGGTCCTTTCACACTGGACGCAATTTTGACTCGCAAATAATTAGCGCAATGGTTTTATTTTTTGATCAGCTGTTTGTGTAATGAGGGCTTCCACACCGAATGCAAATGTGCTGTGGTGAAAAACAATGTTTATTTTTTTCGTTTTTATGTTGATTTTTGTTAACTCTCGCAGCGACAGAAAAGGCTTCAACCAATCACATACAAGGAAACAAAGGTGACGAAATGTCCAGTTGATGTTTTCGTGTTTGTTGCTGTCGGCGTAAATGTTTTGGACTGTTGGAGCTCTGAAACGTCGCAAACTCGTGTCACGGCTGATGCGAATGGTTTTGACGTGAACTATTTGCACACGAAATATTCGTTTTTCCGCTTCGCTTTTCCGTTACGCATCCGGTGTGAAAGGGCCTTTTATCGTGCCGTTTTTCTGCGTGTCTTGAGTGTTCACACCCAAGCGATTTTTACTGGCGATGCGTCGAGTGAACGTGCAAATTCAGTAGATGGCGCTCCCGGTACACAAGGTGGTTCTGCAGCACTTTACGCTTCTGACACTCGCTTATCACACAGAAGAAGAAGAGAGACAGTATTTACGGTCTTGATATGTCTATGGCCGAAACCATTCACACAAGCTGCGTCTGAAATCGAATACTTCTCTACTATATAGTATGCAAAAAACAGTACGCCAACAGAGTAGTATGTCCCATTTCATAGTATTCGAAAAACAGTCCGGCTTCCGGCGAGATTCTGAAGTGAGCATATGATGGACGCTTTACTATCCCATGAGGCCACGGGAGACGATTTATGAATGGAGGTGAAGGGACATAACTGACGCTGGTAGTTAAAAAAATTACGCTTTTAAGCCTGCCGTTTTGCGTGTTGGCGTGCACACTCACATTGGTTCTCTTTGTTTAGTCACGAGGCGTTAAGCCTTGTTTATACATGATGCGTCCGCACGAGCGCAAGGGTGCGCGCAGCAAAAATGAAGTCAACGAGGAGTGGGCGTGTTGGGTGCGCAAGACCCCATTTCGCCTGGCGGTGTGCAGCGCATTTTTTGTAACAGCGCGTGCGACCCCGCATCTGAAGATGAACGAGTTCTAGGCAAATCTATCCGAGCATGACGTCTCATCACACTGGCACCCAGTTTGCACATACAATTAGGTGCTTACATTTACAAAATGAGCCTACAAAAGCAGAAATAAGCCCTTTTAAATAAAGATCCCTGTTTAATCCAAAACAATATCACGAAACTAAATGAAAATGTTTAGTGAAATTAGAGAATATTTAAAAGATTGTTAATTTAGTTGTATACATGTGTGCATATATTTTGTTCTCGTCAGAAGTAATAATATAAAGGTTTACTGAGTTTTACACGATTCTTTTGTTGTGTGGTTTTTAAGTGGACTAAAATAAATATCATCACCTGTGTACATTAGCCCACTTCTTCTCGACGCTTTTTCCTGATGGTTTATAGAACAATTACTCCGAGTCGCCCTCTGAATAGAATAGTCAAGTATACAGGTGCTGGTCATATAATTAGAATATCATCAAAAACTTGATTTATTTCACAAATTCACAAAAAGTGAAACTTGTATATTATATTCATTCATTACACACAGACTGATATTTTTAAAATGTTTTTTTCTTTCAATTTTGATGATTATAACTGACAACTAAGGACAATCCCAAATTCAATATCTCAGAAAATTTTTATATTGTGAAAAGGTTCAATATTGAAGACACCTGGTGCCACACTCTAATCAGCTAATTAACTCAAAAAACCTGCAAAGGCCTTTAAATGGTCTCTCAGTCGAGTTCTGTAGGCTACACAATCATGGGGAAGGCTGCTGACTTGACAGTTGTCCAAAAGACGACCATTGACACCTTGCACAAGGATGGCAAGACACAAAAGGTCATTGCAAAAGAGAGCTCTCTGTCTAAGCACATTAATAGAGAGGCGAAGGGAAGGAAAAGATGTGGTAGAAAAAAGTGTACAAGCAATAGGGATAACCGCACCCTGGAGAGGATTGTGAAACAAAACCCATTCAAAAAATGTGATGGAGATTCACAAAGAGTGGACTGGAGCTGGAGTCAGTGCTTCAAGAACCACTACGCACAGACGTATGCGAGACAGGTTTCAGCTGTCGCATTCCTTGTGTCAAGCCACTCTTGAACAACAGACAGCGTCAGAAGCGTCTCGCCTGTGCTAAAGACAAAAAGGACTGGACTGCTGCTGAGTGGTTCAAAGTTATGTTCTCTGATGAAAGTACATTTTGCATTTCCTTTGGAAAAGGACTCAGGGTCCCAGAGTCTGGAGGAAGAGAGGAGAGGGGTTGCTTGAGGTCCAGTGTAAAGTTTCCACAGTCAGTGTTGGTTTGGGGTGCCATGTCATCTGCTGGTGTTGGTACACTGTGTTTTCTGAGGTTCAAGGTCAATGCAGCTGTAAACCAGGAAGTTCTAGAGCACTTCATGCTTTATGCTGCTGACCAACTTTATGGATATGCAGATTTCATTTTCCAACAGGACATGGTGAAGGGTCAAGCCAAACATCACTTGTCTCTTCATCAGACACATATCCTTCAAGAATGATTTTATGTTCAATATTAAAATAAGAATCAATGATAATCAAGTTATAACTATTTTCTACATTGGATAAATCAGTTAATCTATAACCTCTCTATATTTTGGAGATTTTAGTATTATTTGCTGTGTGCTTTTGAATCCACATTTTCTAGGTGCCAGCTCTGATGTCTGTGTCAAGACGAGCTGACAGGCGAATGTCCTTGGTGTGTGTGTGTATCAACACCCCGGGAGAACCCATCTGCATGTGTTGAGCTATATGTCATCCTAAAGTGACCTCATGTCTACATAGGTCACAGGTCTACGTGACTTTTTGTGGACTCAGACAACAGACAAATGTACCTCTTTTTATGTGCCTTTATTAACTAAATAGAATAAATTCACTTCTGTACCAGATGCCATATCAGCATGTTGTGGAGAAGGACGTTGTTGATAGTTAGTTAAGATGTTCTCAACCTTGGGAAAAGCTGTTATTCTCTGGAGCTTGGTGTGTATGTGCGTTGCATGATCTGTGCAGGTTCAGTGTTGGATATGGAATTTCTGCAGACCTGAAGACGCTTTGCTGTGACCTCCGAGGTCATTCTAGTCCAAATCTGGGACTGGGCGACAACCAGTCTACGCATCTACGCATTTTTAGTGATATGTGCTCCTATCTGTTGACGTGTGGAAAGTTGCTTACGTGCATGTTGTTAGAACCAATCAGAATCATTCCACATGACAAAAATGACGTGGTTGGACCTTGAAAACAGTATAACTGTTCAGAAATTGTATGTATGTTAGGCGGAGGCGGGGAGACTGTTAGAGGGAGCGCAGCCTACGAACTCCTTGTGAGACTTGAAGCTGGCTTCTGCTGATGAAACTGCAAACTATTCTTCAGTAAATCTTTCTTTAATTAATCTAACTCCTGACTCTTGGTCTTCATTTCTCACTACTGGTCCTGGGTCCTAAGCTGTTACCCCAACAATGGCACCTGCACATAGTGACAAAGCAACCAGTGCCTGGTTTAAGGACCATGGTATCCCTGTTCTTAATTGGCCATCAAACTCGCCTGACCTTAAGCTATGGGGTATTGTGAAGAGGAAGATGTGATATGCCAGACCCAAAAATGCAGAAGAGCTGAAGGCCACTATCAGAGCAACCTGGGCTCTCATAACACCTGAGCAGTGCCACAGACTGATCGACTCCATGCCACGCCGCATCGCTGCAGTAATTCAGGCAAAAGGAGCCCCAACTAAGTATTGAGTGCTGGACATGCTCATACTTTTCCTGATCATACTTTTCAGTTGGCCAAGATTTCTATAAATCCTTTCTTTGTATTGGTCTTAAGTAATATTCTAATTTTCTGAGATACTGAATTTGGGATTTTCCTTAATTGTCAGTTATAATCAAAATTAAAAGAAATAAACATTTGAAATATATCAGTCTGTGTGTAATGAATGAATATAATATACAAGTTTCACTTGTTGAATGGAATTTGTGAAATAAATATTTTTTTTTTATTATATTTTAATTATATGACCAGCACCTGTAAACGCCTCGTCCGTTTGGGGAGGAGCGCGCGCAGTCAGCGGAGACAGGCGAAAGTATAAACAAGGCTTTAAACGTCGGCGATAAACGCGTGCGAAAATCGTCCTGGTGTGAACAGCCATTAATAGTGCATGGTCTGTTCTGAAACTTTTATGGGATGTTGCAGATCAAAGAAGAGATTACTTTTATGGAGCAGGTTCAGCCAAAGGGAGACATGCAGTGTAGATCAGAGAGGCCTGAAATCATTCATGTTCTATAAATATACCTGACATGTCACATACAAATATACTGTTATATACAATTAATGCATTGCATATATTAATTGTCATTCAGTATCTTTATATATAAAATAATTATCTTCGTCTAATATCATCTTCGTTAAATAAATCTTATAAAACCTGTTTTATTAAACAAAGGACAGGCCTCGAGAGATCAGGGTTAAATCACATCGTCTTGTGCTGAACTATATCGAGGGGCGGGGCTGTTGCGCTGGGGTGGTTTCTGTCAGGTCCTGTAAGCAAATATAAACATCCTCCATGTGACCTTTTATTCACCACTCGTTGTTGTCTTTTGATCGTAAGAAGTACTCAGAGTTGATCATGTCTGGAAGAGGCAAAGGCGGTAAAGGGCTCGGTAAAGGAGGCGCTAAGCGTCACCGTAAAGTTTTGCGCGATAACATCCAGGGAATCACCAAACCCGCCATCCGTCGCCTGGCTCGCCGCGGCGGTGTCAAGCGCATCTCCGGTCTGATCTACGAGGAGACCCGCGGAGTGTTGAAGGTGTTTCTGGAGAACGTGATCCGCGATGCCGTGACCTACACCGAGCACGCCAAGAGAAAGACCGTCACCGCCATGGATGTTGTGTACGCGCTGAAGCGGCAGGGACGCACCCTGTACGGCTTCGGAGGATAAACGCCTGAACTCAAGAGAACCCGCAAACCCAACGGCTCTTTTAAGAGCCACACACTCCCTCACACAAAGAGTCTCATCAATGCTGGATCAAAATAAACATTACACGGATTTATATTTAAAATGTTATACTGTATTAACCTTTTAAATATTAACCCGTGTTATGTTTATTTTGCAAGGAAAATCAATGCTGGCGTTTCTTTATAGAATACGAGACCCATTAAGACATTTTAACTATAATTTGATTTAAATAAGCATTTGGCTAACATTCACAAGTTCTAATGTCTCTTTCAGAGAATATAACTTTCTATTTAAAGTGATTTGCAGAATCGAGAAACGAGTTAAAATGATGAAAACAGAAGTGTTTTGTGTAGGAGAGAATTATTGTATAAAAGCTTTTTTTTAAAGGGATTTTGATCATTCTAAAGGTTCGTTTTCAGATGACATTATTTTGCAGAATATTCGTCTTTTCAAACTTATTAAAACAAAACAAAAAGAGCGGGAAATGAAGAACTCGTGCGGGGTGTCCTTCAAACATAAAGCGGTAGGCGGGGGCTATCATTTACCCGCCTGTGATTGGCCCTCGTTCCTCTCCTGATGTTTTGAATGGTCCAATGAAATACGAGTTTTGGGTTCGGCCTATGAAAGCAGCCAATCAGAAGAATCCCGCGAGAGGGAGGGAAGAAAAAGTGTTTCACTCCATCTCGTGCAGCCTTGTGTGTGTGTGTGTGTGTGTGTGTGTGTGTGTGTGTGTGTGTGAGAGAGAGATTTCTGTGTTGAAGGGATGGTCTGTGTGTTAGTAGTGCTTCACAGCAGAGGAGGTGGAGAGAGAAATGAGAAGAAGAGAGATCGTGCAGCCATGGGTGTGTGTGTTTCTGGCACCTTCATCTTCTACAAATGATAAGAAAGACAAATCGCATAAGTCACTTTGTGTTGGACTGACTCACTGTAAGTACAGTATTCACATTTAAAAATAATCCTAAATGTCTGTAAAACTCATAAGTCAGGTGAATATATAATCATATCAACTAATATCCACACTATTAGACCCACAGACCAGAGGACTCGACTCACTCCTGTTGTGTCTCATATGAGTAACGGGACTGAACGTAACAGGATTGAGTTTAAGATAAAGATGTCACATGACGGACATGCTAATGAGCACACTGAGCAAATCATAGTGACTTACCTAAAGTTCATATATTTAAAATAAACAAATAACCGCTAAGAAATCATTTAATAAACATGAGAGATTTATGTTTGGTCTCCTCACGGCCTGAGATCCTGATGATGAACTTCCTGTTGGAAATGTGTCCTGTCCAAGAGTTTAGAGTGGGCAATGTGTGAGGGTGACAGGACTAACATGTATTTTATATACAGGGTCCCCGCGGATCCTTTAAAAGTCTTAAATACACATTTTGGTTTTTAAGGCCTAAAAAAGTCTTAAATTGTATGGAATATCTTGAATTTTCGCAAGGGAGATATTCAATTCTGTATGGGACCGAGCGAGTGAAATCTCTCTGTCCGGTTTCGTGTATTTTTTAGACCCAATTTTATAACTGACCAGCGTCCCTTGGGGGCAGTATTTGTTCTGTGCGGGTGTCCTCTGTATCCGTAGATCAAGAACTAGAAGGCGGAGGAAGTGCAGTGGGTGCAGAGCGAGAGATTTGCAGGTAGCCTACACGAGTGAGCGGGAGGAGGAGTTGGTAAGCCAGTTAGCGAAGTGCTTGGCGACATCATGGGCAAATGTCTGTTAAACGACAAGTGGTTGGAGGATGGTAAATATATGGGTTGGTTGAAGAAAACTGCCAACTTGAAAGAGGCGCGATGTGATCTCTGCAAAAACAATATACAGTTGGGGACAATGGGTCAAACAGCCCTAGATTCCCACACGAAAGGCGAGAAACACGAGCGCTACATCGCGGATCAGTCGGGTAGTTTACCTATTCATATGTTTACAACGCCATCACCCAGTGCTCAGCCAAGTAGGCCTACATCTGCTTCTAGTGGGCCTATTGCGTCTACCTCCAGTGCATCTACCTCTGCCATCAGTGCGTTCTCTAACACGGCCACGTTAAAGGCAGAAGTGCTCTGGGTTTTACGCACAGTTAAGGCCAATTTATACTTCTGCGTCGAGTGTACGCCGTAGGCTACGCGCGTAGCCGACGCCGTTGTGAGCATTTATACTTCTGCGCTGTTGTCTGCGTCAATGTGCAATTACACATGCAGACGCTAGTAGGCAGTGTCCTCGGGCATGTTGGTGTAATCAAGAGAACAGCCGAAGAAGAAGCAGCTTGGGGTTTCTATGCTCCACTGTGTTGTCTCTGTCGGGCAAAAAGAAATGGCGAATGAAACAGAGCGGATCGTGTTGGAATTAGAGCTGATCGATATTGAAAAAAAGTTACTTTTATTGAAATTACTCAAATTAAAAAGCAGAAACGAGAGAAGGCGTCGGAGGAGGAGATGGTACGTGCGACCTGTGAACCAGTTGAGGCAGAAGGACGGTGAATTTTCTGTGCTTGTCCGGCCACTGAGAGATCTCGATGAGGAAATGCACTTCAGATATTTTCGGATGTCGGCGGCTAGATTTGACGATTTGGTTCGACGTGTGCAGCCATTTATCTTACATCAGTGTACACACAGTATGCCTGTAGACATTACACAGAGGCTAGCAATCACCCTGCGAGTTTTGGCTTCGGGTGGAAGCCAACAGGCTGTAGCAGCTAGCTACAAAGTGTCGTCAAGCACCGTGTCTTCCATAGTTTCGGAAGTCTGTAAAGTTTTGTGGAAAGCACTGCAGCCAGAGTTTCTTCCCTGCCCCTCAGTCGCCCAATGGGAAAGTATTGCTGCTGATTTTTGGCGACTGTGGAACTTTCCGAACTGTGTTGGCAGCGTCGACGGAAAGCATGTCAACATAAAAGCACCACCGCACGCCGGGAGCGACTACTACAATTACAAGGGCACACACTCTATTGTTCTGATGGCTACCTGTGACGCCAGATATCGCTTCACCATGGTGGATGTCGGGGGGTACGGGCGGGAAAGTGACGGTGGTGTGTTCAAGGAGAGCCGATTTGGTTCTAAGCTTCTCGAACACAAACTGAATCTGCCCCCACCAGCCAATCTTCCTGGAAGTGGAGTCCAAATCCCACACGTGATAGTTGGTGATGCTGCATTCCCCCTACACAACAACCTCATGCGTCCATTTCAAGGTATGTCACAGACAAAATGTATTTACTTTAATTGTACTTTGTTTGTATATATAATGACTGCCATTGCGTGCTGTGTATAATGCTTGCCCATTAATAATGTTTTGCTTTGCTATATAGGGATGAACCTGCCCATGGATAAGCAGACCTACAATTACCGGCACTCCAGAGCCAGGCGGGTGATTGAGAATGCCTTTGGCATTTTGGTGGCAAGGTGGCGAATCCTTGGGCGACCATTAGAATGTCTACCAGACAAAGCTGTTGACATTGTGAAAGCTTGTTCTGCTTTACACAACTTCCTGGCATACACTGATGAGGTCAGCACTCCTGTTAGCAGATACATCCCTGCTAATTTCACAGACTCGGACACTACAGGGCCACCTCAGCTAGGTGAGTGGCGCAGAGTGGTGGCAGGGGACACAAACCTATTGGAACCACTGGATCCACGCCACCTTTCAAGGGCCCGCTCCACCCGAGCTGCAATTGGTGTGCGGAATGACCTGATGGCCTTCTTCCAGTCACCCCACGGAATTGTTCCATGGCAGAACAACATAGTGTGTCGTGGTCTGCTTGGTCAGTAAATTGTACTGGTTTAAAATAAATGAAATGCAACCATATTATTGTTTTGTTGTTCTTTATTTGCACAATAGAAGTTGCAAACATCAGGAACAGACAGTATTTTTATCTTAAAGTACAAGTGCAAACTACACGTGTGTATATATACAGATAAAACCTGCACAATACATGCAATAGTCAAACCCACATATACAAATGGCCACACTGTGTGTACATATAGTGCAATGTATTAAAGGTGCAATGGTCTAAACATTTTTATATTAAAATAGATTAAAAAGAGCTTATGTACACAGAAGATAAGCAACTCTATATATATATATATATATATATATATATATATATATATATATATATATATATATATATATATATATATATATGTATAAATATTAAAAGATGCAAAAAGTGCAAACTATAACCTGCACAATAGGTGCAAATGTTCACAATATGAAAAGGTGCAAAAAATGCCAGGCACAATAGATGCACATAAGTATAGTAAAATGTCCCAAAAAAATGAAACCAATAATGGGTGCACAATGTTAAAAAGTAATAGGTGCACATAAAAATGTATTAAAAGATGCAACAAGTGCAAACTATAACCTACACAATAGGTGCAAATGTTCACAATATGAAAGGGTACAAAAGATGCCAACAATAACGGGCACAATAAATGCACTTAAATCTTAAAATGTCAAAAAAAAAAAAGTAAAGTAAACAATAATGGGTGCACATATAAAAAGGTCTTAAACGGTGCAAAAATGCAAACAACCTGCACAAACGGTGCAAACAGATTGTGTATATATGTAGCAAAAAGTAACTACCAAAAACTACAAAAAAATACAACCTGCACAAACGGTGCAAAAAGTAACTACAAAAAACTAAAAAAATACAACCTGCACAAAAAAAAAAGCAAAAGTGCAATAAATGTCCTGAGTGCACAGAATTAAAAGGTGCAAAGTTGCTGGAGTGGGTATGAGTGTTTATTTTTTCTGCTGCCACTCAAACAGCACCTTGGACACAGCAAACATTGCCTGCGCCCTGTGCTCTTCAGACACCCTCCGCAGCATGTCAGCAACAGTGTGCCCAAACCTGTCGCTCTCATCACTCCCTTGACTCAAACGCTGGTGCAGTTCAACCCGCCGTTCCTCCAATTGAGCCTCCAAACGAGTAAACTGCGTTTGGATCCAGTCATCATGTTCCTTCCTCTTCCTTTTCGGTGTCATCCTTGGGCTGGGTGACGGAAGAGATGGCTGGGGGAACGGAAGAGATTGCAGGGGGGACGGAGGACTTGGGTGGGGGGACGGAGGACTTGGCCGGGGGGACGGAGGACTTGGCTGGTGATGGAGGCTACTGCTTCCTGGTTGAAGGTTGTGGTTGGTTGGAGGTCTCACAACAGCCAAAGCAGTGGAGGATGAGGAGGTCGAGCTTGCATCGCTCCCATCCTGTGATTATGAAAGAAATAGCAAATAGTACACGTTAGTATATATCCCACTGATGCATCCAGTGTTTATTCACAGATGAACAAAGCTATGATTACTGCATATTCCTATATTACAATTGCGGTGTTATGTTCTGTTTGCATTATCTGCAAGCCAAATATAATTAGACCCTATAAACTTACATGTAATATAAATACAACCTACAAAACCTATAATATCAACCTATGACACATACATACATGGTCTTTGTTTCACAAAACGCCATTTGCGGCATGATAGCATTGCTAGTTAGCTAACGCTAGCCTAAACACAACAAAGGATATGTAAAATTTACCTTATCGTCAAAGTTTGACTCTGTAAGCCGATGTTTCACGTGGGGGGCCAGCCAGGAGAGAAATAAATAAAACGCCGGGACTTTTTTTCCGCCTGGATCTCCACTTCTTGTGGCGAGTCTTTTGCGAAGGCGAACGTACTTGTCCCTGGTGCTCTTCCATCGTTTTAGACATTCAGCCACCTCCAAACCAACGTTGGAAGAAATCTCTCTCCACGAATTCGCGGACATCTGGCAGTCTTTATAATCGGCTGAAGAGGAGTCGTATAAATGGCTGTATTTCCTCACCTCCTCAATTAAACGCTCGGTCGCTTGATCCATATCCACGTTCGACATGTTGTTCGCTGTACTTCGGGATTTAAAAATGGCGGGCGGCGCAGAAGAACCAGAGAAGAACATGCCGGAAATAACACGCCGGAAATGCGCCAGTACCAAGCCGACCAATCACAGATCTTGCGCTCTGCGTCAACGCGACGCGGTTACATTTTTGGAGAGGTGCGCGTCGTGGTACGGCGTAGGGTACGGCGTATCCAACGCGTCTATGCGTAGGGTAAGCCGTACCCTCTGCGTGCACTCGACGCAGAAGTATAAATTGGCCTTTAGCCGCCACCAATCTAACTCGTCAAACAATGACATTCACACCGCCTTCCAGGTGATGTTCCCGGATTAGTGTTTAGTGGTGGCAGAGATAAGACGGCAGATCTTGGGCGAGTTGGCATTCCTCCATATGTGAAAAAGGAGCTTGTGGCTCGGATAAACCAGGGAAACTTTGTCATCATGTTTCAATTCAATTCAATTTCAATTCACTTTATTGTCACACAGCTATATACACAAGTGCAACAGCAGGTGAAATTCTTGGTGCAGTTCCGAGCAACATAGCAGTCACGACATGACATGTACAACATTTAAGCAACAACAGATTACACATCTGATGCGCCCACAATTACTCACAGCACAGTAAAACTCTACAATAAACAATAAATAATTTACACAATGTGAGTGTAGTTCTCACAGCTTTAGCCAATATACACATACTTACAATATACATATACTTTAAACAATATACACTAAACATACATTAAACAGTATACATTAAGCTATAATAATAATAATAATATACAATGTACAGTATACATTATTATTCACAGTAGAGATCCAATTATGTACAATAGGTGCTATATGATAAATGATAAATAATAAATGATACATAAATGTGTATATAATGTGTGTGTATCTACAGTGGGTTGTGCGGAGTGATATTCTGTCCAGTGTGTGTTATGATCCTGATGGATCAGGAGTTAAGTAGTCTGATTGCTTGTGGGAAGAAGCTGTTCTGAAGTCGGCTGGTGCGTGTTCTAATGCTGCGGTACCGTCTGCCTGATGGCAGCAGTGAGAGCAGCCCATGGTTCGGGTGGCTAGAGTCTCTGATGATCCTCTGAGCTCTCTTCACACACCGCCTGGCGTAAATGTCCTGGAGGGAGGGAAGCTCACCTCCGATGATGCAGCTGGCCGTGCGCACTACCCTTTGCAGGGCTTTGCGGCTGCGGGCGGTACTGTTGCCGTACCAGGTGGTGATGCAGCCAGTCAGCAGGCTCTCGATGGTGCTGCTGTAGAAGCGTGTGAGGATGTGGCGGTTCATTCCAAACCTCCTCAGCCGTCGCAGGAAGAAAAGGCGCTGATGAGCCTTCTTCACAACGGCCTCGGAGTGGACGGACCATGAGAGTTCCTCTGTGATGTGGACACCGAGGAACTTGAAGCTGCTGACTCTCTCCACCGGTGCTCCATCGATGGTGATGGGGCGGTGTTCTCTCTCATTCCTCCTGAAGTCGACCACCAGCTCCTTGGTCTTGCTGACGTTGAGGGAGAGGTTGTGCTCCTGACACCACCGTGTCAGAGTGTGCACCTCCTCTCTGTAGGCCGTTTCATCATTGTCGGTGATAAGACCTACCACCGTCGTATCGTCAGCAAACTTGATGATGGTGTTGGAGCTGTGGGTAGCCACACAGTCATGTGTGTACAGGGAGTACAGGAGTGGGCTGAGAACACAACCCTGAGGGGCTCCAGTGTTGAGAGTCAGTGATGAGGAGATGTTACTGCCCATTCTGACCACCTGGCGTCTGTTTGACAGGAAGTCCAGGATCCAGCTGCATAACAGGCTGTTTAAGCCTAGAGCCCGGAGTTTAATGTCAAGTATGGAGGGCACAATGGTGTTGAATGCTGAGCTGTAGTCCACAAACAGCATTCTCACATACGTGTTCCTCTTTTCCAGGTGGGAGAGAGCAGTGTGTATTGTAGATGAAATGGCATCGTCAGTGGAGCGGTTTGTGCGGTATGCAAACTGCAGTGGGTCCAGTGAGGGGGGGAGAACAGAGCAGATGTGGTTTCTGACTATTCTTTCAAAGCAAAGTTTGACGAAGGCAAACTGAGTTTGACGAAGGCAACGGAGAGTAAACCGTTGGATCTACATGTCAGATACTGGGTAACTGACCAGACTGGCACTCATCACATTCAATCCCGTTATCTTGGGTCCCAATTCATGGGCCGTTCTACAGCAGAGGATTTGTTGGAACATTTTAAGGTAAGCAATTCCCCTACTAGCCTTTTACTAACCAAAATGCATAGACATAGTGTTTTTATATCATTTTCATGCTCCTTAGTATAGAAAAAAAATTCCCGCTGTAATCAAGCATTTTCCTTGCTATGAATTTGTGATGGTGGGTAAGTTGCAAATAATGGTATGGAGGTATGCTGCAAATAATGCTGCGTTCACACCAAACGCGAATAGAGCATCAAAATCGCGTCTACCGCATCTAGTTGGACACTTGAACATTTTGAATCCATTCGCAGTGAATTGGATGCGCGTATAAATCGAGCATTTCAAGCGAAATAGACGCGCGTTCAAGGCGCTCCAGGAGAAATGTCATAATATACCACTCTGCCTCTTTTCATTTTCATTAAAAATATATATTAAACATTAATAGCCACACAAATGGTCCAGGCAGTGCCTACATTATCTTCACTGCATGTGTATTTAAATATCCTTAAAAAATAAAGTTATGAAATTTCTCTTTGCCCTCAGTCAAAACGATTTGGCAAACAACAAATTATAGATTCATGACACCAAAGATCGCCCGTTAGATCCACACAAGACGCACCACTACAGGACATCAGAGCCAGCGACAAACGTCAGAAGGACTGGCTGAGGAAAGGCTGCTCTCGCCGGGGTTAATGAGCGCCGCTGATCCACTGGAGCTCAACAACTCCACAAACACAAGATCATTTTTTTTAATAGGCGCTCTCTTTATAAATAAACCACAGACTTGAGCTTTAAACAACTACATTCCCACCTGAAAAAGTCTTAAAACTAAATTTTGGGACGCAACAGTAGTATTTTTTAATTATGCAGGGTTTCTCATCACGTCACTTTACCACGTAACAGCAGCGAGCAAAATTTTTCAACTCGTGTGTCAAACGTGAATTCGCTTTGAACGCGTGAATGCACAAAAGCACCATTTGCGCGAATGAGGCGGAATCGTGTCCATCGCGCCGCAAGACCCTCCAGATGCGCATTAATGCGCCTTTCCATTGACTTAACATTAAAATCACTCGCTCCTGACGCTCTATTCGCGTTTGGTGTTGTGGGATAATTATGTTTTATGGGACAATTATGTGTTATCTAAAAAGGTTAACTATGTTTGGTATATTACAATATGTTTGGAATCTTTTAATATGCTTGTGTAACCACTTACAGCAGAGGCCTATGGTGACTAAAGCCAGCCACCATATGAATTAAGCAGAGGCATGCTCTGATAGCGAAAGTATTTGAAACCTTGAACTGGCAGTGGGGGAGCGCCTGTGCTTGGTGTGTTTTTGTGTGCAGATGCCAAGTAGGGAAGGTCGAGAGGAGCGAAGGCAATTGGAAGGTGGTCATCGAACCAGGAGAAAGGCGTCACCAACACAAGAATAAAATTGCATACTGAGACTTGTGAGACATTACGGACCGCCCGTATGTCAGTATTGATTTGCTGTTCTGTAATCCTGAGCTCAGAAGCTGATCTGATTTTGCTGATTTTGCTTTATTAAACTTTCAAATTACTTTTATACTTTTACTGAATCTCTTGCGTCTACTTATTGACAAACCAAAGAACTGGGGAGGAAACGGCAATTTCCAACAGTGTGAACGCAGCATAAGTAAAATGGTTTGTTTATAACAATTATACTTCTATTTTAGGAATCTCAAGTCATTTTGACACAAAAGCATATCAATATATATCACTAATATGTCTTGGCCATAATCTTAAAGCAATTATCCTGTACTAACATATTGTAATATGTGATGTTTTATTAAAAAATTTCGGGAAAAGCACATTCAGATAATTAAACCTAATTAAACACGTGTGGAGCACATCAAGCTAATCGATTTAATCAACGATAAGAAGTGTATATATACAGCAGATTTACCTTCTTTCGTTGACCATTTTTATTTTAGCATCCCTCCACCACCCCATTTCCTCACTTTGATTTGAATAAACTCTTATTAGACGTCAACACAATCCATAATAAAATACAGCCTAGTTCTAGACTATCTCTATCACGGGGGGGTACTCTGGGTTCGGGACAAAATTCTGAGCCCGGAGCCCTCCCCCGGACAGCACACCAAATACGCATAATCTTTACTCTACTTAATTTGATGTAAGTGTGAACTCGCGAAATTGTTATAAACAGTATCTGAGTGAACACATAAATGAAAACATTAATAAAATAACATAGCGGTTATTGTTAATAAAGTTGGCTTTATTGATATTGTATTTTTATTTTTTTGTGATTTCAGGAGTGTACCAAAGATCTCAACTTGAGGAGCATGATCTCTTTGTCGATGGATGGACCCTCTGTTAATTGGAAATTTGTGAACCTCCTACAGCAGGAACATGGCGTACAATTTGGGGGCGTTCAACTCATAATTGTTGGAAGTTGTGGTCTACATACCCTCCATAACGCTTTCGAGAGTGGATTTGAGGTGTGGCAGATACAGAAGGTGCTTAAATCTTTTTCACAACGCCCAAGCCAGGAAAGAGGATTTCACTTCATCAACATCCCCCTTACCCTTCGGTGGTCATCGGTGGCTTGAGAACTTGCCAACTGTGCAAAGAGCAATAGAGATTTGGCCCGCCATTGAGAAGTTTGTGGACCAGGTGAAGACAAAAGTGGTGAAGAACCCAGGGACATAATTACATGACACCCTCTCTGAGGCTCAAGTGGATCCCCTTCTGCAGGCCAAGCTCCATTTGTTCATGGCCATATGAAGAGTTTTCCAACCTTTTCTGGAGAAATACCAGACAGATGCTCCAATGATGCCTTTATTGTGGAAAGATCTGGAGGTTTTGATCAGGGTAATTACCGTATTTCCTCAAATAAAAGCCTGTAGTCAATTAAACGCCGGGCCTCTGATAGTGGCCGGGGGCGTGGCCAGCACGAACAAATAAAGGCCTGTCTCAAATTAAGGCCGGGGAAAAATTATTTCCTTTCATTTCATGTGCATTCAAGTTCACCGTAATGTACAGTAGGGTTATGCAGAAGGAACGAAACCATTGTGACCATCGCCCCCCGCTGGGATTCACAATCCTGGTCTCTTCTATACTGAACCTAAACACTTTGCAGGGATTGCTCTGTTAATTAAATTGAGAATATAACTGATGCATATCTGCTATTTGAAATACTGTAGTCTATGAGAGATGTGACGTGTGTTAGTCTGTGAAAATACCGTGTCAGGCAGGCTACACAAATGATCTGGACAATCTCTTAGCATCTTGTCTTTTTTTATTACTCTGCATTTAACTTAAACTATTTTATTTTGTACAAGAAAACAGCATAGGCTTCAAAATAAATTATGTTATTGAAATATTGTAAAGTGGTCAGTTGAACAACTCGAACGAACGTTTAAAAAACAAAATGCAAAATCAAAATTGAATAGCTCCATAACGGATTGAGAAAAGTGTGTGCATTAGTTGGGTTAGAAAAATAACAAAATTATAGGGTTTTTTTAAGTAGAAAATAATATTTATATAAAGAGATATATATTAAAATAAAAAGTGCTTAAAGGAACACAACTCTTCTTAAATGGAAGGAAGCTTTTTTTCCCTCACGTGGAATATAGAAAGCACACAAGTTGGGTTAGTAAAATAACGAAATTATAGAGTTTATATCGAGTCTATAAAACACGAAAGAACAACAAATATATCACAAAAAATGTATTTAAAGTGAATTTTGTTTTGTATAAATTGTATCTTAATTTGAATCTATGTTTTATCAACCAAATTGCCCGGATTTAATAAATAACAAGCAAATAGCCAATAACAGACAATGACGCGGAGGCGGCGGCGCAGCGTGATCAATGGCTTAAATTAACTACTAGAAAAGGAAAAAAAAACTTTAGTCAGGGGCAGCCCTTACTGTTTATTTCAGATAGGCTTATATTTGATCCAGCAGGTCAAAGGGAGTTCTGGGTTGAGCGGAAAGAGCTTCAGAAATGAACGGATCTCCAGAAAGACCCTTGCTCTCCACTGGAGGAAATATTACCGCTCTTTCAACGCACACACCGCAACAGTCACAATATGACCTCATGTATGTTTTAAAAACACAATTTAACTTATAAATAATACTTTTTAATGGGCCACTTAAAATGTTTATTACAAATAAATTATTACATTCTAAAAATGTATAAAATGAACAAAAATCTGCATTGCATTTGCAATCCCATGAAACCACCCCACTTCCCGCGCCCCTGATGATATCTGTCCTCTGGAACGCTATCACTTTTCATTTAAAACGGTTTATTTAAAACATTTTTTTTTTTTTTCAAATAGATGGAATTCGAAATACAGGCCTGCCCCTAATAAAAGCCTGCCTCAAATAAAAGCTGGTGACCTTCTGCAGTTCAGGTAAATAAAGGCCCCGGCTTTTATTTGAGGAAATACGGTATTCATCGTAAAAATACACAACACACTTAAATGGCCAGGACATAGGACAGGTTTAACTTTATTAATTGTTTTTAGAGTCTTCTCAAACGATTTATGAAGTCACCGACCACAAGCTTTGGCTTAGTCCAAAGGATGTCGACATAGGCATGGGTGCAGCAGCTGTCATCAAGGTGACATCCAGTATATTCAGTACATTAACCAATCATACCCCTTTTCCACCAAGGCAGTTCTGGTGCTAGTTCGGAGCCAGAGCCTAGTTTCAAATCGGTTCTTTGTCTTTCCACAGCCAAAGCACCAGCTCGGAACCAGGAGAAGTGGTTCTTAAGTAGCACCAAAGCATTGCTGGTCTAGAAGTAAGAACCGCTTGCGTCAGGGGCCGGGGTTACCGTGACCAACAAGACCAACACAAACTTGAGATCCGCCATTTTTGAAAAATCAGCTAATGGAGCTAAAAGCTAGCCTGGCTCCGCCCTCCTACTCAATTTTCATTTTCCTTCAGTACTAAGTCTGGGACTGCTGTATGTGCTTAGGTTTTCTCCAGAACAATTTTTTACCGGTCCAATCAGCAAACAGAGGGAGTGGCTGAGAGCGATGACGTTGATGTTGTGCGCTAGTTTGAGTTGTAGTTCAGTAATGGCGGCAGTGAAAGATGCGAGTGTGTGGCACCGCTGACGAATGTCCAGAAGTTTAAGCCAGAGTGTGACGAGCAAGCGAGATCGGTGTGTGTGATTGAGAATGAGACACACCGGTCTCGAGTCTTCTCATTAGGGAGCACGGAGGCATATAAGGACGAGCGTCAGCGGTGAAGGACGAGAGAGGACCAGGCCTGGATTTTAAGTTGTGTTTTCTTTACGTTTTGTTATGTATGTGTGCGGCAGTCGTCTGTGAGGGGCTGAACAAACGAACTCCGTTACACGGAGCAAGAACAATCACTGCTGAGTTTTGTTGGTGGCCATGATGTTGTGGTCCGGGAAAAGTATTTTTCAGCTCACTCCGTTAGTGGTGAAGGAGTTTCTGAAGCCGTCCGTCTCACACCACCCGCGAGAAAAACCCAGGCTGAATTACCGACTGCTTTTGACAAACAGGTCGTGTGGTAATGTAATTGCTCTCCAAGTTTTCAAGAATATATTACTTCAAAATTCACTGTTTATATCCCTTTTTGGCCCCTGCAGAGCACCGTACGGCTGTGTGCGCTGTAATTTGCATTTCTAGACTTGTATTTCTTTAAATGCTGGCAAGTGTTTACAAGAGCAAAATATTTCATCACCGCTTAAAAAATAAAAGAAGAAAAGCACGTAAACATTTGAACTGGGCTGTTATTTACGGCAGCATTTATTCTTATCATACCAAGCATATGACATTTTATTTACATCATACAATCATGTTACGATTGCACGAGATATGCACCACGAGAGCAGCGCGTTCCGATCACAAAACTCTCCTCTCCACCGTGAATAAATCACAATCCGAATGCATGAGGTTTTATCGCTGACACTGAGGTGGTGTGCACAGTTAATGTGAGAATCAGAGGTGAACGTCGCGTGACATACGTCACGACCAAACGTTAGCGATTGGTTAGGCAGATCCAGAGTGACTCTTGGCAGAGCCAATAGTTTTAAACTTCAACAGAGTTCCCGCCTTCAAGGAAGTAAACGCTTGTCAATGGAGAGTGGCCCGACTCTGTACAAATTAAATGTACCAGAGTCTGGTAGGACCAGGCTAGCTAACAGCTGCTTTTTTGTAATCTCCGTCTATATACATCACGGCGAGCTGCACGAATGCGTTAGATTCGCTGTGTTTTAATCCCGATGTAGGATCATAACGCCATGAGCATCAATAGTAACGCATTGCTTGCCATTGTTGATGGAAGGCTTGTTCGAGATGCATCGGCGCTGTGCAGACCGATCACCGCATGACAGAGCATATGTGTGTGTGTGTGTGTGTGTGTGTGTGTCCAGCGAGAGCACACGACTCCTTATGCTTTTGAATCACTCATGCAGTGTTTTGATATCAAATGCTGATCATCTGCGCAGCGCCGATGCTCGTCAGTCGAACCAACTAAAAACTGGCACTAGCACTAGCTCTGAACTAGCACCCGGTTCATTCTGGTGGAAAAGGGGCATCAGAGAAATTCACTAATGACTCGTCTTCAGATGCATGACAGGGAAATGTGAGGTCAAGTCAAAGATGTCAGGCTAATTGAGGATGTTTTAGAGCATCTTTCAAATAGTTTAATCTGGACAGCTGAGTTCATGCTAACTCACTGCTGAGCATCTAGAGAAAGTTTGGAGATTTTCTTTGTTAGGGCTATGTACTAACTCGGCTATGTACATGTGACGGAGCGGTACAATTGAAAAACCAACCTTTTACCAGTAAAGAAATCCGACTACGCCACCCTAGAATTTAACTCTAGGGAACAATGCTCAAAACCCAAAAATGGAGTACATTAAGCACACAGGTTCGGTTCCCTCATAGAAGTAAGCAGGAGACGTGGGTGGAGTATAAAAAAGTACAAAATGTTTATTAATGCAAGAATGTTTTTAAAATAGACACTAAAATGTCCGAGAAACAGCATGAGACCCCACTTTAAATGGAGGAAAGCAACATTACAAAAAGAATAAATGTGGGCAATGACAAAATCAATTTTAAATATGAAAACAAAATAAAGTATCAGCAGGGCTGAGGCTCCCATCGGCAGGAACAAAATGAAGTCTGGTTGTACAAGAGCACACTTTCACGCACATATACCAAAGTGCACTCAGATCACACACACTACCACACACTCGAAGTGGTACACAGCACGCAATAAAGACCCACCACCAGAAGGAAGATCCGTTCACCCGTGGGACCCCCAGCTCCTGCAGACAAACAAAAATAATAAATAAACTATAACAAATTCACAAGTAAACACAATTAGCTCCACATACAATATAAACAAATAATAACTGATGAAACAAGAACAAAAAGGTATCAATATCACATGAAACAAAGAAAAACACTAAAGGAATCAAATAAATTCAAGAGAAATTACAAAGCAACTTGAAGTCAGGTGTAAGCAGGAAGCAAATCAAGTTGCGTTAATAAAGGAAAAATAACAAAAATAAACACAATATTTGTGTTTTTCTGCAAAAGAAAAATCAAACAAGCCAAAACAAACTTTACTCCCACAAAAATATAAACAAGAAAACAGAAACTAATCAAAAGAAAAGAAACAATTATTTCCCTCAATAGGATGAGATCGTCGTATTCTCCATGCTGATAGTCAAACCAAAGCAGCCACTACCAATAATAACCAACTGCAGAACCGCAGAACCCATATACGTCACTCACAACAGTCTGAGAGCAACAGCGCCACGCCACAGTGACGTCACTCACAACAGTCTGAGGACCGGAAGTGGGCGGAGTTAACGAAAACTAAACAATCGGCATGGCGGAAAAAGAGAATACGGTAAACAGTTGTTTTTGTGTTGTTGTTTTAATCTATCAAGTTTATTTGTGTTGTATTTTTGATCCATAGTTGTTGTATTAACACTTTATACAGCACGTGGCTCTAATCTTTTTTTAAACGAGCTTTACGATGTCTCTCGCATCTGTTGATATGGTCTTGCTTTAAGTTACATATTTATTGTTTGTGATTTTACTTTGTTGTTGGCGCTGTATTTTTTATTTAATTACCTTTTCTGATACTGACCAATGTGTTTTATGTGGATTTTTTTCGAATTTATAGAGGCACATTACGATTTGGAGAGGCTCAGCTTTACTTCATTTTCATCAATGCAAGACATTCTGCAACAGTTTTCACTGCCCAGTGTTTTTAAACTGACCAGATGGCACTAGTTGAATGCACACCTTCAAATTCACTTCAAAAAGCAGCTATCCATGAAGGTATGAATGTTTTGAGTGGCAAGAAATAGTATTTATTTGTTATCCCTTTAGAATTAGTTGGTTTTCTGCATGTCATCTCATCTTCAAAGTTTCAAGTAGATATATTTATATATAAGCACAATGTGCTTAAGCTAACAAAATACAAACAACATTTCATGTGTCTGAATATGTCCTATTAAAATCAAATCAAATACACAACCAAACTTGCCAAATATAGATATTGTTCATTTGGATGACGTTCTGAAAGTTTCTTTTATATTCTGAATTTGCAGTAAGTGGTAATTTTTGCTTGAGAACAATGAAACTTGTCTCTCTTGTACAATTTTATGGTTTCATTATATATAATATTTCTGTTTGATTATGTTGCAGTAAATTGACAATCAGACTCACCCCAGCACAGGACAATGGAAGCTGATCAAAAACAAGGTTAGTTTTAAAAGGCTCTCATAAAGACATAAGCTACTTATACAGATAGTGTGTTGTTATATCTGTCACATCTTTTCCAGGAATAACTTAATAATGTTCTATTGTTTTAGACTGTTCCACAACAGTTGGTCGGCTCTATTGACTGTGGGATATTCATGTTAATAGTAAGAAATTTTTTTAAAAATAAGAGCTTCTCTTCATTAGGATGAAAAACATGAGGGCTTTTCACACTTGAAATAGTAAACCCCGGGTATACAGAATCCTGGGTTATCTTGTTTCACACTGATCATCATTTACCTGAGACAATTAATCCTAGGTATTCATACACTGCCGTTCCACACTGTACTGTACTAAGCCATAGGATAACATCCTTATTTGCAGTGTCACTGATTGGACGAACACTGCACACAATATGTTTACATAAATGCTCAAGCTTTGCATGTCCTCGTATTACAAGTTTATCCTGAATGGACATTTCAGACTATAAAATAATTAAAATGGTCTCTTCTTCACTGCAATTGTTGCGTTTTCTGTCAGCATTTGACGTTTTTCCTCTCCACCGCTGAATTTATTATTTATATAGAATGCACAGTGTTTCAGTGACTGTCCAAAGCACGTAAATATAAAAGTGTGAAATGTTACTTTACCCAGGGTTAAAAGTGTGTTTAGAACGACGATAAGCACAGTGTGAAAGCTTGCCTTTGATTTCTGTATACATTTTGAACTGAAAATGGTTAATTAATTTGATTTGTGACAGGGTATGATTTGTCACAAATATAGACATGAGGAAAATTGAATTTCAAAACTTTTTTACAAACTATTATACATGCTACATCCTTCAACACACGAGATTGTTAAAAAACTTCCAACATTTCATCCCATTTTTTGTATCCTTCTCTCATGAAGGAGCCATGGACCACAGAAGACCTCTGCACTGCAGTTGAACTACCAAACGTTTTCAGAGGTTTCGTGGAGGAGCCGTGCTTTCTGAAATTGAAAGAGGAAGACCAGGAAAAAGCCCTTCAACTTTCACAGGCTGAAATGGTTGACCAACAACTTGCCAAAGAGCCTTTAGTATTTTTTAAGTGTTTGGACTAAAGGAGTCTCAGAATTAATTGTATATTTATGGAGATTTCATTTGATTTAATTTGTCATGTACCATGCTGTGCAATAACTTTGAACCTAGTTCAATATATTCTCTTTGGTCTGATTGTGTATTTTTTTAAAGCAAACCCCAGCTAGTATATGATGCCTTTGGGGAAGTAAATAATGTGTGTGTTGTTTTAGGATTTGATTAATCTGAATCTGCTTGAATTATGCATTCCAGTGTAGAATTGTGTAATGTGTATTATGTACTATGAAAAAAGGTTCATTCTGAAATGCTTGAGTAAAAAATATTTTGTCATATAAATAAATGTTCAAATGCTCAATCTTTGTTTTCATTTTTAGTGTTTTAAGCTTTATGTTCAATTGATCTAATATAATCTTTAAAGACATAATATAAATAGAAACTTTTTACTTTAAAAATCCTTAACAAAACGTTGCAATGGGGTTTATATATATATATATATATTAATTTACATTCCATATATATCTTGCGTTATATATATATTCAATGTGTAATGTGTGTATTTTTATGATTTAACTATGTACTATTAATGAAAAGTGAGTCTATCTATCTATATCTCTCTACAATTAGAACGCATTAATAAAATACTTGACATTATTAACATGGTTTGAAACTTGGGTTTGAAACGCTCCAATGTATGATTGCTCCATGAGCATTGAGCAATGTATACGAAGATAAATCAGCTCCGCCCACTTCCGGCATGAGACCGTGGTGTGGTGCTGTTGCTCTCAGACGGTTGTGAGTGACGTCACTGTGGCGTGGTGCTGTTGCTCTCAGACTGTTGTGAGTGACGTATATGGTTCTGCGGTTCTGCAGTTGGTCGTGTCTCGCCACTACACACAGTCGGAACCAGACGAACAGTCCCCCTTGTGGCGTCTGCACGACAGTAGGCTATACACAGCAGGACTGCAAGAACGCGAGCAAAACGTCTGCAGCGCAAAGCGGAAGACAGCAGCAACACAGCAAATCCGATGTACTATGATACAATTACGGGAGGAACAGAGAGTGAACGAGAGAGAGGACCCTATAACGAACACAAAGAGAGACGTTACTAGTAATGAAACTTGCCCTTCACGACTTACATTTTTCTAATTACATTTAAAACACTTACCGTCACAAGGTGTCACCCCAATAGAAAATATACAGGCACAGGTCTATTAATCAGCCCCGCGATCACAATGGGGTACAGGAAACCATACCTAGACAGCATGCGGCAGTGTCAACAGCACAACAACGATAGTACAATATGCGTTCATACAAATGCACACACACATACCTGAGAGGCAATCGGTCACTAGACCCACTAAAGCAGCGCCGAAAACACACCGACACCCGGACAAACGACACTAAAATTACGAAAAAAATGCTTTAACAGACCAACCAGCTTTAAAATTACCCCCGTTACAGCACTGCACGCTTACCTGTAACCACCGTAAACACGGGCACGAAGGGGAAAGTCGGACGTGACGCACCACGGCCAACAACGAATCAGCCCTTATATTACGGATACTGATTGCTGATAGGCAAATCCGGCTGTCAATCACCCACGTCTCCTGCTTACTTCTATGAGGGAACCGAACCTGTGTGCTTAATGTACTCCATTTTTGGGTTTTGAGCATTGTTCCCTAGAGTTAAATTCTAGGGTGGCGTAGTCGGATTTCTTTACTGGTAAAAGGTTGGTTTCTCAATTGTACCGCTCCGTCACATACACACTCTCTCTCTCTCACACACGGCTATGTACACACGCTCTCTCTCACACACGGCTATGTACACTCTCTCTCTCACACACGGCTATGTACACACTCTCTCACACACACGGCTATGTACACACGCTCTCTCACACACACGGCTATGTACACACGCTCTCTCACACACACGGCTATGTACACACTCTCTCTCACACACGGCTATGTACACACTCTCTCACACACACGGCTATGTACACACTCGCTCTCACACACGGCTATGTACACACTCTCTCTCTCACACACGGCTATGTACACACTCTCTCTCTCACACACGGCTATGTACACACTCTCACACACACGGCTATGTACACACTCGCTCTCTCACACACACGGCTATGTACTAACTCGGCTATGTACACACTCTCTCACACACACGGCTATGTACACACTCGGCTATGTACACACTCTCTCTCACACACGGCTATGTACACACTCTCTCACACACACGGCTATGTACACACTCGCTCTCACACACGGCTATGTACACACTCTCTCTCTCACACACGGCTATGTACACACTCTCTCTCTCACACACGGCTATGTACACACTCTCTCACACACACGGCTATGTACACACTCGCTCTCTCACACACACGGCTATGTACTAACTCGGATATGTACACACTCTCTCACACACACGGCTATGTACACACTCGGCTATGTACACACTCTCTCTCACACACGGCTATGTACACACTCTCTCACACACACGGCTATGTACACACTCGCTCTCACACACGGCTATGTACACACTCGCTCTCACACACGGCTATGTACACACTCGCTCTCTCACACACACGGCTATGTACTAACTCGGCTATGTACACACTCTCACACACTCGGCTATGTACACACGCTCTCTCACACACACGGCTATGTACACACTCTCTCACACACTCGGCTATGTACACACTCTCTCACACACTCGGCTATGTACACACTCTCTCACACACTCGGCTATGTACACACTCTCTCTCACACACGGCTATGTACACACTCTCTCACACACACGGCTATGTACACACTCGCTCTCACACACGGCTATGTACACACTCGCTCTCACACACGGCTATGTACACACTCGCTCTCTCACACACACGGCTATGTACTAACTCGGCTATGTACACACTCTCTCACACACTCGGCTATGTACACACGCTCTCTCTCACACACGGCTATGTACACACTCTCTCACACACGGCTATGTACACACTCGCTCTCACACACGGCTATGTACACACTCGCTCTCACACACGGCTATGTACACACTCGCTCTCACACACGGCTATGTACACACTCGCTCTCTCACACACACGGCTATGTACACACTCGCTCTCTCACACACACGGCTATGTACACACTCGCTCTCTCACACACGGCTATGTACACACTCTCTCACACACTCGGCTATGTACACACTCGCTCTCTCACACACGGCTATGTACACACTCGCTCTCACACACGGCTATGTACTAACTCGGCTATGTACACACTCTCTCACACACTCGGCTATGTACACACGCTATCTCACACACACGGCTATGTACACACTCTCTCACACACTCGGCTATGTACACACTCGCTCTCTCACACACGGCTATGTACACACTCGCTCTCACACACGGCTATGTACTAACTCGGCTATGTACACACTCTCTCACACACTCGGCTATGTACACACGCTATCTCACACACACGGCTATGTACACACTCTCTCACACACTCGGCTATGTACACACTCGCTCTCTCACACACGGCTATGTACACACTCGCTCTCACACACGGCTATGTACTAACTCGGCTATGTACACACTCTCTCACACACTCGGCTATGTACACACGCTATCTCACACACACGGCTATGTACACACTCTCTCACACACTCGGCTATGTACACACGCTCTCTCACACACACGGCTATGTACACACTCTCTCACACACACGGCTATGTACACACACTCTCTCACACACGGCTATGTACACACTCTCTCTCTCACACACGGCTATGTACACACTCTCTCACACACACGGCTATGTACACACTCGCTCTCTCACACACACGGCTATGTACTAACTCGGCTATGTACACACTCTCTCACACACACGGCTATGTACACACTCTCTCTCACACACGGCTATGTACACACTCTCTCACACACACGGCTATGTACACACTCGCTCTCTCACACACACGGCTATGTACTAACTCGGCTATGTACACACTCTCACACACTCGGCTATGTACACACGCTCTCTCACACACACGGCTATGTACACACTCTCTCACACACTCGGCTATGTACACACTCTCTCACACACTCGGCTATGTACACACTCTCTCTCACACACGGCTATGTACACACTCTCTCACACACACGGCTATGTACACACTCGCTCTCACACACGGCTATGTACACACTCGCTCTCACACACGGCTATGTACACACTCGCTCTCTCACACACACGGCTATGTACTAACTCGGCTATGTACACACTCTCTCACACACTCGGCTATGTACACACGCTCTCTCTCACACACGGCTATGTACACACTCTCTCACACACGGCTATGTACACACTCGCTCTCACACACGGCTATGTACACACTCGCTCTCACACACGGCTATGTACACACTCGCTCTCACACACGGCTATGTACACACTCGCTCTCACACACGGCTATGTACACACTCGCTCTCTCACACACACGGCTATGTACACACTCGCTCTCTCACACACGGCTATGTACACACTCGCTCTCTCACACTCGGCTATGTACACACTCGCTCTCTCACACACGGCTATGTACACACGGCTATGTACTAACTCGGCTATGTACACACTCTCTCACACACTCGGCTATGTACACACGCTATCTCACACACACGGCTATGTACACACTCTCTCACACACTCGGCTATGTACACACTCGCTCTCTCACACACGGCTATGTACACACTCGCTCTCACACACGGCTATGTACTAACTCGGCTATGTACACACTCTCTCACACACTCGGCTATGTACACACGCTATCTCACACACACGGCTATGTACACACACTCTCTCACACACGGCTATGTACACACTCTCTCTCTCACACACAGCTATGTACACATTCTCTCTCTCTCTCTCTCTCACACACACACACGGGGCTATGTACACACTCTCTCTCTCTCTCACACACACACACACACACACACACACACATTTCTGTTACTAAATTTTAATTTAGAAAAAAGCAAACACTGTTTTTATCAGTTTGGTTTGGTCCATCGTTTATACAATTGTTTAATAAATTAAATTATATATACAAATATTTGATAAACTTGAGGCTTCGGTTTAAAATGGGGGGAAACTGCAGTTTTTTTTATTTAAATACACCTCGTCTTCATAAAGTGTTTTTTAGTCACAAATATTAATTATTTGAACCTATAACCACCCATTTCTTTAAAATAAGCACTTCTCTCTTGAAGGGAATTAATGGACATGAGTTTTGGTAACAGGACTGGGAAAACATCTTGGGAAACCTTGTAAAGGCACCAAAGATTGACCAACACACACTCAACATTTCATTATGTGTAGTTTAACATTCAGTGATGGAAAAAAAGATTTAAAAATAATGTTTAATTTTGAAGAGTTGCAAACGTCACGCATTGGGTGGACCGGCCCAGGAGGGGCGGAGCCTTCCCAAAATATCCCTCCAAAATAATGACCTCTATATAAACTGAGTCCGTAATAAACTGTAAGAGATAAACTTGATCATTTATTTTGGCAACTAATTGAATGTTGAACATTCAGGGTTTAATTTAGCAATTTTTGAAACAAGGATTAAGAAAATGATTCACTCAGTATTGATCTATTCCACCACCATCTAAACTACAATGAGATGTGTTCAGTTGTGTTGTAGGTACTAAAAGAGCCCAGAACTAATTTATGTCTGAATGATGAAGTCTGGTCCACTGATTCGTGCCCAGCTGCGCTACATTAGTGCGGTTTAAGACCAGACAAACTCTTAAACAGCATCTGAGTCGGGGTTGAGCTGGACTGAATGACAACAGGAAAAGCTCTTTAACTGAGAGGATGTGTGGCTCTTAAAAGAGCCTTTGGGGGGGTAAGGTCAGAGGTCACCTCACTTTGAGCTGGTGTATTTGGTCACAGCCTTTGTGCCCTCGGACACGGCGTGTTTGGCTCTCCGGGCAGCAGCAGACGCACGGCGGTCTGGATCTCTCTAGAGGTGATGGTGGAGCGCTTGTTGTAGTGCGCCAGACGAGACGCCTCACCGCCGATGCGCTCGAAGATGTCGTTGACGAAAGAGTTCATGATGCCCATCGCCTTGGAGGAGATGCCGGTGTCGGGATGAACCTGCTTCAGCACTTTGTACACATAGATAGCGTAGCTCTCCTTCCTGGACTTTCTGCGCTTCTTTCCTCCCTTACCGGCGGTCTTGGTGACGGCCTTCTTGGAGCCCTTCTTCGGCGCGGACTTTGCTGGTTCAGGCATGATGTCGCTGAAGAATCAATGTGCGCTCAGGAGCGAGACAGAGGCTTTTATTCACCGCCGTATGCTAATTTACTAAGAGATAAGGATTCTTCTGATTGGCTGCTTTCATAGGCCGAACCCAAAACTCGTATTTCATTGGTCAACTCAAAACATCAGGAGAGGAACGAGGGCCAATCATAGGCAGGTAAATGATAGCCCCGCCTACCGCTTTATGTTTGAAGGAGACCCCGCACGAGTTAATTTCCTTTGTTCCTTTCCCGCTCTTTATTTTTTTAATAAAAGTTGGAAAAGACGAATATTCTACAAAATAATGTAATCTGGAAACTAACCTTTAGAATGAACAAGAGCCCTTGAAAATTGTTTTTACACAATTCTCTCCTACATAAAAACACTTTATACTATCATTTGACTTGTTTTAATCATTTTAACTCATTTCTGGTAATTACTTTAAACAGGAAGTTAAATTCTCTGAGACGTTAGAATTTTATCTAAATGCTTAACTCCAAAAAATTATAGTTCAAATATAAAATTTCTGTAAAGAAACGCCAGCACTCCTTGCATAATAAACATTACACTGGTTTATATTTTAAAGGTTATAATGTATATCCAGCATTGATGAGACTCTTTGTGTGAGGGAGTGTGTGGCTCTTAAAAGAGCCGTTGGGTTTGCGGGTTCTCTTGAGTTCAGGCGTTTATCCTCCGAAGCCGTACAGGGTGCGTCCCTGCCGCTTCAGCGCGTACACAACATCCATGGCGGTGACGGTCTTTCTCTTGGCGTGCTCGGTGTAGGTCACAGCATCGCGAATCACGTTCTCCAGAAACACCTTCAACACTCCGCGGGTCTCCTCGTAGATCAGACCGGAGATGCGCTTGACACCGCCGCGGCGAGCCAGGCGACGGATGGCGGGTTTGGTGATTCCCTGGATGTTATCGCGCAAAACTTTACGGTGACGCTTAGCGCCTCCTTTACCGAGCCCTTTACCGCCTTTGCCTCTTCCAGACATGGTTAATTCTGAAGACTTCAGTCGGTCGAGTATCGACAGAATAAAGAGAAGAAGCGCTACAAGGAGGCCGTTTATATTTGCCTACAGGACCTGAAGGAAACCAGCGCCGCTCAACACGCCCCGCCCCTCGATATAGTTCAGCACAAGACATGTGATTTAACCCTAACCCTGATCTCACGAGGCCTGTCCTTTGTTTAATAATTCATCTGACGAAGATCATCACATCATACACAGAGAAACTGAGTGACAATGAATATATTCAATAGTTTATTGTATGATTGTATATTTGTATGTTTGCAGAATATGAATGATTTCAGGACTGATTTACACTATGTCTCCCTTTAGCTGAACTTGCACCATAAGAGTCATCTCTTCTTTGGCCTTCAACACCCCATAATAGTTTCAGAACAGCCCATGCCACTATCAGGGAGCAGCTGAAGATTTGATCAAAACTGTAGATGAGTGAATGAAAGAGAGGTGGAAAGAAACAAACTGTATATTTCAGACAGACTGAAGATGAAAGAGGCAAACACCAGGACACAAGGTCAAAGGTTAAAATCTGATTAAAAATGAGTTACAAATGTGACTGTGGGATGTTTTTAGCTTTGTTGGCATCCGGGAGTTCTTGCAGAGACCAGGACCATTTATAAAACTGTTCATAGATTTCATCCTAAAAGTGCACGTACGCACAAAAACATTCAGCTTTATAAAGTGTGTACGCCAGAACCTGCACAAATATCCCTTTATGAATCCCAATCAGCAGAAGACAGAACACAGCACATGCAAAACATCCTTTCATGTTTTAAAAAAAAATTACCGGTATATCAAAATAGCCATAAAAACTAAATTGTATAAAATACAATCAATACGATACATTGTTTAGAATAAAGTTGATTCATTCATTTCCATGGGCCAAATGGTGTTTTAGTTTAAAATATTTAATTCAAATCAAATTCATGCAGTTTAGCTGGTAATGTGAACATCTTTTAGGATGTTTGGGCTGTTTTTAATGGAAACAGGCACTTGTTTATCGCAGTGTAAATATAATTGTCTGACTCGTCACTGACAAAAAGGAAATGTGCAAATCTGAACTTGTTGTATCCTTCGAATACGGTGGTATTCGTCTTAATCTTGTGAAGATCTTTACACTGCGTGTCCGGTTGTACAGTAGCTCTTATCACTGGACCGATTCAAGCCGGACAATGGACCAGTCGCCCACCTAATCCTGCAGTCTGAGATATCACTGATCATCGCTCTCACAGATTCTTTTAAAGAGAATAGACATTTCTTATATTCTACTTTTCCCCTTATATTAAACTACATAAGGTCTGTATTTATACACCAACTTACGATGAAAATCATTATAATAAATGATAATAAAATGATCTATAGAATGGAGACCCAGGAAGTGTTCATGTAACACTTTCTGCTCATATTGTTTAAACTGGAAAGTGTCTCATTCTGGGCAGTTTTGGTGGCTCTTAAAAGAGCCTTTGTGTTCTGATGCGGGCCTAGGCGCGCTCTCCGCGGATGCGGCGGGCCAGCTGGATGTCTTTGGGCATGATGGTGACCCTCTTGGCGTGGATGGCGCACAGGTTGGTGTCCTCAAACAGGCCGACCAAATAAGCCTCGCTGGCCTCCTGCAGGGCCATGACCGCGGAGCTCTGGAAGCGCAGATCCGTCTTGAAGTCCTGAGCGATTTCTCTCACCAGCCGCTGGAACGGCAGTTTGCGGATCAGCAGCTCGGTGGACTTCTGATAACGGCGGATCTCTCGCAGAGCCACGGTCCCGGGCCTGTAGCGGTGAGGCTTCTTGACGCCGCCGGTGGCCGGAGCGCTCTTACGGGCGGCTTTAGTCGCGAGCTGCTTCCTCGGGGCTTTGCCACCGGTGGATTTACGGGCGGTCTGCTTGGTTCTGGCCATTGCTGCAGTTAAATTCTCTCTGTCCTGCTTCAGCTGGAAATGCTGCGTTACGTTACACTCCTGCTTTTATAGCATTGGACCGACGCGAGCCCACAGTGACGCGAGGGTGCCGAGACTTGTGATTGGCTAGTGTGTGACGTCTGCGCGTGAGTGCTAGCCAATGACTGCGCGTTTCCTCTTTTCAAACACGCGGAGGGTTTCCCGCTCGAGCGGCTTCTGTTGGTCATAATTTAGCCTTTTTACACAAATGTAATTTCAGCTTTAACTCATAATTAACTCATAAACATATTTACTTTTTAAATCATAAATTTGACTTTAAATCCAAAAATTGTTTAAGACATTAACACTGGACATTCATTGTTTTAACTGTTCGTCTCACAATGACTCAGCATGACATGTTTAGATTAATTTAAAATCATATTTTCAACATTTTATCTCTAAATTATGACTTTATGATAATTGAAATGAGCTGATCAGGGATATAGTTGAATATTTAGTGTCCCCAGAATAACATTAATCAATTTCTATAATTTCTGCATACTGATTTTTATTTCAGATACTCCATTATAATAGTCAATGCATTATCAGAGCTCAATAGACATAACTAGATTAATATTATAGGTTGGGGGTCAAACAGACATTATGGGGTCATTATGAGATTATAACACGCACAGCTTGTGACTCTGTTTGTCGATGCTGAACACTCACTTTGGACTGGTTTGATAAATAATTTCCAGCCTCAGTCAAATGACATTACAGAGTTTATAAATATCCCCAAAGAGAAACTCTTTATCAGATAAAGTGGGTGGCTCTTAAAAGAGCCTTTGGCGAAAACAGTATTTACTCTGTTTATTTGGATTTGGCGGGCTTCTCGGTCTTCTTGGGCAGCAGCACCGCCTGGATGTTGGGCAGCACGCCGCCCTGAGCGATGGTCACTCCGCCCAGGAGTTTGTTCAGCTCCTCGTCGTTGCGCACCGCCAGCTGCAGGTGACGGGGGATGATGCGGGTCTTCTTGTTGTCCCGAGCGGCGTTTCCAGCCAGCTCCAGGATCTCAGCGGTGAGGTACTCGAGCACAGCGGCCAGATAAACCGGAGCACCGGCACCGACGCGCTGAGCGTAGTTGCCTTTGCGGAGAAGCCTGTGAACACGGCCGACGGGGAACTGCAGTCCCGCCCTGGAGGAGCGAGTCTTAGCCTTTGCTCGGGCTTTGCCACCGGTTTTGCCTCTGCCGCTCATTTTAGGAAACTCTACGTTACTTTTTCTCAGTCGAAACTAAGAGAATTAATGTGCGAGACTCCACACACTGTCTTTATACGAGAGTGCCAGTCGCCCATTGGTTTAGAGTCTGAAGAGATTACAACCAATCACTGAACTTCCCTCCAAAGCCCAACCCCCTTTTCAAGCGGGAATAATTATGCACAAGAATTTGACGAAAAAAGTAGATTCAACTACTAAAATATTTGATAGAAAATATTTCATATATATATATATATATATATATATATATATATATATATATATATATATATAGTTTTCAGAGTTGTATTGAATATAAAAGGATGCAAGCAAATGTAAGGAGAATTATTAAAAATACGAAGAAGGATTTTTGGAGGAAGTTTTGAAACTGTGGGAATGGAAACAGTAGTTTATCAAATGTGGGGAATGATATAAAAATAAAAATGGGATAAAAAGGGAATAAGGTTATCCAATTTTAAGCGATGGAGAAACAATAGCTGTAAGAGATGAGGAGAAAGCAGAAATGCTGGCAACATTTTTTGTTAAAATTCATAATTCAAACTTTAGTGAAGAAGGGAAAAGAGGACGGGAAAGTACGTTAGAGCAGTATAAAGAGTTAACACAGAATAAGGTATACACTAATGACCAATTAAACATGGCATTTACCAAGACAGAGTTGAACTGACCTCTCAGAAAAACCAAGAAATCAGCACAAGGCATGATCAGATTTTAATTTTTTTTTATTAAAAATGTATAATAAAATTTGTGAGTAAGGAAAATTACCACAAAGTTGGAAGGATGCGGTGATAGTTTCAAAACACAAACCAGGAAAAGATTGCACAAATCCAGGGAATTATAGACCAATTGCTTTGACATCTAACATCTGTTAAATAATGGAAGAAATGGTTAATTAAACGTTAATGTATTATGTGGAAAATAAAGAATATCTCTCCAGGTATCAGAGTGGTTTTAGAAGAGGGAGAAATACTATGGATCCAGCAAGTGTGTTTAGAACATAAAATAAGAAAAGCACAAATAAACAGAGAGTAGTGGCTGTCTTTGACATAGAGAAAGCATACACGAGAAGGGCTGTTAATCAAATTATGCAAGTTAGTTAGGTATTAAAGGCCATATGTATAGATGGATCAAGGCTTTTTTATTAGGGAGAGCAATGAAGGTTAGAATAGGATTGAAAATGGAAATCCACAAGGCTGTATAATAATCCCTTTATTACTTTTTATAATGATAAATGATGTATTTGAGAATTTGGATAATGGGCTGAAGTCTTCACTTTTTGCTGATGATGGGGCAAAAATAGGAGGTGAGGTAAAACTAAAATTCTATAATCAACAACTGGAAAGAGTTAAACATTTTAAGTTTTTAGGGTTGTGGTTTGATGAAAGAGTTATATGGGCGATGCATATCCAGAAAATAATGGATAAATGTAAGAAAGTAATAAATATAATGAGGTGTCTAGTTGGCAGTGAATGGGGGGCGGATAGGATGGCATTAAAGGCCATCTATAATGGGCTGATTAGATCTGGATTCAGGTATTGAGATTATGTACAGGAGCTATAAACAAACACCGATTGCAGCACTACAGGTAGAAATGGGAGAAATGTCATTAGAAATGAGACGGATACAGTTATCAGTGAGTTATTGGGCTCATTTACAAGGCCATAGTCAAGAGCATCCTACACTAGAAACGTTAAAGGTCCCATGGCATGGCATTTTCACTTTATGAGGTTTTTCAACATTAATATGAGTTCCTTTTGCCTGAATATTGTCCCCAAGTGGCTAGAAATTTTGATCGGTGTAAACCGAGTCTTTCTCTGCCTTTGAGGAAATGACAGCTCAGACGAGCTGATCTTGAATTTTCCTGTTCATAACAGGAACATTTACCTCCCTTTCCTCCGCCCAGAGAATTTGGCACGCCCATGCGAGCGTCATATTTTTTTGTCCTTGAGAGATCATGGCTTGTGAACGAGTGAATGCTGGCAGTTTCTCAGTGTTTGGATGTACAAATGAAAGTCTTTTTTCAGTTCCTTCTGATCTGTGATCAGTGATTTCTGATGTGTAGCTAATTATTCAAGTTCACACAGAACTGTATTATTCGTGCTGCAGCTTCTCTCTCTCCCGACAGAACGGTGTTTTCGTGTTTTCTATCTTGTGAGTCAGTATTTTTGTACGTCCTCATCGCATCTATCTGTTCTAAAATGTGCATACAGTCGTGAGTTTCTGCTCAACATCGGCAGAGCCACATCTTTAGTGATAAACCTCACACACGCCGAGGCTCGGGCTGCACTGACCGGCCGGCCTTCAACATCACCGACCCCCAGTACTGCATCTGGCCCATAGCGGAGGCACCAAACGCGGCGTGAGATTAGGCAGACGGGGGTAAGCGTGAGGGTATCCGGGCTAGGCTAGCCAGCTATCCCCACAATAAACTGGATTACATTCGATTACTGCTGTTGTGTATTTGTTTGCGCTGTGTACTCAATGTGCGTCACTGACGCTTTTCATATGATAGGAAAATATCTACAAATAATGCTATAATCAACACTTTCTCGTAACTCGTATCTCGACAGCTGTAATGGTACATTACATGAGTTACAAAGTTGGTAATAAGGAAGACGGGCTCGGTGTGACTGGGACTCGTGTTTATTCAGAACTCTCAGATACAAACACAATAAACTCACAGCGCTGACAGCACTCTCACAACTCAGTAGTTAAAATATATAACTTTGTTAGCAATCGCTCCGTCTCTGGTCCATTGATGTCCGGTTCACGAACGAATCGTTCTTTTGAACCAGTTCTTTTTAGTGAACCAGTCGAACCAGTTCACTAAATCGGACTGAATCGTTCTAAACGGTTCACGTCTCGAGTCAGCGCTGATCCATCATTTACTAAAGTTACTAACTTTCTGACATGAGAGACAGCCCCTCTGACTAGAAATAAACGAATAACCTGAAGTATATGCTAGTAACTACAACGTGCTGAGAGAACTGATGTGAAGTGAACTCAGGTCCATTCGTCTCTCTGGCAGCAGCCTTGTGCCTTGTAGACCTTGTAGAGCAGCCCATGGTTCGGGTGGCTAGAGTCTCTGATGATCCTCTGAGCTCTCTTCACACACCGCCTGGCGTAAATGTCCTGGAGGGAGGGAAGCTCACATCCGGTGATGCAGCTGGCCTCTATAACTCTATAATGTCTATAACTCCAAAACGAAATGAGATATTTTCACCACAATTGACACAGACATGTATGGGCTCCCTCCGAGGACACACAAAAAAATGGTAGGATTGCGCCACTTGGTGGCGCTAAAATAGAACAAAACTGAAATGAAAATTCACACGGACTACAATGCAGTATTATGATATAAAATGCTATACTTTACAAATGAATTGGTGTATCATTACGAAACTTGGTATGTGCCATCAGCACCATGCCTTTAAAGGGGCTATATGCAACTTTTTCCCCAAAATAAACGTAACTATAGCCTTTTTATTTTACCATTTATGACTCAAACATCTCCTGATGAGCATACTGACACCTTGTCCGCTCACAGTGGGTGCACCTATAAGCCTGTATCCTATTTTTCATATTTTCTGACGGGTCGTCTTTTCCCGCGCTGTCTGCGGATGTGACGTCAAGCGCGTTCATGTTAAACGTTTCAGATCACTCTGCCACCACCGCTAGTCAGCGAGTAGCCTACACTCGCAAGCAGTGCAATGGATTTAACGAATACACAGAAGAGACCCAGGACAACTCGGACACCAACAGTAACTCCACAGAAGACTAAAAAAGTTAAACCCCTGACAAGTGGCCAAAAAAAGGTCGAAGATTGAGAGAGACCGGCGCATTGCAAGGACTAGAGTGATTAGAGCCAAGTTTCATTTCATGTTCTGTATGACATTCAGCTAAGTACACAATTGCTCACAGAAATGATGCATCAAGATAAGATTTAGAATTGTATATATATATATATATATATATATATATATATATATATATATATATATATATATATATATATATATATATATATATATATATATATATATAAACAAAAATAAATATGAATAGTGCATCAGTAATGTAAAGTCTTTTTGGGTGTCTAGAAAAGCGCTATATAAAACTGATGGATTATTTATTATATAGCCATGTAAAGCTACATTATATTGTTTGTTGTTTCTGTATCTTAACAAAAAATAAGAGGTAAATGAAGATGTAAAGTGTGATGCATTTTATTTCACATAAGACATGTAGTCAATAAATATTGCTAAATAGTATTATGTATATGTGTCTTTCATACTTGGTGATAGTAAGCTACTTGTGTATAATAAGTGGTCAAGGACAGTGCTCAGTCGTCAAGGACAGTGCTCAGATTTGTGTTTTTAATATTCTACGAAAGTTTCGGTCTGTGCGCCCTTCATCAGCGTGTATGCCAATGGCGAAATGGGTTTATTTATTTATTTAATGTATTAATTTTTTGTGTAGTTTGTCAGCTACACGTTTGACGTTTTGATAAGAGAACACTTATCTCAAACATTATATGTATTTGACTGTTCTTACCTCTGTAAACATAATGTTGACCTCCTTGCAGCAGATGACTTGTGAAGTGTACACGTACGAGCGCGCGCTGCGAGAGCGAGCAGAAATGAAGATCAGTTCTGTTTTTTGGCCACAGGTGTCAGTCGCGAGTTTAAATTTCAGAAAAACGCATATAGCCCCTTTAAGGTACTTAAAAGGTTTCAAAACAGCACCGCCATGTGGTCCATACCATATAGAGTTATAGACATTTATATGATAAAACACATGAAAAATGACTGACACCTGACTTTGATTGGATTTTACACCCCCTTACTATCAATATTTTGACATTTGGGCATTAGCGTATAGCTATCGACCTATGTTTCCGAACTTCTGACGCTGGTTTCGTCTCAATCGGACTAGCGGTTTCGAAGATATCAGCTAATGTTTTTAAAGCGCTAAATTAAAACTCTGCACAAACCGTATGCCGAAACCTAGCAAGTCTGGTATCAATGGACTCAGCGACGATTCAGGAGACAAAAAAAGTTAGTCCCATGAAAATAAGTCAATAGGTCGGTTTCACGTGACGTCACGCTGCTGCATCGCGAGAGCGCGAAATTCAGATGGAGGGCAGGAAGTGAAATCTGAGGATCTGCCGTCTGAAAAAATGCCAATGTTTTGTGTTGTTTACGGCTGCTCCAATCGTTCAAATCGAGAAAAAGAAATGGGTTTTTATAGAGTACCGAAGATGGTCACTCATAAAGGTGAGAAATGTAGAAAGCTCACTGAAACACGCCGTAAAAAGTGGATTTCTAACATACGTCTGCGGTCGGGAGGAGCTGAGTCTGTTAATGCCCGTGTCTGCAGCGTCCACTTCGTCGGAGGTATGTTAACGTAGCTAGCCAACGTGTTTTTGTGACTGTTTATATAACATTAGGTTGTCGTTAAATGCTCATTTACTTAGTAATGATTATTAAGTTACTGGTAGTCTAATGTGGACTTCATTGGGGCTTTTTAGGCTGCCCTAGCGCTTTGGGTGACGTTGAGTCGGTAGATTGGGCTCCGACTGTCAACCTAGGTTACCAAAAAACTAAACCCAAATCAGAGGCGTCTCTTAAACGAGAGCAGAGGATGAAGCTCAAGGAAGACCAACAAAGACGGTCGGAATGTGCAGAGGCTATGTTGGATCTCCAACAGACAGATGAGAGCCCGGATCTGACGCAGACAGCCGAAAGCTCCGACCCGAAGCAGACAGCTGACAACAACCCACAATCAGAGGGGATCAGTGGCAATGGGACATTAAATGATCAAGGTAAATTATTGTACTAAGATCTTTAACCAGCATTATTATTCATTGTTATTAATAATTATTAATTGTTACAAATGTTGACCAGAAAACTTGTATGCTTTTAAAAACGTTGTAAAAAATATTACTTAAAGGGATACTCCACTCTAAAACGAAAATTGTGTCATCATTTACTCACCCTCATGTTGTTTCAAATCTGTATGAATTTCTTTCTTCTGGTGAACAGAAAGGAAGATATTTAGAATGTCAGTAACCAGACCGTTTTTGGTACCATTGACTTCCATAGTATATTTTTTTCCTACTATGGAAGTCAATGGTACCAAAAACAGTCTGGTTACTGACATTTGTCTAAATATCTTCCTTTCTGTTCACCAGAAGAAAGAAATTTATACAGGTTTGAAACATGAGGGTGAGTATATGATGACAGAATTTTCATTTTAGAGTGGAGTATCCCTTTAACAACAATTCACATAATTCATATAAACTAAAAATCACTCTGTATAATTGGACGAGAGAACAATTTACATAATTCATATTATGAATTAACTAATTATGCTCCCCACTGATATGTTGCAGGCTATGTAGATGCTGGATGCCAGACTGAGCTAACAATGGATGACATTGAGAAGATGGAGGATGTTCTGAGACAAAACACAACAGAGCTAGGAGATCTTCGAGCCAAAGCACTGGAAACACAGTTCAACAAGGAGTCCTTTGAAAAAAACGAAGACAAGACAAGGTTCTACACGGGGCTCCCCAACTTCTTAGTTTTAATTCAGATTTTTGAGCTGTGCAAACCCTACATCAGCTGTGGTCCTATGTCTGTGCTGTCTAAATTTGAACAGTTCATTTTAGTTTTGATGAAGCTGAGACTAAATCTCCCGCTGAAAGATTTAGCTTTCAGGTTCAAGATCTCTCTGCCAACTGCTTCTAGAGTTTGGCATAAAGTAATTGACATACTTCATGCAAGGTTGGAATTTCAAATTGAGTGGCCAGAGCGACATGTTCTTCAAGCTACAATGCCAATGGGATTCAGACAGGCATTTGGATGTAAAGTTGCTGTGATAGTTGACTGTTTCGAAGTTTTTATTGAGAAGCCCTCTAATTTACTAGCCCAAGCACAAACGTGGTCAAACTACAAGCATCACCATACTGTAAAATTTCTGATTGGTGTTGCACCCCAAGGCTATGTCACTTACATATCTTGTGCCTGGGGAGGGAGAGTCAGCGATAAACAGATCACAATAGAGAGTGGCCTCCTAAAAAACCTGTTACCTGGAGATATTGTCCTAGCAGACCGTGGGTTCAATATTGGTGATAGTGTGGGATTTTACTGTGCTTCACTACAGATACCTGCATTTACCAAGGGGAGAAAACAGCTATCAGCGTATGAGGTGGCAGACACAAGAAAAATAGCGAATTTACGTATTCATGTTGAGAGAGTTATCGGTTTAGTCAGAAGAAAATATCAGATTCTGCAAAGCAGGGCTATGCCCATAGAGCACATGGCAACAAAACAAGGTGAGGCACAAGCAATGATTGACAAGATTGGGGTTATTTGCTGTGTCTTGTCTAATCTTTCAGAGTCTATTGTCCCATTGGAGTAAGGAGGAGGGAGGGATAGGGATAATAGTCAGTCCAGTACCTGAGCCCTGCTTCTTGGCTCTGATAATAAGTAAGAGGACAGGGAGTAGTAGTACCTGAGCCCCGACACGTATCAGTCTGTTAATTTGTTTTCAACAAGTGTAATATTTTTATCCACTAGTCCCAATTGTACTGGCTATATGTATTATATGTAATGAAATGGATTCTAATCTGTTATTGCACACCATGTTTCGTTATAACAATTGTTGAAAAATCTAATCTTGTAAATAAACCACCATGTATAATTCTGTCTTCTCAGTGGCATTTAATCTTTTCATTTAAATTATACAACAGCCAGAACTCACAAATACCACACTCATAATAACAAATATTCGTATACTCATAACGAATATTTTAATCAAAATGTAATATTGTCTCATACAACAGTATTGATATAACAGCAATAACACAGACCACTTTCAAGAGTACCTGGATCCTTTCATTACATTACACATGCGAGTTTGTAACTTGCTGCCCCAGTATTTCTGGAAGTATGCCATTTCTAAAAAAACACTCAATTTTAGGGATAACATCATCCCAAAGTTCTAGATCGGGCAAAATCCTTTCAACAAAAATGTCATTGTGGTTCCACACAACAAAATCACAGTACTCAGCGTCTACAATGTGAAGCTGTCCCTGAACTTGGTAGTAGTAGTCATGAGTCCGGTCCAGCATGACATTATCCCCATCATTGATGAGGCAGAAGCCCTTTTGCCCAGCACACAAGCGCAGATTGGCTTCATCTTGGTGAGAGTGTGGACACTAAAATCACAGAGAGAAGGACACGTGAACAATAGATTAACAAATATATTTTCTGCCTTTTTGCTCAGTTTAGGACTTGAGATTTAGGGACTTTACTACAACAGAGACTGTAATATTACCTTAATCTCGCAGATGCCAGTTCCGTGACAGTCACAAGTGACAATCCCATCAGGGGAGGACCCCATGTATGGCCACTTGGGGTTTAGCCAGAGACCACTGTCCATACAGGAGAAGCCTGCATGCTCCCGACCCATCAGCTTCTCATACACTCCTCTGGCTTGTGCTTCATGTTTGCATCCATAACTGTACAAAGTACACATGCAAAACATGAAAGGAAATTATTACTTAGTATTGGATATGTAGAGCCAGTTCAGTGATTTAAATGCCATTACCCTAACCCCTATACTTAGTTCTACTCCTGCGTAACCCTAGTCTTATAACCCTATAACTAATGTTGACCCTTCAGGGCTGTCCCTACCATACTCAATCCACTGCGCGATTTTCTCTTATCAGTTGCGCACCAAAGCAATGTGTTAGATACAGTAAGATACATTTACTTAATAGACAGCCTTCTTTTTTATCCAAATGATACCCTCTGTTGTCAGTGTTTCTTTTTCTGGACATAAACACTGTTTACACGCAGCCTTACCTCTGCCTTACCCTAATTCAAACCCTAAATACCTTGTAGCGGCTGTGGTGAACCTATATGCTTCTGGGTAGCATATGGCCTTGATCAAGCTCTTGGATGGTTGCTGGGGGTTGGTCTTAATAGCTTGTTTCAACTTGGAAGCAGTTATGCGTCCAGCTCTTTGCCTAAACCAAATCCTGCTTGCACTCTGACTTCGAGTTGCCCTCTCTACAGCCTGGACCTGGGACATGATGAGCTCTTCTAGCTGGAATACCTGGCATAGCTCTCCAAGCTCAATGGGGGGTAGCTGCAGAGTCCCTGGTGTTCTGTATTCAAGAACAGTTTTAGGAAGCATACTTGATTTGGGGATGAATTCTTTGTAGTACGGCTCCCTAGCCATCAGTGCTGCACTCCTTGGACAGTTTTTGCTTAAAGTCTCAAAAAAACTAGCATATGTTTCTGACCCTCTCTTCACTCTTGGGCATGAAAGTGATTTCCCAACCTGGTTTTCAGTTGTCCTGCCATCAATGGAACGGTCAAGCTTTTTTTTTTGGCTTTAGCTGAGGAGAAGTCGATCAGAGCTACTGGAGCAGCAGGAATCTGAAAATAAGTTAACACAAAGAAGTTCATAAAGTCCATATTTCTGTGGTCCATAACCATAACATATCTATATGCAGTATAAATCTGTAATTTATCCTATGGCTGTGAGCAAAACAGGTAAGGCTATCATCCCAGGATTGAGATGCCAAACTGTGCAGCTAATGTGGGTCTTTGCTGTCTTAGCTTCTCTTTGTCCAACAGGGACAAAAAAAACATTCTCTGTCCCACATTTGGTTTGCAGTGAACGTGTCCCCTTACCTTTTTTACATGTGATGGCATCAGCCACTTGCACTGCTCTGTTGTGCAGGATGCTGAATCTCGCATCTTTACCCCAACTTCAATAGAAAAAAGAACTGCTCCTACATGAGAACATGATTCTGATAGTCTGTGAATAGAATACAATATTATTATTATTTTTTGATGATGTGCAATATAGCCTAGAGTGTTCAAATCAGAGGCTAAAATCAGGCTAGAAAAAATGCATGTTATTTCCAAATTATGACAAAATTTGATGTAAAAACCATACTAACATTATATATATATATACATTATAACATACTAACATTATAAGGGCACCCCAGGCAACATTATAAAAAAAATAAAAATCCAGTTCATGACCCCTTTAACGCTCTCTCCAGTATGCTAGCAGTGTGTGTGAGAGAGAATAATTAATAATTTCATAATTACTTACCCTGCCATGCAATTGCAATGAGCTGCAATGACTTCTCCATCTTCCTTCGCAATAATCCAGGTCTTCAGAGGTGTTTCACCTGATCTCTGAGAGTGGTTTACCTTGAAACATAAACGATTGTCAGTCTAACGTCGTCGTAAAGATGTGTTGCATGTTTGTTGACATTATAGCCGTTACTGCTAGCATCTTAACACATACAACAATATAAGAACACTCACCCTGGCGAAGACCAAACGATGATCATCGTGGAGCCGTTTGCTACCGAGGTTGTGGACCCACCCGCTAACAAAAAAGTTGTACGCCTCCAGACTTTTATATGCCTTCATTTGCTGTCTGGTGTAGTATGAAGTCTGAAGGACGAGATAGTTGGTGATGTCAACAGCCTCCACTGTCGGCAAATCTTTAAGTTCGACCGAAAACTCACTCATCTTCATGAGGAACGGGTCACGTCCAACATATCTGTTCACTAATTCTTTGTATCTATTTCTTGAAACTGGTTCTAAATTCGTACAATACGGACTCTCCGCAACGGTTTCCTCCATAGACGTATTCGCCATATTTACTTCCTGCCCTCCATCTGAAATCGCCCCGCCTTCGCGCGTCATCATAATCACGTGACTGAAACCCAGCTATTGCACCCAGAGTTATAAGCAGGGTTTCCCATATGTTCATTAATTTGTGGCGGCCCGCCACAATATCGACGCGGCCGCCACGGATTGATTTTCAGTTTTTTTTTACTATTTAATATGGGTAAAGTTGTATTTTATTGTAGATCTGCGCGCAGCTTGCTCCCTTCTCTCCCTCTCTCACAAACTGACAAGTGACAAACGGAGGAGGAGCAGCTAATAGCCCCTCCTCTTCGAGCACGATCTGAATCAAAACACGAGCGTCCAAAGAAGAAGCGTGAAGTGGGCGTGTGTGTACTTTTATTTACTTTTGTTTTATACAAAATATTCAATCAACTATCACAAACTATGCATCATTTGAAAGCTAAAACACTCAAGATTCATGTTCTGAACTTGTTTTTGCAATAAATAAACCAGAGAGGAAAGGGTTAAATGAAACGCTAAAGGACCGGAAATGTAAACATTAGCATAATATTAGCGGTACTCATCTTTCATCTCCTGTCGTTCGGATCAGATCGGACGAATCCAATAAACACCCGCATACATCTCTGTGTAAGAGTCCACTCTTCAAAATGCATCCCACTTTTTAATCCAAAACAACGAAAAAATAGGGAAAAAACAAAAAATCCTTCGTTGTTTGCAAGGGAGTTTTGAGTTAGCGTAATCAATCATGTCCATTTTCAATGAAATATCGATTCTAATCCTTTTCTGGCAAACTCCCCCTGCTAGAATAGTCTCTCCCACGTATTATAAACCCTCCCTCGTCTCTCTCCTTCAATCAGAGACTCTCCTGGGATGCATCATATAGAGGAAGCGCTTTACAGGCTTGGTGAGCTGTCAATCATTGCGCCCATGGTTTTCGTTGGATAAAGGCACTCGGTGCCCAGCCAATGCCTTTCCAACAAAGGTTTGATTGATGGACTTAGTAACCAATCAAAAGGCAAATATCTTGCGCAGTTTACATAAGTAGGCTTTGGTGAATACTGTTTGTGCGCAGTCTGCGCGTTCTCAATGGCGCAACTGCAGTGGAGCGCGCAGACTCTTACTGACGCTTCCCATCAGCTAAATGAGTTTTTTACACTTTGTAATCTCTGTAAATAGTTGCTTTAGTTTTTCAGTAACTGTTTATCCATTGTAATTAGCAGTTTATTGCAGATTTATTTGAATGAAAAACTACTCTTTACAATAGCAAATGTTCTGAAATAAATGGCCTTTTTGAAATTCGCCTAGACTTTTCTTGACATAAAAGCTCACAGAAGCTCCATTACTGAGAGAATCATCCTCATATTTGAATCATGACATGATTAGACATTCAGTTCTCTTACGAGAGGTTCTCTCGTATTGCGTAAGTTCCTTACGCTACGGGAAAGTATTCTTTCTTCGAGATTTCTGAAAAACCCAAAATTATCCTTAATTTTGTAACATTGTCAACGCAGTGCGGCAGCCTGGCAGACCATAGCAGGCTATTCCAGCGTGCCATTGGCTGCTCTGCTGGCAACTGCAGCAGCCTATCGGTGAGCCCGCGTGACGTGGCGACCAATGAGGGCGCTTCGCGCCCACCTGGCTTCATTTGCCTACAGGTGGGGCGTGGCCACGTGTATATAAGCAGGGCTCACGGGCTGCATATTCGATTTTCTTTTCTTCAGCGAAGCCCTTCGCATCGCTGGATCTGGAACCCGCCGCCGTTGAACGTGCAGACGAGCAAGCAGAGGACAGCGCCTGAAGAAGCCGGCAGCATCGTGCCACCTTCAGCCATCCGTGCCTGCTCTGCTATCCGGCAGCATTATATCCTTTTATTGCTCAGTGTTGTCGCCGCTGCGTCACACTTTCACAAAAAGAGCCGAGCGTTTTTCTAAAAATGTCTCGTTCCACCTGCGGCTCGTGTCACGCACAGCTCAGTTCCGGGGACCGCCATGTGATCTGCGTTCTCTGCCTGGGCCGTGATCACGCCGCCGCCGCACTTCTCGCCGGCGGATGCCCGGAGTGCGAAGAACTAACGATGTCGACCCTGCGGGCTCGACTCGATCAGTTCGAAGATGACATCCCTCCAGTCTCTGCTAAGCCGCGCAGGAAAAAGCGCCGCTCGCAGCGGACTCCGGAGTTGGCCGAGAGAAGCTCGCCGGAACCCTTCCCGCCCGCTTCACTCTCGCCTTCCCCGCCCCCACCCCAGGCCGCCATTTCTGTTGCCGCCTCTGGGGATGAGGCGGATGCGGCCGCGGAACGCGCCGACAGCTGCTCCATCATGGCTTCCGACAGCGAGGAATGGTCTTCCGCGACCTCTTCAGTCCGAGCCTCCGGACGCTCTCGAGCGGGTGAGGACGCCGAACTGTTGCGCCTTCTCACCCGGGCTGTCGAGCAGCTAGGCCTCGAATGGGCCCCGCCTAAGGTGGCAGCGCCGAATCGGCTCGACGGATGCTTCCTGAACAGTCGCCGCCGTGCGCCCACCGCCAGGACTGCACCCTTTCTGCCAGAGCTTCACGAGGAGCTCGCAAAGTCCTGGAACGCGCCATTCTCCGCGAGGGTCTCGTCTCAGGCTTCTTCGACGCTCTCACAAGTTGACGGCGCGGCTGAGAAAGGCTACAACGCTATCCCTCCGGTGGAAGAGGCGGTCGCAGCGCACCTTTGCCCGCCTTCTGGTTGGCGCTCAAAGGCTGCCCTCGCGTCTAAGGCCTGCAGAGTGACGTCATCGCTGATCGGCCGCGCTTTCGCTGCCTCCGGTCAAGCTGCGTCTGCTCTGCACTCTATGGCCGTGCTGCAAATCCTCCAAGCCAATCTCCTCCGTGATCTGGACGAGAGGAGCTGTGACGCTGAGCTGATCACGGATTTGCGAAGCGCGACGGATCTCTCCCTCCGCGCTACCAAGACCGCAGCACAGGCCCTCGGACGCTCCATGGCCTCCCTCACGGTAGCTGAGCGCCACCTCTGGCTCACGCTCGCGGACATGCGAGAAACAGAGCGCGCGGCCTTCTTAAACGCCCCGCTCTCTCCATCTGGGCTCTTCGGACCAGCGGTCAAGGGGATCGTCGACCGTTTCTCCGAAGTACAGAAGACGACGCAGGCCATGAACCTCTTTCTACCGCTGGCGCCTGGCAGCACCGAGCTCCACGCAGCGCCCAGCGCGGCCCCCTTCGTCTCAGCGAAGACCGAGCGGCCGCCCCAGATCGCGCTCTTCCAGCCACGGTAAGCCGCCTCCCCCTCGGGGCCCCCGGCCTAGGATCGTGCTGAAGTCCGAGCCTCCAAAGCCCTCCTAGCCAGAGGCAAGAAACGACGGTTAAGTCCCGCTGCGGCCGGACCACCGTCAAAACTCTTTTTCCTGTCAGCCCCCACCACTGTGGCTGCTGCAGAGGAATTTCACGCAGCCAACGAGCCGGCAAAAACGCCCTCTCGCCTGTCAACCACCGCCGTTTTTACGGCGAACCAGAGAAATCACAAAAGTTGCATTATTTCTGGTTGCACGGCTCACGCCGTATGTGTTTCAAATGCAGTAAATGTGCCCACTTTTCTGTGTTCACCCCTGCACATAAGCACAATAAACCCCGTGTCCCCCACTCACATAAAGCGGCCTCCGGCCGCTCGAGTGCTAGAGTTAGGTCACGTGTCCGCTTGTCTGCGTCCACGCCTAGCCACCACACGCGCTGTCACACAGCCACTCTTAACCGGTCATGTTCCACGCGTAAGAGTTGTGCCCGCTCAAACGCGCTCACACATTTTCGCGAACATTATGCCCCAGGCGCTACGCGCCGCGCCACACACCATTTGTTTTCCGCCCAAGGTGGCCGAAGCGATGAGTGTAGGGCCACACACAAGACATTCCCCGCTCAAAGCGGTAGAGACACAGTGTGTAAGGCGGCCAGCCACCGAAAGCGAGCGGCTGGCCCACAGCACAGAGAGCGCGCGCACCGCGCCCGCCCCTCTTATACGGGCCGTCAAACCCGCGAAACGCGGCGTTTCGAGCCCAGAGGCCGTTCTGTCCCGTTTGGCACACGCGAAAGCGTGGGAAGCCATTCCAGGTGTATCAGAATGGGTACTGAGAACAGTGAAGCACGGCTACACTCTGCAGTTTGCTCGCCGCCCTCCGCGCTTCTGTGCGCGTATAGAGACGAGAGTGAGCGAAGAAGTAGCACATCTACTTCGAGCGGAGATAGCCACGCTGCTGTGCAAAGGGGCTATAGAACCGGTTCCCCATTCTATGAGCGAGTCAGGCTTTTACAGCCGATATTTTCTCGTGCCAAAAAGGGACGGGTCGCTCAGACCGATTCTGGATCTGAGGCGTCTGAACAAAGCTCTTTTGAGGAGATCGTTCAAGATGCTTACGACCAAGCAGATCCTCGCGCATATTCGCCCGAGAGACTGGCTAATTTCCCTAGATTTGAAAGACGCATATTTTCAAATCAAGATAACGCCGCGTCACAGGCCATTCTTACGATTCGCCTTCGACGGCCAGGCTTATCAATACACCGTCCTTCCGTTCGGCCTGTCACTAGCACCCCGTACATTTACGAAGTGCATGGACGCGGCCCTCGCTCCCCTGAGAAACCGGGGGATGCGAATATTGAACTACTTGGACGACTGACTCATCCTGGCGCAGTCAGAGGCCGAGCTCCTCGCCCACAGGGCAATGCTGCTCAGCCATTTGGACAGCCTGGGGCTCACGGTCAACTGGACCAAGAGCTCATTAGTGCCCACGCAATCAACCTCATTTCTGGGTTTGAATCTGGACACTGTGGCTATGTCTGCCCGCCTGTCACCACAACGCACGCGCCAAGTTCGGCGCATGGCTGCGTACTTCCGGCCGGGCAAAATCGCACCTCTCAAGCTTTTTCAGAGGATGCTGGGACGTATGGCCTCAACTGCAGCTGTGCTCCAGCTGGGCTTAATGCGCATGCGCCCGCTGCAACGCTGGTTAAACGCCCGAGTGCCTCACAGAGCCTGGGCTGCCGGAGGTTTCAGGATCAGAGTGACTCAGGGCTGTGTTGCAGCCCTAGAGCCCTGGTTAGTAGCCGACTGGTACCAGCGGGGAGTGACAATGGGAGCCATCTCACACCGCAAAGTCATCTCGACGGACGCCTCCACCTCGGGTTGGGGCGCCGTTTTCGAGGGCAGACCGGCCTCGGGCCTCTGGTCGAGCGGAGAAAAACTCCTACACATAAACTGTTTGGAGATGATAGCGGTAGAGAACGCGCTCAAGCAGTTTCTCCCGTTTATACGGGGACACCATGTGTTGGTCCGGTCGGACAATACCACGGTGGTGTCCTACGTGAACCGGCAGGGCGGTGTCAGGTCCAGGTGTCTGGGCAATCTGACGGAACGCCTGCTCGTGTGGGCACACAGCTCGCTGCGCTCGCTGAGAGCGGCGCACGTTCCGGGCCACCTCAACGTGGGCCCGGACAAGCTGTCCAGGGGCCTCATTCTCCCAGGAGAATGGTCCCTGCACCCCCAGACAGTCCAGCTGGTATGGCGCCTATTCGGCAGAGCGGAGCTCGACCTCTTTGCAACAAAAGAGAACGCCCGCTGCTCGACGTTCTTGTCCAAAAGCGAGGATGCGCTGTCCCAACTTTGGCCCAGCCTCCCGCTGTATGCTTTCCCGCCGATTTCCCTATTGACCCAGGTTATAGCGAAAATCAGGGAAACGCGCCGCCCGGTGCTCCTTATAGCGCCGCGCTGGGAGAACCAGATTTGGTACCCAGAGCTGGTGAAGCTGTCGCACTCACCCCCCTGGCCAGTTCCGCTGAGAGCAGACCTCCTCTCTCAAGCAGGAGGGTCAGTTTGGCATCCCCATCCAGAGCGATGGTCTCTGCATGTATGGGTGACCAACGGATACCCGTTGACCTGCCCGAAGGGGTTATGAACACAATCTCACACTCTAGAGCCCCCTCGACGAGGCGGTTATATAGTTCTAAGTGGTCGGTGTTCACTGAGTGGTGTGCTTCCAAGGGATTGGAACCGCAGCAATGTGGGGTCCAGCGGGTGCTCTCCTTCCTCCAGGAGCTCTTGGAACTGGGCAGGTCCCCTTCCACGCTCAAAGTGTATGTAGCGGCTATAGCAGCGTTCGTCCAGACGACGCTAGGCAGCACGCTAGGAAGGAACGAGCTCATCATCCGTTTCCTCAGAGGAGCTAGACGGATGAATCCCCCGCGGCTCCCATCGGTTCCTATTTGGGATCTGGCCTTGGTCCTAGAGGCCATGAAGGCTCATCCCTTTGAACCGCTCGAGACTGTGGAACCAAGGTTCCTTTCGCTAAAAACCGCGTTCCTGATAGCTCTGGCTTCAGTGAAACGCGTGGGGGATCTACACGCGCTCTCAGTGAGCCCGACGTGTATGGAGTTCGGTCCTAATGACTCTAAGGTCATTCTCAGACCGAGGCACGGTTATGTCCCCAAAGCGATCGGCACTCCTTTCAGGGCGCAGATTATCTCCCTCTCGGCTCTGCCAGCATCCGACGAGGGGGACGGTGGCAATATCCTCTGCCCTGTCAGGGCATTGAGGGTTTATGTCACACGCTCCGCCGCCTTCAGGCGTTCTGAGCAGCTATTTGTTTCGTTTGGAGGGCGCGCTAAAGGTCTCGCCTCCTCGAAACAGACCCTGTCCAGGTGGATAGTGGACGCGATTGCAACTGCATACGCTTCCAAACACCTGCAGTGCCCGCTAGGTGTCAGAGCACACTCCACCAGAGGCATGGCCTCTTCGTGGGCTTGGGCCAGAGGGATTTCCATCCACGATATTTGCGTGGCGGCAGGCTGGGCCTCCCCGTCTACGTTCGTGAGATTTTACAATCTGGAAGTTCCTGCCTTACAGGCGAAAGTGTTATCAGTTCAATAAGGCTGTTGGTTCTGCCCGGTGATTCTGCGCAGACATAGCTCACATACTGGTAGTAAGTTCGGTACAAGGCTTATGTAAATTTGAAGGAGACCGGCGGTACCGTTCCCTCATTTACGAAAAGAGCTATTGTGAGTTTGAAGGTGACCGGCGGTGCCGTTACCTCACTCATATGACAAGATATTGTGAATTTGAAGGCGACCGGCCTTGCCGTTCCCTCATTCATGAGACAAGGTGTGGTGAATTTGAAGGCGACCGGCAGGTGCCGTTCCCTCATTCATAAGGCAGGGTGTTGTAACCACCCGTTGTAACCACCCGTCAGTTCAAACGAAGTGTCCGTATATGTGGTGGCCCGTTTCCTTTACCGGCCACCCTGCCCGAGCAGTGTTATGGTCCCCGGTTCCCTGGGATACATATGCTGTATGCGAGGCGCGCACGGCGTTGACAATATGTTCCCGTAGCGTAAGGAACTTACGCAATACGAGAGAACCTCTCGTAAGAGAACGATACTCGGTTACTTAACGTAACCTCGGTTCTCTCTAGAAGAGGGAACGAGTATTGCGTTCCTTGCCGTGCGCCCCGCGGGCGTTTACGCTTCAGAACTACGAAAACCGAATATGCAGCCCGTGAGCCCTGCTTATATACACGTGGCCACGCCCCACCTGTAGGCAAATGAAGCCAGGTGGGCGCGAAGCGCCCTCATTGGTCGCCACGTCACGCGGGCTCACCGATAGGCTGCTGCAGTTGCCAGCAGAGCAGCCAATGGCACGCTGGAATAGCCTGCTATGGTCTGCCAGGCTGCCGCACTGCGTTGACAATGTTACAAAATTAAGGATAATTTTGGGTTTTTCAGAAATCTCGAAGAAAGAATACTTTCCCGTAGCGTAAGGAACTTACGCAATACTCGATCCCTCTTCTAGAGAGAACCGAGGTTTTTATTCACCGCCGTATGCTAATTTACTAAGAGATAAGATTTCTTCTGATTGGCTGTTTCCATAGGCGAACCCATAAACTCGCATTTCATTGGACAACTCAAAGCAACATGAGAGGAACGAGGGCCAATCACGGGCAGGCAAGTATTAGCCCCGCCTACCGCTTTATGTTTGAAGGAAGACCCACACGACCTCCTTTCCTTTGTTCATGTCCCGCTCTTATTGCTTTAATAAAAGTTTGAAAAGACTAATATTCTGCAGGATAGTGTAATCTGACAACTCATTTTAGAATAAAGTAATGAGCCCTTTTTAAAAAATAGATTTTGTAACATTTAATTTCCCCCCAAGTTTAACCTTTTTCTTGATTCTGTAAATCACTGAATTGCAATAGTTTTCTTCACTGAAATACACGTTAGAACTCAAAAGCTAAATCAAGCAAAAAGCTGATTTCAATGCAGCATTAAAACACCTTACAACCTTTAATTATTTGATGAAACGCCAATATTTTCTTTACAGCACTTTCACATTTCAGTTATTTATTCCGATTGTTTATTTAAAATATGACCATAAGAATCCGGACCAATTTCTCCTTATAGAACAATTATGGGGCATAAACAGATTGTGGACACTTGTAACTTCTGCAGTTGTTTATTAAATACAACCCCTCCGTGTGAAAGATCTGTAATGTTACACTGGGCATTTATTTCCCAGTTTAAATTTTCCATATTACCAGCATTGTTGTGGCATGACTCTTTGTGTGAGGGAGTGTGTGGCTCTTAAAAGAGCCGTTGGGTTTGCGGGTTCTCTTGAGTTCAGGCGTTTATCCTCCGAAGCCGTACAGGGTGCGTCCCTGCCGCTTCAGCGCGTACACAACATCCATGGCGGTGACGGTCTTTCTCTTGGCGTGCTCGGTGTAGGTCACGGCATCGCGGATCACGTTCTCCAGAAACACCTTCAACACTCCGCGGGTCTCCTCGTAGATCAGACCGGAGATGCGCTTGACACCGCCGCGGCGAGCCAGGCGACGGATGGCGGGTTTGGTGATTCCCTGGATGTTATCGCGCAAAACTTTACGGTGACGCTTAGCGCCTCCTTTACCGAGCCCTTTACCGCCTTTGCCTCTTCCAGACATGATCAACTCTGAGTACTTCTTACGATCAAAAGACAACAACCAGTGGTGAATAAAAGGTCACATGGAGGATGTTTATATTTGCTTACAGGACCTGACAGAAACCACCCCAGCGCAACAGCCCCGCCCCTCGATATAGTTCAGCACAAGACGATGTGATTTAACCCTGATCTCTCGAGGCCTGTCCTTTGTTTAATAAAACAGGTTTTATAAGATTTATTTAACGAAGATGATATTAGACGAAGATAATTATTTTATATATAAAGATACTGAATGACAATTAATATATGCAATGCATTAATTGTATATAACAGTATATTTGTATGTGACATGTCAGGTATATTTATAGAACATGAATGATTTCAGGCCTCTCTGATCTACACTGCATGTCTCCCTTTGGCTGAACCTGCTCCATAAAAGTAATCTCTTCTTTGATCTGCAACATCCCATAAAAGTTTCAGAACAGACCATGCACTATTAATGGCTGTTCACACCAGGACGATTTTCGCACGCGTTTATCGCCGACGTTTAAAGCCTTGTTTATACTTTCGCCTGGCTCCGCTGACTGCGCGCGCTCCTCCCCAAACGGACGAGGCGTTTACAGGTGCTGGTCATATAATTAAAATATAATAAAAAAAAAATATTTATTTCACAAATTCCATTCAACAAGTGAAACTTGTATATTATATTCATTCATTACACACAGACTGATATATTTCAAATGTTTATTTCTTTTAATTTTGATTATAACTGACAATTAAGGAAAATCCCAAATTCAGTATCTCAGAAAATTAGAATATTACTTAAGACCAATACAAAGAAAGGATTTATAGAAATCTTGGCCAACTGAAAAGTATGATCAGGAAAAGTATGAGCATGTCCAGCACTCAATACTTAGTTGGGGCTCCTTTTGCCTGAATTACTGCAGCGATGCGGCGTGGCATGGAGTCGATCAGTCTGTGGCACTGCTCAGGTGTTATGAGAGCCCAGGTTGCTCTGATAGTGGCCTTCACCTCTTCTGCATTTTTGGGTCTGGCATATCGCATCTTCCTCTTCACAATACCCCATAGCTTAAGGTCAGGCGAGTTTGATGGCCAATTAAGAACAGGGATACCATGGTCCTTAAACCAGGCACTGGTTGCTTTGTCACTATGTGCAGGTGCCATTGTTGGGGTAACAGCTTAGGACCCAGGACCAGTAGTGAGAAATGAAGACCAAGAGTCAGGAGTTAGATTAATTAAAGAAAGATTTACTGAAGAATAGTTTGCAGTTTCATCAGCAGAAGCCAGCTTCAAGTCTCACAAGGAGTTCGTAGGCTGCGCTCCCTCTAACAGTCTCCCCGCCTCCGCCTAACATACATACAATTTCTGAACAGTTATACTGTTTTCAAGGTCCAACCACGTCATTTTTGTCATGTGGAATGATTCTGATTGGTTCTAACAACATGCACGTAAGCAACTTTCCACACGTCAACAGATAGGAGCACATATCACTAAAAATGCGTAGATGCGTAGACTGGTTGTCGCCCAATCCCAGATTTGGACTAGAATGACCTCGGAGGTCACAGCAAAGCGTCTTCAGGTCTGCAGAAATTCCATATCCAACACTGAACCTGCACAGATCATGCAACGCACATACACACCAAGCTCCAGAGAATAACAGCTTTTCCCAAGGTTGAGAACATCTTAACTGACTATCAACAACGTCCTTCTCCACAACATGCTGATATGGCATCTGGTACAGAAGTGAATTTATTCTATTTAGTTAATAAAGGCACATAAAAAGAGGTACATTTGTCTGTTGTCTGAGTCCACAAAAAGTCACGTAGACCTGTGACCTATGTAGACATGAGGTCACTTTAGGATGACATATAGCTCAACACATGCAGATGGGTTCTCCCGGGGTGTTGATACACACACACACCAAGGACATTCGCCTGTCAGCTCGTCTTGACACAGACATCAGAGCTGGCACCTAGAAAATGTGGATTCAAAAGCACACAGCAAATAATACTAAAATCTCCAAAATATAGAGAGGTTATAGATTAACTGATTTATCCAATGTAGAAAATAGTTATAACTTGATTATCATTGATTCTTATTTTAATATTGAACATAAAATCATTCTTGAAGGATATGTGTCTGATGAAGAGACAAGTGATGTTTGGCTTGACCCTTCACCATGTCCTGTTGGAAAATGAAATCTGCATATCCATAAAGTTGGTCAGCAGCATAAAGCATGAAGTGCTCTAGAACTTCCTGGTTTACAGCTGCATTGACCTTGAACCTCAGAAAACACAGTGTACCAACACCAGCAGATGACATGGCACCCCAAACCAACACTGACTGTGGAAACTTTACACTGGACCTCAAGCAACCCCTCTCCTCTCTTCCTCCAGACTCTGGGACCCTGAGTCCTTTTCCAAAGGAAATGCAAAATGTACTTTCATCAGAGAACATAACTTTGAACCACTCAGCAGCAGTCCAGTCCTTTTTGTCTTTAGCACAGGCGAGACGCTTCTGACGCTGTCTGTTGTTCAAGAGTGGCTTGACACAAGGAATGCGACAGCTGAAACCTGTCTCGCATACGTCTGTGCGTAGTGGTTCTTGAAGCACTGACTCCAGCTCCAGTCCACTCTTTGTGAATCTCCATCACATTTTTTGAATGGGTTTTGTTTCACAATCCTCTCCAGGGTGCGGTTATCCCTATTGCTTGTACACTTTTTTCTACCACATCTTTTCCTTCCCTTCGCCTCTCTATTAATGTGCTTAGACAGAGAGCTCTCTTTTGCAATGACCTTTTGTGTCTTGCCATCCTTGTGCAAGGTGTCAATGGTCGTCTTTTGGACAACTGTCAAGTCAGCAGCCTTCCCCATGATTGTGTAGCCTACAGAACTCGACTGAGAGACCATTTAAAGGCCTTTGCAGGTTTTTTGAGTTAATTAGCTGATTAGAGTGTGGCACCAGGTGTCTTCAATATTGAACCTTTTCACAATATAAAAATTTTCTGAGATATTGAATTTGGGATTGTCCTTAGTTGTCAGTTATAATCATCAAAATTGAAAGAAAAAAACATTTTAAAAATATCAGTCTGTGTGTAATGAATGAATATAATATACAAGTTTCACTTTTTGTGAATTTGTGAAATAAATCAAGTTTTTGATGATATTCTAATTATATGACCAGCACCTGTATACTTGACTATTCTATTCAGAGGGCGACTCGGAGTAATTGTTCTATAAACCATCAGGAAAAAGCGTCGAGAAGAAGTGGGCTAATGTACACAGGTGATGATATTTATTTTAGTCCACTTAAAAACCACACAACAAAAGAATCGTGTAAAACTCAGTAAACCTTTATATTATTACTTCTGACGAGAACAAAATATATGCACACATGTATACAACTAAATTAACAATCTTTTAAATATTCTCTAATTTCACTAAACATTTTCATTTAGTTTCGTGATATTGTTTTGGATTAAACAGGGATCTTTATTTAAAAGGGCTTATTTCTGCTTTTGTAGGCTCATTTTGTAAATGTAAGCACCTAATTGTATGTGCAAACTGGGTGCCAGTGTGATGAGACGTCATGCTCGGATAGATTTGCCTAGAACTCGTTCATCTTCAGATGCGGGGTCGCACGCGCTGTTACAAAAAATGCGCTGCACACCGCCAGGCGAAATGGGGTCTTGCGCACCCAACACGCCCACTCCTCGTTGACTTCATTTTTGCTGCGCGCACCCTTGCGCTCGTGCGGACGCATCATGTATAAACAAGGCTTAACGCCTCGTGACTAAACAAAGAGAACCAATGTGAGTGTGCACGCCAACACGCAAAACGGCAGGCTTAAAAGCGTAATTTTTTTAACTACCAGCGTCAGTTATGTCCCTTCACCTCCATTCATAAATCGTCTCCCGTGGCCTCATGGGATAGTAAAGCGTCCATCATATGCTCACTTCAGAATCTCGCCGGAAGCCGGACTGTTTTTCGAATACTATGAAATGGGACATACTACTCTGTTGGCGTACTGTTTTTTGCATACTATATAGTAGAGAAGTATTCGATTTCAGACGCAGCTTGTGTGAATGGTTTCGGCCATAGACATATCAAGACCGTAAATACTGTCTCTCTTCTTCTTCTGTGTGATAAGCGAGTGTCAGAAGCGTAAAGTGCTGCAGAACCACCTTGTGTACCGGGAGCGCCATCTACTGAATTTGCACGTTCACTCGACGCATCGCCAGTAAAAATCGCTTGGGTGTGAACACTCAAGACACGCAGAAAAACGGCACGATAAAAGGCCCTTTCACACCGGATGCGTAACGGAAAAGCGAAGCGGAAAAACGAATATTTCGTGTGCAAATAGTTCACGTCAAAACCATTCGCATCAGCCGTGACACGAGTTTGCGACGTTTCAGAGCTCCAACAGTCCAAAACATTTACGCCGACAGCAACAAACACGAAAACATCAACTGGACATTTCGTCACCTTTGTTTCCTTGTATGTGATTGGTTGAAGCCTTTTCTGTCGCTGCGAGAGTTAACAAAAATCAACATAAAAACGAAAAAAATAAACATTGTTTTTCACCACAGCACATTTGCATTCGGTGTGGAAGCCCTCATTACACAAACAGCTGATCAAAAAATAAAACCATTGCGCTAATTATTTGCGAGTCAAAATTGCGTCCAGTGTGAAAGGACCTAAACGCTGGCGATAAGTGCGCAATATTCATCCCGGTGTGAACAGGCCTTTAGGGAGCAGCTGAAGATTTGATCAAAACTGCAGATGAGCGAATGAAAGAGAGTTGGAAAGAAAACAGCTGTATATTTTCAGACAGACTGAAGATGAAAAGAAGTGGCAAACTCTTGGATAAAAGGTCAGAGGTTAAAAACTGTATAAAAATGAGTTACGAGTGTAATTGTGAGATGTTCTCAGCTTTGTTGTCTCCGCCATTAAAGTCTAAGCTTTGGCATTCAGAATAAAATGTGTTTTTATTACATGAAAAAGCTACAATCATAAAAATAAAACAAAATCATGAGACAAAAAACTCGTAAATGTTGCTATGGCAACGCTGCACTACAATGGAAAATGGTTAAAAAAAGTAGTTTTTCTATATAATTATGATTTTGGACATTTCTTTTAGAAATTGATATATTTATATACTTTGAACTCATGCAAACCTAAAATAATTAGATCCCCATCATTTCACCTCAAAATGACAAACTCGTCCTCACTCCCATCCCATGAGTGAACTCTGCATTCCTCATATTGATCTCTCCGCAAATTTATTAATTTTCTGAGACGACAATTTTTAATAGAAATATATAATTGACTTTCCAAAGATGCAAAAATAAATCCTCCTTGAGAAGAGATTTAGAAGTTTTTAAATGAGGTTATTAGAGCAATTTCTGCAGCACTTCAGCTTTTTTTTGGAGGGACATTCAAATGTCATGTGACTTAAAAACAGCACATCATTGGCCACCTTAAGGCCTGCCCTTTTACTTATCAGTGCAAATATATTGTTTATTTCTCTGAATAACAAGAGAATTAGAAATTAATTCTTGTCATATGGCACCTGCATACCACCAAAGGTTCTATATATATATATATATATATATATATGTATAATATATATAAATGCAGCCTGTAATTATACACCAACTTTCTATGAAAATATTAAAGCAAAACAATTAAAGACACTAAAAACAAAGAACAGACATCCACATTTTTACCCCATATACTCTAGACCAGTGTAATGCAACTTTCTGCTCATATTGTGTTTAAACTGGAAAGTGTCTCATTCTGGGCAGTTTTGGTGGCTCTTAAAAGAGCCTTTGTGTTCTGATGCGGGTCTAGGCGCGCTCTCCGCGGATGCGGCGGGCCAGCTGGATGTCTTTGGGCATGATGGTGACCCTCTTGGCGTGGATGGCGCACAGGTTGGTGTCCTCAAACAGGCCGACCAAATAAGCCTCGCTGGCCTCCTGCAGGGCCATGACCGCGGAGCTCTGGAAGCGCAGATCCGTCTTGAAGTCCTGAGCGATTTCTCTCACCAGCCGCTGGAACGGCAGTTTGCGGATCAGCAGCTCGGTGGACTTCTGATAACGGCGGATCTCTCGCAGAGCCACGGTCCCGGGCCTGTAGCGGTGAGGCTTCTTGACGCCCCCGGTGGCCGGAGCGCTCTTACGGGCGGCTTTAGTCGCGAGCTGCTTCCTCGGGGCTTTGCCACCGGTGGATTTACGGGCGGTCTGCTTGGTTCTGGCCATTGCTGCAGTTACTTCTCTCAGTCCTGCTGGTGCTGGAAATGCTGCGTTACGTTACACTCCTGCTTTTATAGCATTGGACCGCCGCGAGCTCACAGTGACGCGAGGGTGCCGAGACTTGTGATTGGCTAGCATCTTCACGTGAGTGCTAGCCAATGACTGCGCGTTTCCTCTTTTCAAACACGCGGAGGGTTTTCGCGCTCGAGCGGCTTCTGTTGGTCACAATTTAGCCTTTTTTTAAAAATGTAATTTCAGCTTTAACTCATAATTAGGACTTTTAATCATAATTTACCTTTAAATCATAAATTTGACTTTAAATCCAAAAATTGTTTAAGACCTAATTTTAACTGTTCGTCTCACAATGACTCAGCATGACACGTTTGACTTTGTATCTAATAATAGATTAATTTAAAATCATATTTTCAACATTTTATCTCTAAATTATGACTTTATGATAATTGAAATGAGCTGATCAGGGATAGTTAAATATTTAGTGTCCCCAGAATAACATTAATCAATTTCTATATTTCTATCATTTCTGCATACTGATTTTTATTTCAGATACTCCATTATAATAGTCAATGCATTATCAGAGCTCAATAGACATAACTAGATTAATATTATAGGTTGGGGGTCATTATGAGATTATAACACGCAGTTTGTGACTCTGTCTGTCGATGCTGAACACTCACTTTGGACTTGTTTGATGGGTCTTTCCACCCTCGGTCAAATGACATTACAGAGTTTATAAATATCCCCAAAGAGAAGCTCTTTATCAGATAAACTGGGTGGCTCTTAAAAGAGCCTTTGTGTGTTCCTTGAATTGGTTTATTTGGATTTGGCAGGCTTCTCGGTCTTCTTGGGCAGCAGCACCGCCTGGATGTTGGGTAGCACGCCGCCCTGAGCGATGGTCACTCCGCCCAGGAGTTTGTTCAGCTCCTCGTCGTTGCGCACCGCCAGCTGCAGGTGACGGGGGATGATGCGGGTCTTCTTGTTGTCCCGAGCGGCGTTTCCAGCCAGCTCCAGGATCTCAGCGGTGAGGTACTCGAGCACAGCGGCCAGATAAACTGGAGCACCGGCACCCACGCGCTGAGCGTAGTTGCCTTTGCGGAGAAGCCTGTGAACACGGCCGACGGGGAACTGCAGTCCGGCCCTGGAGGAGCGAGTCTTAGCCTTTGCTCGGGCTTTGCCGCCGGTTTTGCCTCTGCCGCTCATTTTAGGAATCTCTAAATTATTACTTCTCAGTCGAAACTAAGAGAATGAATGTGCGAGTCTCCACACACTGTCTTTATACGAGAGTGCCAGTCGCCCATTGGTTTAGAGTCTGAAGAGATTTCAACCAATCACTGAACTTCCCTCCAAAGCCCAACCCCCTTTTCTAGCGGGATTAATTTGCACAAGTATTTGAGGAATAAAATAGAAAAATAGATTAAACTAAAATATTTGATTATAAATAAATTAATATAAATGCATTACAGATGTTAGGGGAATTATATCCCTTAATATTAATTTATCAACGTGGTCTGTGTGCAGTTAATATGTGTAAACATATTTTAACCAAAATTTAAACAAGCTTTTCAATTAATTTACTTCACTCTCGATGTGTTACTGGGGTTTGACACGCACACTTTACCATGGAATATAGATATTAATCGCTGATCTTCTGATACTGTAGTTTTATGGTCCTTTTGTAATATTGTAGTTGTTTCACTGCCTTTATTGTGTGTGGGGTTGAGTCCCAATCCTCCAGCAGTGGCGAGTGAATATATTCTGTCTGTACTGAGTTATAACATCCCATTTGGACTGTAATCATCAATGTCTGAACCCCTTTCTGTCCATTTCAATCAATTGTTTTATATATAAAAAACATGGTTTAAGAATTTTTTATGTAGTCACTTATTTTAATATCTTATATTATTTGTTTAGAATGCATGAGTATAAGTGGCCACAAGTCAAACAAATGTTTCTTGACTTCAGTTCAAAGTGATCAAATCAGTAAAATACAGGAGTTTTGCTGGTTTTTCAGAATCAGTGGGTGGCTCTTAAAAGAGCCGTTGAGGAATAAACGTTATTTATTTGTCTGTAATAAGACTTACTTCTTTTTGGGAGCTGCCTTTTTAGGCTTGGCGGCTTTAGGCTTCGCCGTCTTGGGTTTCGCTGCCTTGGCTCTTTTGGGGCTCTTGGCGGCTGCTGGCTTCTTTGCCTTCTTGGGGCTCTTCGTCGCCTTCTTAGCGGCTGTGGCGGCGGGTTTCTTGGCCTTCTTGGGCGATTTCTTGGCGGCGGCTTTGGGCTTCTTGGGGCTCTTCGTCGCCTTCTTGGCGGCGGCGGGTTTCTTGGCCGCGGGTTTCTTCGCTTTAGGAGCCGCTTTCTTGGCCGCGGGCTTCTTCTTGGTCTCGGCTTGCTGCTTGTTGAGCTTGAATGAGCCCGAGGCGCCGGTCCCTTTGACCTGCACCAGGGTGCCTTTAGTCACCAGGCTTTTGATGGCGATCTTGACGCGGGAGTTGTTCTTCTCCACGTCGTAGCCGCTGGCGGCGAGCGCTTTCTTCAGGGCGGCGAGGGACACGCCGCTCCTCTCCTTGGATGCGGACACAGCTTTGACGATGAGCTCGCCGACGCCTGGACTCGCTTTCTTAGCTTTCGCGGCGGACTTCTTCTTGGGCGCTTTGGCCGGGGCGGCAGCAGCCGGGGCTGGGGCGGTTTCTGCCATCTCTCTCTGATCGGATCTAAAGTCTGTAAAAGCGCTGTCTGGGTTCAGTAATGACTGGCGCTCGCGCGGCGCTGCGCTCTTCAATAACACATGAGAACCTTATAGACTCAACCTGCCCGCTCGGTGTCTGTGCGCGTCCACGAGCCCCTCACGCGTGTGTTTTCTTCTCTCACATTTGGGGCAAAACTGAAGCGGTAAAATAGTTTGTCACAGTCAAAACAAACTGAACACCGAGCAGAGGTTCTGAGCTTTCATTAGAGACTAAAACACGCGAAGAGGATTTGTTTCTTTCGCCTCCATCAGATCAAACCCAAGGCGAGCATCAGCCACGGGGGAAAGCCGCGTGTGAATTTGATGGATAGTTTAAATGTAAAAGTTGCTAAAAGCCCAAACGCGTCTCTGTGTGTTCAACAGACAGTCTGAAAGAGACTTTAATGAAATCATTATCAGTGAGGGCGTGAGGAGGCTTTCATACAGCTGCTGTTTTGGGCGGCTTGAAGCACACGAACATCTGGAGGATCCGAGTCTCTCTGGGACTCTCATGTCTGACCAGCAGATGATCTGTCCTCATGATAACAATAATCATAATAATAAATACACATGACCACTCAAGTGTTAATGTTTGAGCTAAATCACATGTGTTTCTCCTCATCTCTCATTCATCTCAGTTTTCGGCATGTGAATGAGGATTGTGTTAGAGCTCATCTGAATGAGTTGTTCATGCACTTACAGCAAGACTTAAATAACTTATTTTTCTCACTCTTTCTTATTTCCCTCCTTGTGCTAACTTGCACTTCTCTGGACAATGTTTAAAACTTGCTAGCATTTCTTATGTCAATGCCTCCTATATTCCTCAATTGTAAGTCTCTTTGGATAGAAGTGTCTCCTAAATGAATACATATAAATAATAAACAGTTGTATCATTTGCAGTATATGTTTGATATATTTGCACAGATGTTGTGGTTTGGTCAGAATATAGTTCAGCTCTAACCCTGAACAAACTCACCAGATCAAGAGAATGAGCGTGTTCAGGATTACACCGCTGGGATTGGCGGCTCATTCCTGGGATTCGGTGCCTTTTGCCCTCATAAAATGTAGAAAATCAAACTCATTTTTTTAAAAAGAAATGTTGTATATGATAGGCTGATGTAAAACATTTGAAAAATTATTTTGGTCAAGCTCAGGTAAATACATTTTTAAACAAAATAAATGAAATGGAAGATCATCCGTTTTAGGGACAAAAACTACAGTTTCAAATACATTTACATTCATGCATTTGGCAGACGCTTTTATCCAAAAGTTACATTGCATTCAAGGTACACATTTTACATTTTGTCAGTTCCCTGGGAATCGAACCCATGACCTTAGCGTTGCTAGCGCCATGCTCTACTGTTTGAGCTACAGGAAAGCCGAACTAATGCATATGATTCTAATTCATTCTTTGCCTGTTTAAAATCAGTTAATACATTATCAGAAAATATGAATATTGTGTGTGAACTGCTCTGACTTTCTCACAACCGGATCATGTTACAGTTTTCTTTTACAAATGCCTGAAAGGTGTTTTTGTTTTATGCATTATTAATACTCCAGTAAATTGTCATTGTCACTGAATTATTAGTATGTTTTTGCTGAATGTATGAAATTATTGTAAAACAGTGTGGATAAAATAATAACAGGCTGGACAAGTGGTATAAAGAATGGATGGCTGGATGATTTCCTATCGCTCACACACAACAAATTTCCCCGTTAATTTACAGTAAACTGCAGGCAGATTGACCTGTAGAATGCTGTAATTTTAGTGGACCTGCTGTAATCTAAAACAACAGTTTAATACTGTAAAACATATTACAGTACTATAGGCTGCACAGTATAATACTGTCCGGTGTTTCGCTCCCGTTATTCTGTTGTTTTAGTGTTCCTGCTGTAATCTCCATAAACGGTTTATTTACTATAAAATGTATTAAAGTACTGTAAAATGATGGAGAAACTGATGGTTTAAAATTAGCATTCTAAAACAAAAAACACTGAAAATTGCTGGCAAACAAATGGATCAAACAAAATATGACTTTAAAACATGCTTTTATTAAAGCTAATAACATCAAATCCATTCATTGATGACATTATTTTTGCTTCACCAGTGAGACTGGCCTGAACAGAACATAATGCTGTGACTTTATGGAAACATCTGGTTGCAGAGCTCAATGCTGATTAAAGCTGATTAAATAAAGCCCCACTTCATGAGGTTGTTTAAGAGGGTGGCCACATGAAGATTGACAGTTGTTGCCTTTTTCTGCACAAGCCTCCCCATCTTCTTGGACACCACCTTTGCCTGGCTCTCTTTCGGGATTCACACCAATAGAACGTCTACAATGTAATTACACAGAAATATAATATATTAGGTGAGGTATAAAGATTAATTGCACTTTAGACATTTAAAACACATTGCATTCAAATGTGCCATTATGGCAGTAAGTTTGCTCTGAGGCATTATGAGACATGAGTATCTTAGACAAAATTATATAACTTTGTCAGCAGTGTTAAAGGGATAGTTCACCCAAAAAATAAAATGTTGTCATCATTAACTCATCCTCATGTTGTTCAAAACCTGTATGAGTTTATTCTTCTGTTGAACACAAAAGAAGATATTTTAAAGAATGGTGGCAACCAGACAGTTGACGGACCACACTGACTATCACAGTAGGAGCAAAACTCACACTGGAAGTCAATAGCTATACTGCCAACTGTCTGGTTACCAACATTCTTTAAAATATCTTCTTTGAATACAGAAAGAGAGCAATTAAATAGTCTGTTCTATACTGTTTTATTGTTTTATACCCCATGCCCTGCTTATGTGACACTTACCCAGCAGTATCAGTTGTAGACTTGCCGGGTGTACTCAACATCTGTTGCAGTGGCAGATATATCTGCAGAACAGAAAAACGGTATGTAGTGAAATGAAAATGTGTGTACAGTCGTTTCAGGCATGAAGTAAATACTAAACATGTGGAATAGTACTTAGTCATACTCATACTCTGTGCTGATGTAAGTTTGGCTATGTGTGACACTTGATGGCTGAAAACGTAGAAAAAGTTTGTGTGCAGTCATGGAAATCACACTTTGCATTTGGCAAAAAACTGCTGCAGGTCTTAGTACATACACTCACCTAAAGGATTATTAGGAACACCATACTAATACTGTGTTTGACCCCCTTCGCCTTCAGAACTGCCTTAATTCTACGTGGCATTGATTCAACCAGGTGCTGAAAGCATCAAAGCAAGGAATGCACGAAGTGCTGCACAGGGTGTAAAATCTTGGTGCTCTTTGGTTGTGTGGGATAATTAAGATCAGAAACAAAGGTAGTCCAAGGCACTCGATGGGTGTGTTGAAAAAGTTAAAAAGCCTTTATTTTTTCATGGCTTAAACATTTAAAATTGGTGACAGGTACACCTACGCGTTTCTACAAGGTGCTGAAAGCATTCTTTAGAAATGTTGGCCCATATTGATAGGATAGCATCTTGCAGTTGATGGAGATTTGTGGGATGCACATCCAGGGCACGAAGCTCCCGTTCCACCACATCCCAAAGACGCTCTATTGGGTTGAGATCTGGTGACTGTGGGGGCCATTTTAGTACAGTGAACTCATTGTCATGTTCAAGAAACCAATTTGAAATGATTGGAGCTTTGTGACATGGTGCATTATCCTGCTGGAAGTAGCCATCAGAGGATGGGCACATGCTGGTCATAAAGGGATGGACATGGTCAGAAACAATGCTCAGGTAGGCCGTGGCATTTAAACCATGCCCAATTGGCACTAAGGGGCCTAAAGTGTGCCAAGAAAACATCCCCCACACCATTACACCACCACCACCAGCCTGCACAGTGGTAACAAGGCATGATGGATCCATGTTCTCATTCTGTTTACGCCAAATTCTGACTCTACCATCTGAAGGTCTCAACAGAAATCGAGACTCATCAGACCAGGCAACATTTTTCCAGTCTTCAACTGTCTAATTTTGGTGAGCTCAAGCAAATTGTAGCCTCTTTTTCCTATTTGTAGTGGAGATGAGTGGTACCCGGTGGGGTCTTCTGCTGTTGTAGCCCATCTGCCTCAAGGTTGTGCGTGTTGTGGCTTCACAAATGCTTTGCTGCATACCTTGGTTGTAACGAGTGGTTATTTCAGTCAAAGTTGCTCTTCTATCAGCTTGAATCAGTCGGCCCATTCTCCTCTGACCTCTAGCATCAACAAGGCATTTTGGCCCACAGGACTGCCACATACTGGATGTGTTTCCCTTTTCACACCATTCTTTGTAAACCCTAGAAATGGTTGTGCGTGAAAATCCCAGTAACTGAGCAGATTGTGAAATACTCAGACCGGCCCGTCTGTCACCAACAACCATGCCACGCTCAAAATAGCTTAAATCACCTTTCTTTCCCATTCTGACATTCAGCTTGGAGTAGAGGTCTTCACGGGTCCAAAAATTCATACCTGAACCCGAAGAGACCCGTAATGTGCTAAACGGAACCGACCCGGACCCGTCTATTATTTAAAAGCTGGAACCGAACCCGGCACAAAGACACAGACCCGACTGGACCCGATTGTCACATATTCCACAATAAATTGATAGTCAATAAACAAGTTGCGAAACATATAACTTTTTGTCTTACCTATAGCCGTCGTCTCCCTTCCGTGTAACGTTACTTGATTGTGATGCATTACATCCTTGCCAAAAAGTTAAATCCATGTTATTCCTCTCTTGTTATTCCAAGCATGCTTAATTCTCTCATCATTTCAGCTGTAAAAGTCCACTTTATGTCACGGTGATGGATGACAAATGTGTCTTTGCAGATTTGCATTTCGCCTCAAGTTAACTCGCATAATAACTTTGACTGTTTGCCTTTTTGAACTATAATAACGATTGCTCGTTCGGTGGCCGCCGACGTCCTCATTATTTATTTGCTATCATCTCTGTGAGCCGAGTCTGACCACCAAAACTTTAAGATTAAACAAGACGGTTCATTCATATTATTATTAAAGTCAGTTAGTGCAGAAGCTCGGGTTGCCATAGAAACATGACACGTGCTTGAGACGGCACATGCGTGTTGGCTGGAGCAACCTGAAATATGAGCTTTTTTACGCAATTTGAGCGTCATAGAAAACATTTGTGACAGTTCACCTGAGATTTTTTTGCTGATTTGAAATATATTATTTAAATATAAGTTCAAATCAAACTTCAACAGTGCGTCACACGTCGGCTAATACACTTGACAGCACTTATTTTTTCCTCATGTTTGTCCACAATATGCATGAAGGATGCCCAGACAGAAGAGGTGCCCGTGGGTTTAACTTCTTTATATTCATTGTTTTTTAGCTTTTTCGCACATCAAGAGAGAGAGAGAGAGAGAGAGAGAGAGAGAGAGAGAGAGAGAGAGAGAGAGAGAGAGAGAGATCGCTCTTCTTTCTTTTTTTTAAACCTTATTTCCCGGCTCACACTTTTCTTATCCTAATTTTTCAAATTGCAAGTTACAAAAAACATACAAGCAGTGCTGACTGACTCTGATCACCGGCAGTGTTCTCCGAGTCCAGATCGACAGACCCGATCTGGTTAAACAGACCCGGGACCCGAAGTAATAGATTGGGACCCGACCCGGACCCGGCTGATCATTTAAAATATAGACCCGAACCCGTACAGGTCCCGGGTCGGGGCCCGGGTCCACGGGTCTCGGGGGCTCCGTGAAGACTGAAGGAGATTGTCTTGACCAAGACCACACCCCTAAATGCATTGAAGCAACTGCCATGTGATTGGTTGATTAGATAATTGCATTAATGAGAAATTGAACAGGTGTTCCTAATAATCCTTTAGGTGAGTGTATGTTGCAGGTTATCATTTTTATACTACAATCCACAGACCTCCACATCAAAATAATCTTACCATTTTAACAGACAATTATTTTAAGCTATAATCTCTCAAGGAATGGTATTGTGTGAAACAGAGAAGTAACTGCCAGAAGTAACTGTTAGCCTCATTGCTTTAGTGCACATTTTAAAATAAAGACCAATACCTGACGTCGATTTGATAATAAATCAAGTCAATATCACAAAGTGACACTTTTTTTCAGTTTGCATTAACCTTGATAAATTGGTGAAGCCACATGCAGATGAAGCGCCGTCCACTGGTCTGTGCTGGCAGGGTCACAGTCGGAGGGAAAATCGCCTTCCTTAATTTAATTGTCGTCTTACTCTTCTTTCTCACAATAAAATATTCAAGTAATGTAATGTTAAAGGTTAAATGTAATGCAAATCCTTTTTGGTTGCCCATCTGCTGATGGGATTTGATGCTTCGTGATTTCCCTATGGGTTGTGAGCAGGCTCAAGCACGTGACTATAATAAAAAAAATACTGTATTATCCAGTAAAACTGAACAGTAGCTTGCCGTTATTAATTTGCTCGTCAAATTCTGCCTCATTTACAGTATTCAGCTGTATTTATGAAGAACAGTAAATTACTGTACAAAATTTCCTGTATTTTTACAGCATTTTTTTACAGTGATGGGTTTAGATGTAAAACATTGCAGAGAGTTTTAAATACACTAATTCTTCAACTTTAAACATTACTTTCACAATCACATCTACTCTCAGTGTACTCTCTTCTGATATATCAGGTGACACTAGAGTGGGTTTTCCCTCTAAAGAAGTGGATGAGAGCTTTATTATATGATGCCATTTAATTTTTCCAACTTTCGTTCAAAGGGAAAGTCAAACACAACAAGGCCTAAAACCTTGATTAGGATAAATTTCATAATTGAAAAGTGAATATATACATTAGAGAGTCTTTACTGATACCCAACAAAAATGAAAAACAAAATCACTTACAGTAATTGTTGTTCGCCGATCAGGCATAACATTATGACCAGTGACAGGTGATAACACTGATGATCTCTTCATCTCCTGTTAGTGGGTGGGATATATTAGGCAGCAAGTGAACATTTTGTGCTCAAAGTTGATATGTTAGAAGCAGGAAAAATGGGCAAGCGTAAGGATTTGAGCCAGTTTGACAAGGGCCAGATTGTGACGGCTAGAGTGGTTTTCAAACTTTTTTAAGAGCGACCCTTTTTTTTTTGTGTCGACCATATAGGCCTACAGCCATTTACATTCAAACAAGTCAAGCCAAGTATAAGAATACTTTTTTTATATATAAGTTACTTTCTGAATCCTAGTTTCAAAAAGTTGCTCAATTAAACCCTGAATGTTCAACATTCAATTAGTTGCCAAAATAAATTATCAATTTTATCTTACTTTACGTTCTCTTACAGTTTATTACGGACTCAGTTTATATAGAGGTCATTATTTTGGAGGGATATTTTGGGAAGGCTCCGCCCCTCCTGGGCCGGTCCACCCAATGCGTGACGTTTGCAACTCTTCAAAATTAAACATTATTTTTAAATCTTTTTTTCCATCACTGAATGTTAAACTACACATAATGAAATGTTGAGTGTGTGTTGGTCAATCTTTGGTGCCTTTACAAGGTTTCCCAAGATGTTTTCCCAGTCCTGTTACCAAAACTCATGTCCATTAATTCCCTTCAAGAGAGAAGTGCTTATTTTAAAGAAATGGGTGGTTATATGTTCAAATAATTAACATTAATTAATTAATCATTGGTTTATATCTTATCCACTGCCCATTATTTTAACCCTATATCAAACACAGTATGTTATGTCAGTCTATTTTAATTTATTTTATTTAATTTCATGTTTTTAAATAAAATTTAATTTTAGTCCACTTGGGGGGCTGATGCTATAACAAGGGGGGCTGCAGCCCCCACAGCACCCCCCTTCCCACGCTACTGGAGAGAGAGTGTGATAGAGTGTGAACATAGCCGTGTGTGTGCGTGAGAGAGAGAGAGAGTGTGATAGAGTGTGAACATAGCCGTGTGTGTGTGTGCGTGAGAGAGAGAGAGAGTGTGATAGAGTGTGAACATAGCTGTGTGTGTGCGTGAGAGAGAGAGAGAGTGTGATAGAGTGTGAACATAGCTGTGTGTGTGTGTGAGAGAGAGAGAGTGTGATAGAGTGTGAACATAGCTGTGTGTGTGTGTGTGTGTGTGTGTGTGTGTGTGTGTGTGTGTGTGTGTGTGTGTGTGTGTGTGTGTGTGTGTGTGTGTGTGTGTGTGTGTGTGTGTGTGTGTGAGAGAGAGAGTGTGAGAGAGAGAGTGTGTGATAGAGTGTACATAGCCGTGTGTGTGTGTGTGAGAGAGAGAGCGTGATAGAGTGTACATAGACGTGTGTGTGTGTGTGTGTGTGTGTGTGTGTGTGTGTGTGTGTGTGTGTGTGTGTGTGTGAGAGAGTGTGTACATAGCCGTCTGTGTGTGTGAGAGTGTGTGTACATAGCTGTATGTCTCTGAGAGAGAGTGTGTACATAGCCGTGTGTGTGTGTGAGAGAGAGAGAGTTTGTACATCTCTCTCTCTCTCTCTCTCTCTCACACACACACGGCTATGTACACTCTATCACACACTCTCTCTCACACACACACACACACACACACACACACACACACACACACACACACACACACACGGCTATGTACACACTCTCTCTCTCTCTCTCTCTCTCTCTCTCACACACACACGGCTATGTACACACTCTCTCTCAGAGACACACGGCTATGTACACTCTCTCTCTCTCACACACACACACACACACACACACACACACACACGGCTATGTACACTCTCTCACACACACACACGCTATGTACACACTCTCTCTCACACACACACATGGCTATGTACATACTCTCTCACACACACAGCTATGTACATACTCTCTCTCTCTCACACACACACACACACACACACACACACACACACACACACACACACACACACACACACACACACACACACACACACGGCTATGTACACACTCTCTCTCTCTCTCTCTCTCTCTCTCTCTCTCTCACACACACACACACGGCTATGTACACACTCTCTCTCAGAGACACACGGCTATGTACACACACTCTCACACACACACGGCTATGTACACACTCTCTCTCTCTCTCACACACACACACACGGCTATGTACAAACTCTCTCTCTCTCACACACACACACGGCTATGTACACACTCTCTCTCAGAGACATACAGCTATGTACACACACTCTCACACACACAGACGGCTATGTACACACTCTCTCACACACAAAAACTATTACAGAAAACAGTTTTAAGTTGTCGTGTTTATCTTTTTTGCCGTGGTATAGTCTTTATTTTTCCATTTAGATGTCTTGAAAAGGTCTTAAAAGTCTTTAAATTTGCACTTGAAAAATGTGCCGATACACTGATATAACATATTATGGATTTCTTATATTAGCATAGATGGTATATGGAATCACAACAATGCAAAAAAAATAAAAAAATAAAGGATTTTAATGATTATATTTTCTGATAAAGTTTAGGTTTAGATACCGGGGACATGTACAAATGCTGTTCATTTTAACATCTGTGGGTTGTAGTTCATAAACAAGAGAGAGAGAGAGTGTACATAGCCGTGTGTCTCTGAGAGAGAGTGTGTACATAGCCGTGTGTGTGTGAGAGAGAGAGAGAGAGAGAGAGAGAGAGTGTGTACATAGCCGTGTGTGTGTGTGTGTGTGTGTGTGTGTGTGTGTGTGTGTGTGTGTGTGTGTGTGTGTGTGTGTGTGAGAGAGAGTGTGTGATAGAGTGTACATAGCCGTGTGTGTGTGAGAGAGAGAGAGAGAGAGAGAGAGAGAGTATATACATAGCCGTGTGTGTGTGTAAGAGAGAGAGAGCGTGATAGAGTGTACATAGCCGTGTGTCTCTGAGAGAGAGTGTGTACATAGCCGTGTGTGTGTGTGTGAGAGAGAGAGAGAGAGAGAGAGAGAGAGAGTGTGTACATAGCCGTGTGTGTGTGTGTGTGTGTGTGTGTGTGTGTGTGTGTGTGTGTGTGTGTGTGTGTGTGTGTGTGTGTGTGTGTGTGTGTGTGTGTGCATAGCTGTGTGTGTGAGAGAGTATGTACATAGCCATGTGTGTGTGAGAGAGAGTGTGTACATAGCGTGTGTGTGTGTGAGAGAGTGTACATAGCCGTGTGTGTGTGTGTGAGAGAGAGAGAGTGTACATAGCCGTGTGTCTCTGAGAGAGAGTGTGTACATAGCCGTGTGTGTGTGAGAGAGAGAGAGAGAGAGAGAGAGAGAGAGTGTGTACATAGCCGTGTGTGTGTGTGTGTGTGTGTGTGTGTGTGTGTGTGTGTGTGTGTGTGTGTGTGTGTGTGTGTGTGTGTGTGTGTGTGTGAGAGAGAGTGTGTGATAGAGTGTACATAGCCGTGTGTGTGTGTGAGAGAGAGAGAGAGAGAGAGAGAGAGTATATACATAGCCGTGTGTGTGTGTGAGAGAGAGAGAGCGTGATAGAGTGTACATAGCCGTGTGTGTGAGAGAGAGAGAGAGAGAGTATATACATAGCCGTGTGTGTGTGTGAGAGAGAGAGAGCGTGATAGAGTGTACATAGCCGTGTGTGTGTGTGAGAGAGAGTGTGTGATAGAGTGTACATAGCCGTGTGTGTGTGTGAGAGAGAGAGAGAGAGAGAGAGAGTATATACATAGCCGTGTGTGTGTGTGAGAGAGAGAGAGCGTGATAGAGTGTACATAGCCGTGTGTGTGAGAGAGAGAGAGAGAGAGTATATACATAGCCGTGTGTGTGTGTAAGAGAGAGAGTGTGTGATAGAGTGTACATAGCCGTGTGTGTGTGTGAGAGAGAGAGAGAGAGAGAGAGAGAGTATATACATAGCCGTGTGTGTGTGTGAGAGAGAGAGAGCGTGATAGAGTGTACATAGCCGTGTGTGTGTGAGAGAGAGAGAGTATATACGTAGTCGTGTGTGTGTGAGAGAGAGAGAGTGTGATAGAGTGTACATAGCCGTGTGTGTGTGTGTGTGTGTGTGTGTGTGTGTGTGTGTGTGTGTGTGTGTGTGAGAGAGTGTGTACATAGCCGTGTGTGTGTGTGTGTGTGAGAGTGTGTGTACATAGCTGTGTGTCTCTGAGAGAGAGTGTGTACATAGCCGTGTGTGTGTGTGAGAGAGAGTATGTACATAGCCGTGTGTGTGTGTGTGAGAGAGAGTGTGTACATAGCCGTGTGTGTGAGAGAGTGTGTGTACATAGCCGTGTGTCTCTGAGAGAGAGTGTGTACATAGCCGTGTGTGTGTGTGAGAGAGAGAGAGAGAGAGAGAGAGTGTGTACATAGCCGTGTGTGTGTGTGTGTGTGTGTGTGTGTGTGTGAGAGAGAGAGAGTATGTACATAGCTGTGTGTGTGAGAGAGTATGTACATAGCCATGTGTGTGTGAGAGAGAGTGTGTACATAGCGTGTGTGTGTGTGTGAGAGAGTGTACGTAGCCGTGTGTGTGTGTGTGAGAGAGAGAGAGTGTACATAGCCGTGTGTGTGTGAGAGAGAGTGTGTACATAGCCGTGTGTGTGTGTGTGTGTGTGTGTGTGTGTGTGTGTGTGTGAGAGAGAGTGTGTACATAGCCGTGTGTGTGTGTGTGTGTGTGTGTGTGTGTGTGTGTGTGTGTGTGTGTGTGTGTGTGTGTGTGTGTGTGTGTGTGTGTGTGTGTGTGTGTGAGAGAGAGAGTGTGTACATAGCCGTGTGTGTGTGTGTGTGTGTGTGTGTGTGTGTGTGTGTGTGTGTGTGTGTGTGTGTGTGTGTGTGTGTGTGTGTGTGTGTGTGTGTGTGTGTGTGTGTGTGTGTGTGTGTGTTTCTGGCACCTGCATTTTCTACAAATGATAAGAAAGACACATTTTTAAGCATAGATGGCTTATGGAGTCACACAACAATATATATTAATGATTATATTTCATGAGAAAGTTTAGGTTTAGATAGCGGGACATGTAACAAATGCTGTTTTTTCAGTGTTCTCAGTAGTTTTGTATTAATGTTTGAAATTATATATTTTACATTTGCTGTTAGATTAATGTTCAGGACACTGTGTTAAATAATAAAATAATGAATTATAAATGTCCTGGGGTCAGAAATGTTACCGGCGGTGGAATGGACAGATGTAAGTGATCAGTTTTAATGCTCTGCGGAAAGTGAGATCGATTGGAAATAAACCCTAGCTTTCCCAGTTAGCACGCTAGCAGTAATAAAGTAATTAAAACTGTTTAGAAACATACTGTGACAAACTCAGTAACAGTTAACTAGTTAGGCCTAGTCTGAAATCACTATCTAGAATTACGCCTGTTTTCCAGTCTTCCACACCGGACTGGTAGTGTTTCCGTACAGGTGCGACTACAGTTTGTTAAAGGTCTCACTAGAAGAACGCTCCAAATGTGGAAAGAAAGAGTACACTCATTTGAACCATTATCAGCTCGGCCCGAGCTCAGACGCGGTCACGTGACGCCACAACAACGCTGTCATAAAGTTAAATATCTAACTTCCACCGAACCGCCTTCCATATTCAACTTACGGAAAAACTGCAACGCCTCTCCCAGTTCAAAAATCATGGATAGATGCACTTTTATGATGGATAGATGTACTTTTATGATGGATAGATGCACTTTTATGATGATAGATGTACTTTTATGATGGATAGATGCACTTTTATGATGGATAGATGCACCTTTATGATGGACAGATGCACTTTTATGATGGACAGATGCACTTTTATGATGGATAGATGCACTTTTATGATGGACAGATGCACGTTTATGATGGATAGATGCACTTTTATGATGGATGGATGGATGCACCTTTATGATGGACAGATGCACTTTTATGATGGACAGATGCACTTTTATGAACTACAACCCACAGATGTTAAAATGAACAGCATTTGTACATGTCCCCGGTATCTAAACCTAAACTTTATCAGAAAATATAATCATTAAAATCCTTTATTTTTTTATTTTTTTTGCATTGTTGTGATTCCATATACCATCTATGCTAATATAAGAAATCCATAATATGTTATATCAGTGTATCGGCACATTTTTCAAGTGCAAATTTAAAGACTTTTAAGACCTTTTCAAGACATCTAAATGGAAAAATAAAGACTATACCACGGCAAAAAAGATAAACACGACAACTTAAAACTGTTTTCTGTAATAGTTTTTGTACTAACTTTAGCACACATTTGGTGAACATCAGGGTGCATAAATGTCAACTGTCAGACATGCAAACAGCTGAGATAAGCCAAGTCTTGTGTTTTGGGCCCGCAGTTGCAGCCACTGTAGCAGCAAGATGAAGAAGACTGAGTTACTGGAGCAAAGCACCTTCAAACATTTCACAAATGAAAAAATAAACGGCAAATAGTACCAGCTGAACAAGAACCGCAGCTGGCATGATATGAGAAATTACAAAAGACGAGTGTAGAGGGTGATCCTGCACCTCAAATAACCTCAAAATGTACACCTCAAAGTACATAATTAACATAAAATATCCACTGCAAATGGTAACAAAATCAGTATAAAAAATTACAAGAATAAAAAAATAGAGCTATTTAAAAAATAACAAATATTTTTTTTGAGCTCAGAGAGTTTGTCCTCAATTTGTCCATTTACTCCCTTCCACTGCTGCATCTCTGTGGCCCGTCGTCTCATTGTGTTAGACTTTGTAATCAGGGTGGCCATTTTGGAGCCTGCAGAATTTTCTGCCTGTTCTGCCATTCGGTCTGCGTCTTACAAACCTCCTCAATGGACCTCTTCTTTTTCTTCAGCCCTTCCAGATCATCTTCAATGTTTTTCCTCTTCTTGGACTGTTCCTCTTTTTCCTTTTTGTGTCTTTCCTCCTCTAAGTGCTCCCTGTAGCGACTAGTTGCCGAAGCTTCCGCTACCATACCCCCCCCCCCCCAACGCACACGCACGCACACACACACACACTCTCTTTAACGTGGTCACAAATCAGCCTCTGAGTGATCACTGTGTCCTCTGCCATATTACATGTTTCCACCTCTTTATTGGTGGAAAACCCCTGCTCTGCTTCTGCCTATCCGTGGGACAGAAGAAGAAGTGACTGACAAAATGTCCAGAGTTCAGGGTAGGACTGAAGATTTCTCCGAGGGCCTGAAGGACATGAATTCAGCAGCTTTGGCCTCATTGAAAAGGACCTTCCTTTCAAACCGTGTACTAGTGTTCATGTGTTAATGTTCATACCATTCATGACGTGTCATATTAAGATAACAATATATTCATACCATTCTATTCTTATTCCTTTCATTTACCAGCAGATATCCCGCCTGACAGTTGTTCAAATTCTGAGTGAGGCACTTCATTTTCTGAAGTTGGTGCACATTTTGCCTGGATCCAAGCACGTCATGTTGTGGACTATGGCGTACTTCAGGGGCCACTTATCAAGAGCCTTCTCGCACATACTTGAAAGGGCATTCTGGCAGTTTCTTACACTTAAGGACACCAAGCTCGCTTACACAGCTTTTGGCCCCTGCTTTTGAGAGTTCCTGACAAAGAAAATCTCCAAACTTTCTCTAGATGCTCAGCAGTGAGTTAGCATTAACTCAGCTGTCCAGATTAAACTATTTGAAAGATGCTCTAAAACATCCTCAATTAGCCTGACATCTTTGACTTGACCTCACATTTCCCTGTCATGCATCTGAAGACGAGTCATTAGTGAATTTCTCTGATGCCCCTTTTCCACCAGAATGAACCGGGTGCTAGTTCAGAGCTAGTGCTAGTGCCAGTTTTTAGTTGGTTCGAGTGACGAGCCTTCTAAGAAGAAGAAAGTTTGCTTTTCCACATGATAGAGAGCCGCCACAGAGCCAGTCTTACGTCAGTGTATACGTTTCATCTTTCTCAGCAACGTTAGTGAGGCAGTGAGACACACACACACCAGGCTTGTTCGAGATGCAGACGATCAGCGCATGATATCAAAACACACGTGAGCGAATCAAAAGCATAAGGAGTTTTTATGTGCTCTCGCTGGTCTCATTGTCATACGGTGATCGGTCTGCACAGCACCGCTGCGAACAAGCCTTCCATCAACAATGGCGAACGTTGCGTTACTATTGATGCTCATAGCCTTACGATCCTACATCGGCATCAAAACACAGCGAATCCAACGCATTCGTGCAGCTCGCCATGATTTGTATAGACGGAGACTACAATCGAGCAGCTGTTAGCTCCATTAGCTGCAGTTTCAAAAACAGCGGATCTCAAGTTTGTGTTGGTCTTGTTGGTCACGGTAACCCCGGCCCCTGACGCAAGCGGTTCTTACTTCTAGACCAGCAATGCTTTGGTGCTACTTAAGAACCACTTCTCCTGGTTCGGAGCTGGTGCTTTGGGTGTGGAAAGACAAAGAACCGATTTGAAACTAGGCTCTGGCTCCGAAACTAGCACCAGCACTGCCTTGGTGGAAAAGGGGTATGATTGGTTAATGTACTGAATATACTGGATGTCTCACCTTGATGACAGCTGCTGCACCCATGCCTATGCCTCATGCTTCATAAATCGTTTGAGAAGACTCTAAAAACAATTAATAAAGTTAAATTTAAGTGTGTTGTGTATTTTTACGATGAATAATTATTAAGTATGAATGAGCATTTAACAAACTGGTTTGCAGAGCCAAACCGTCTGTCTTGTGCTTTGATTTATGATGGGCAGCATATATCTGCTGCAAATGCGACCTGTTCCCCTCCGTCTCATACACACATGCATATAACATGTTGTATGTTAAACGCACTGCAATGCACCGCCGTCCCTAGGAAGGCTGAGCAAAGTGGACCTGCAATCCGGATGAAAATAACAGCGTCTCGTCGGCATTGCGGCAACAACACTCCAGCCTACTAAGTAGCCTACCACAACAACTATTCCCTGCAGCGATACAAAATGGCCTCGCCCCCCTTATTCAATATTCTCAGAGGAGGGATTTATGTAAATATTGGGGCTGGGAAAACATCTTCAGCTGGGAAACCTTGTAAAGGCACCAAAGATTGACCAACACACACTCAACAGTTCATTATGTGTAGCTTAACATTCAGTGATGGAAAAAAAGATTTAAAAATAATGTTTAATTTTGAAGAGCTGCAAACGTCACGCATTGGGTGGACCGGCCCAGGAGGGGCGGAGCCTTCCCAAAATATCCCTCCAAAATAATGACCTCTATATAAACTGAGTCCGTAATAAACTGTAAGAGATAAAATTGATCATTTATTTTGGCAACTAATTGAATGTTGAACATTCAGGGTTTAATTTAGCAATTTTTGAAACAAGGATTAAGAAAATGATTCACTCAGTATTGATCTATTCCACCACCATCTAAACTACAATGAGATGTGTTCAGTTGTGTTGTAGGTACTAAAAGAGCCCAGAACTAATTTATGTCTGAATGATGAAGTTTGGTCCACTGATTCGTGCCCAGCTGCGCTACATTAGTGCGGTTTAAGACCAGACAAACTCTTAAACAGCATCTGAGTCGCGGTTGAGCTGGACTGAAAGACAATAGGAAAAGCTCTTTAACTGAGAGGATGTGTGGCTCTTAAAAGAGCCTTTGGGGGGGTAAGGTCAGAGGTCACCTCACTTTGAGCTGGTGTATTTGGTCACAGCCTTTGTGCCCTCGGACACGGCGTGTTTGGCCAGCTCTCCGGGCAGCAGCAGACGCACGGCGGTCTGGATCTCTCTAGAGGTGATGGTGGAGCGCTTGTTGTAGTGCGCCAGACGAGACGCCTCACCGCCGATGCGCTCGAAGATGTCGTTGACGAAAGAGTTCATGATGCCCATCGCCTTGGAGGAGATGCCGGTGTCGGGATGAACCTGCTTCAGGACTTTGTACACATAGATAGCGTAGCTCTCCTTCCTGGACTTTCTGCGCTTCTTTCCTGCCTTACCGGCGGTCTTGGTGACGGCCTTCTTGGAGCCCTTCTTCGGCGCGGACTTTGCTGGTTCAGGCATGATGTCGCTGATGAATCAATGTGCGCTCAGGAGCTAGACAGAGGCTTTTATTCACCGCCGTATGCTAATTTACTAAGAGATAAGGATTCTTCTGATTGGCTGTTTCCATAGGCGAACCCATAAACTTGCATTTCATTGGACAACTCAAAGCAACATGAGAGGAACGAGGGCCAATCACGGTCAGGCAAGTATTAGCCCCGCCTACCGCTTTATGTTTGAATGAGACCCACACGACCTCCTTTCCTTTGTTCATGTCCCGCTCTTTTTGCTTTAATAAAAGTCTGAAAAGACTGATATTCTGCAGGATAGTGTAATCTGACAACTCATTTTAGAATAAAGTAATGAGCCCTTTTTAAAAAATAGATTTTGTAACATTTAATTTCCCCCCAAGTTTAACCTTTTTCTTGATTCTGTAAATCACTGAATTGCAATAGTTTTCTTCACTGAAATACACGTTAGAACTCAAAAGATAAATCAAGCAAAAAGCTGATTTCAATGCAGCATTAAAACACCTTACAACCTTTAATTATTTGATGAAACGCCAATATTTACTTTACAGCACTTACACATTTCAGTTATTTATTCCGATTGTTTATTTAAAATATGACCATAAGAATCCGGACCAATTTCTCCTTATAGAACAATTATGGGGCATAAACAGATTGTGGACACTTGTAACTTCTGCAGTTGTTTATGAAATACAACCCCTCCGTGTGAAAGATCTGTAATGTTACATTGGGAATTTATTTCCCGGTTTAAATCGTTTCATTTTACCAGCATTGTTGCGACATGACTCTTTGTGTGAGGGAGTGTGTGGCTCTTAAAAGAGCCGTTGGGTTTGCGGGTTCTCTTGAGTTCAGGCGTTTATCCTCCGAAGCCGTACAGGGTGCGTCCCTGCCGCTTCAGCGCGTACACAACATCCATGGCGGTGACGGTCTTTCTCTTGGCGTGCTCGGTGTAGGTCACGGCATCGCGGATCACGTTCTCCAGAAACACCTTCAACACTCCGCGGGTCTCCTCGTAGATCAGACCGGAGATGCGCTTGACACCGCCGCGGCGAGCCAGGCGACGGATGGCGGGTTTGGTGATTCCCTGGATGTTATCGCGCAAAACTTTACGGTGACGCTTAGCGCCTCCTTTACCGAGCCCTTTACCGCCTTTGCCTCTTCCAGACATGATCAACTCTGAACACTTCAGTCGGACGAGTATCGACAGAATAAAGAGGAGAAGCGCTACAAGGAGGCCGTTTATATTTGCCTACAGGACCTGAAGGAAACCAGCGCCGCTCAACACGCCCCGCCCCTCGAATAGTTCAGCACAAGACATGTGATTTAACCCTAACCCTGATCTCACGAGACCTGTCCTCTGTTTAATATATTTAAAAAAAAACAGGTTTTATAAGATTTATTTAAGGAAGATGATATTAGACAATTATATATAAAGATACTGAATGAAAATTAATATATTCAATGCATTAATTGTATATAACAGTATATTTGTATGTGACATGTCAGGTATATTTATAGAATATGAATGATTTCAGGCCTCTCTGATCTACACTGCATGTCTCCCTTCAGCTGAACTTGCTCCATAAAAGTAATCTCTTCTTTGATCTGCAACATCCCATAAAAGTTTCAGAACAGACCATGCACTATTAATGCCTGTTCACACCGGGACGATTTTTCGCACGCGTTTATCACCAACTTTTAAAGCCTTTTTTTTATATTGTTTATACTTTCGCCTGGCTCCGCGCGCTCCTCCCCAAACGGACGAGGCGTTTAAATTTGACGCGCCTGCGTTGCTATTCTTTGAAAACGACAGAAGGCGACTCGGATTAATAGTTCTATAAACCATCAGGAAAAAGTGTCGAGAAGTATGATACATGAAGAACAATTATACATTTTACTGGTTTGAGAGACCATTTCACTCTTAAAAAAATAACTTCTAAAATAACTAAAGAAGTGCTCTTAATCAGATAAAGTGGGTGGCTCTTAAAAGAGCCTTTGCGTTGTTAAAACAGTATTTAATCTGCTTATTTGGATTTGGCGGCCTTTTCGGTCTTCTTGGGCAGCAGCACCGCCTGGATGTTGGGCAGCACGCCGCCCTGAGCGATGGTCACTCCGCCCAGGAGTTTGTTCAGCTCCTCGTCGTTGCGCACCGCCAGCTGCAGGTGACGGGGGATGATGCGGGTCTTCTTGTTGTCCCGAGCGGCGTTTCCAGCCAGCTCCAGGATCTCAGCGGTGAGGTACTCGAGCACAGCGGCCAGATAAACCGGAGCACCGGCACCGACGCGCTGAGCGTAGTTGCCTTTGCGGAGAAGCCTGTGAACACGGCCGACGGGGAACTGCAGTCCGGCCCTGGAGGAGCGAGTCTTAGCCTTTGCTCGGGCTTTGCCACCGGTTTTACCTCTGCCGCTCATTTTTAAAATCGCCGACAAATTCTTCCAAAATCACAACGAAAAGGAAAAGTATCTGTGTCGCCACACACTGTCTTTATACCAGAGTGCCAGTCGCTCATTGGTTTAGAGTCTGAAGAGATTTCAACCAATCACTGAACTTCCCTCCAAAGCCCAACCCCCTTTTCAAGCGGGAATAATTATGCACAAGAAATTGACGAATAAGATAGATAAAAAGTAGATTAAACTACTAAAATATTTTTATAGAAAATATTCCATATATATACAGTTTTCAGAATTGTATTGAATATAAAAGGATGCAAGCAAATGTAAGGAGAATTATTACAAATACGAAGAAGGGTTTTTGGAGGAAGTTTTGAAACTGTGGGAATGGAAACAGAACTTGATCAAATATGGGGAATGATATAAAAATAAAAATGGGATAAAAAGGGAATATGGTTATCCAATTTTAAGTGATGGAGAAACAATAGCTGTAAGAGATGAGGAGAAAGCAGAAATGCTGGCAAAATAAAAAATCATAAATCAAACAATATAAGTGAAGAAGGGAAAAGAGGACGGGAAAGTACGTTAGAGCAGTATAAAGAGTTAACACAGAATAAGGTATACACTAATGATCAATTAAAATGGCATTTATCAAGACAGAGTTGAACTGACCTCTCAGAAAATCTAAGAAATCAGCACAAGGCATGATCAGATTTGCCATATAATGATAAATCATCTTAGTGAATCATCCAAGGATGTTTTAATAAAAATGTATAATAAAATCTGGGAGGAAGGAAAATTACCACAAAGTTGGAAGGATGCGGTGATAGTTTCAAAACGCAAACCAGGGAAAGATTGCACAAATCCAGGGAATTATAGACCAATTGCTTTGACATCTAACATCTGTTAAATAATGGAAGAAATGGTTAATGAAAGGTTAATGTATTATGTGGAAAATAAAGAATATCTCTCCAGGTATCAGAGTGGTTTTAGAAGAGGGAGAAATACTATGGATCCAGCAAGTGTGTTTAGAACATAAAATAAGAAAAGCACAAATAAACAGAGAGTAGTGGCTGTCTTTGACATAGAGAAAGCATACACGAGAAGGGCTGTTAATCAAATTATGCAAGTTAGTTAGGTATTAAAGGCCATATGTATAGATGGATCAAGGCTTTTTTATTAGGGAGAGCAATGAAGGTTAGAATAGGATTGAAAATGGAAATCCACAAGGCTGTATAATAATCCCTTTATTACTTTTTATAATGATAAATGATGTATTTGAGAATTTGGATAATGGGCTGAAGTCTTCACTTTTTGCTGATGATGGGGCAAAAATAGGAGGTGAGGTAAAACTAAAATTCTATAATCAACAACTGGAAAGAGTTAAACATTTTAAGTTTTTAGGGTTGTGGTTTGATGAAAGAGTTATATGGGCGATGCATATCCAGAAAATAATGGATAAATGTAAGAAAGTAATAAATATAATGAGGTGTCTAGTTGGCAGTGAATGGGGGGGCGGATAGGATGGCATTAAAGGCCATCTATAATGGGCTGATTAGATCTGGATTCAGGTATTGAGATTATGTACAGGAGCTATAAACAAACACCGATTGCAGCACTACAGGTAGAAATGGGAGAAATGTCATTAGAAATGAGACGGATACAGTTATCAGTGAGTTATTGGGCTCATTTACAAGGCCATAGTCAAGAGCATCCTACACTAGAAACGTTAAAGCCCTGTTGGGAAAAAGAAAGAAGGAAAACGAAAAGCTATGGATGGACAGTGATACAGAAAGCAACAGAACTTAAAGTTAATCAGTTAAATGTTAGTCCAACTGTATCAGTAATACAACCTTGGTTACTTACAGATCCTATACAGTGGATTTTGCATTGTTAGAAAAGAAAAACAAGGATAAGGAATTCATATAATGTGCAGACATGTATTAATGAGTACTACAACTATGTTCAGATATACTAGGGTGGCCATTTCCATAACACCAAAACGGAGGACACTTTGCGGCATTTCGCGAAGCAAGAATAATTGCATAGGACTCTGGTGTACTCGCAACTACAACACAATTTTGTCCATAATTTCTATGGTATCATCATACAGTGATTCTGAAATAGCCTACTCTATTCATTGCCAGACTAATTTGTCTACGATATATCTTGATGAAGACCTATGTGTAAAAGAAGAGGCAAAAAAATGCCTGTTCACAGTATTTGTATTTATTCAAGATATTGTGATGTCTGTTTCAAAAACTGACCACTGAGATGAACCTGTCTTGCAAAGTGCACAGTGCCTGAAAACATAACATTTCACAGCGACACAGTGTGCAAAATCCATGAAAAGCGTCTCTACTGCCTTTGGATATAAATTTGTGCTCTTTTGTCCATTCCGGATTAAATGAGGTCTGACGTTTCTGCATGTTGACGTTATGATATGACGTAGCCAGCACGTGGACATGGAGGCTTGTTTGCGCTTTTAACCAATGATATATCAGATATTTATTTGACACCTGCGTTTTTCAGGCTGATTCAGCGCAACTCCAAAAAGGAGGACAAATGTGTGTCCGGCTTGAGGCTGTGCCGGATAGGGGGCTTTAAATCTGGACTGTCCGGCCCAAATCCGGACGTATGGCCACCCTAAGATAATACAATATGAGTAGCATTCATTGTTCCAGAACTTCATTTATCTGTAGGGAAAAGGGTCAGTGATTCATTATCTGTTTATACAGGGGAAACGATTGCAATATTATTAGCAACGCAGTGGATAGAGGAGATAAGACCTTTGAATTCAATAATTTGTTCAGACTCAAGTTCATCATTGGCTAGCTTACAATACAGTCACTCAGAAAGTAGACCAGACATTTTAATAGAAATACAGCAAACATTATACAGAATTCAAATGATGGTGAAAGGCTGATAAAACTTACATAACGTCTGGTGGAAAACAATAACTCGTGACGGTGGGTGTGGCTTTTGGAGCCATTTGGTTTCTTCTTCCAATTCAGACAAATTGGAACTCGATTCCATTTAAATGCTATTTGTTATCATGTATTTCTAGCCTGGATGCCAGCCGAACTTAACCCCGCCCACAACATTTTAACTCGGGCAGTTCGGTCTGGACTTGATCCGTAGAGGAGTAATTATGCCCGACAGAAACTGTTCGGACCAATGAAATTGTCAGGGCGGGCTTTAGACGATGATGGACAGATGATCAACAGTAACGTAATCATCCACGGCATCAAAGGCGCTTGGGTTGAATTTGTTCTAATCCTAAACAGAGAACTTGTTCGTATATGCATTCACCTTTACTATTTCTCTCAGAAATGATGATCGTGTTGGTTAAGGATACTCTGTGTATCCTTACATTATTTTTTTACAACACCGGCAAAGATCGTTTACACTCATCTTTTTCTTCTAACGTTACTCATTTCAGCGTGCGCACAGACAGGGTTGCCAAGTTTTTACAACAAAACCCGCCCAATTGCTACTCAAAACTAGCCAAAAACAAGCCCAAAAGCTTACCACGGGGTTCTCCGAAAAAAAATGGCATTTGGGGGGGAAATGTGTGTTATTTTGGCAGGGCTGCTTGCTAAAATTCGCATTCCTGGGTCTGTATATCACACAATTGGGGTCACTTCAATCCGCGGACATGGATAAACCCGCGGACTTGGCAACACAGTGCAGTTGTTCTGTTGACATTTGACAACTAACGTTATGCGTCGCTCCGTTGCTCTGATTGGTTGTAGGTCTATCCAATTGAGGTCTTTCCTGGTTCGGTTGAAACACACCCCATAATCACAGCCCAACGGAACAGTATCAGACTCATATTCTGACTAGAATTGAGTATGACGACGTCAGGCTAATGTATTTCCATTTGAAAGAGGTTTCGGTCTGGTCTGAGTTATTTAAAGGGGTGGTAAAACACATTATTTCGAAGGCTTGATTGTGTTTGTGGGGTGCACTGTAACGTGTTCATGCTTCATTTTTAAAAAATTTCATTATTGTTCATATATTTGACCTTTATTCTACACTGCTCTGTCCCTCCTTGTAAAAACGGTCTGATGATTTCCGGGTTGTATGAAGCCAGTCCCTCAAAAATACGCAATGGGCTCAGATTGGTTAGCTGGCCCAGTGTGTTGTGATTCGCTAAACGCCTAGTGCACGTTTGTCGGAAACGTCACGCCCCTTCCCTTTACCGGTAGCCTGTGCTTTGGGTAGTACAATGGCGTCAATAAAACCATACCAATTTGAGCCCGAATCAGACCCAGACAATTTTAGTGAAGATGATCGAGCAGAACCTGTTCAGTCCTCAAGAGTAAAGACTGCGGCTCTATAGTGATCGCTACTGAATGGCACTGGTACTTTAGTATTTTTAGAACGATTTGCCAAATATCTGTCACAAGAACGAACACTAAACATTGGCTTTACTATAGTATCCAAATCAAACACAGAAGCATGTTTAGCATGCCTGTAGATAAACAACACATAAAAGCTCTAATCAAAGAATAATTTACACTAATGCCAAGTTCACTGTTGAGTTTGTAGCGTGAGGTGTTTGTCGGATAACGTTAAGTATGAATGAGCGTTTAACACTGGTTTGCAGAGCCAAATGAGCGTTGTCATCTGTGTATTTCCTTGCTACAACGTACAATTAACAACACAAACTATTATAGGAAAACACATCGACGAAAAATAAATCATACTTACAGGTTGTGGCCCGTAAACAGCTTCTGTTTTTAAATCCGTCTCACACTGGCAGTGTTTGTCTCGCGCAGCTGAACCGCGGCTTGTGTATTGCAAATACAGACGAATGGCCTTATGCTCAAACAGCAACATTACACACTAGCTAAAGTTAGCAAAGTTATTTTAGCGCTCTATTAACCGCTAGAGCGCTAAAAGTTACGGACTGCAGCTTTAATCCGAGCAAGAATGAAATCATGAGTATTATTAAGAAAAGGTGGAAGGAAAGGTGGCAAAAACAATGGATCAGGAGAAGAAAGGTCAATGGTTTTACAGGATTCAAAGGAAAGTGGGAGAGATGAGAAGTGCAGGGAAAAACAGGAGAGATGAGATATCAAGAATGAGATTTGGACACAAGTCTAAATAGTACACTTTATAAAATGAGTAAACACGATACATGAAAGTGAATTGTGTGAGCAAGAAGAAACAGTGGAACATGAAAGAAGGGCTTTAATACAAAATCTAGCAAAAGTAAAAATGCAGGTTATATTAGATTTTACAAAACAATTTAGGAAATAAATGTTATAATTGTATTTTTTAAATATCTAAAAGTGGCTAATTTGTGGGAGAGAATATAAAAAGGGAGGAAATGTGTAATTTTGATGAACTGATGAGTTTGGGTTCCTTGTCGCGGCTTTTGGCTTGCTCAGTTGGGGACACTAAATACTCAACTAGATTACCGATCCGCCAGCATTGCTGCTTATTGTATAATTGAACTGAGCTGGACGATTATATCACGGTTTTCTCCAGGGCGGCTGTCCAGCCAAATCAAATTCTGTTGCACTGTTTCCCTGTTACGACTGTAAAGCTGCTTTGAAAATCTGTATTATAAAAAGAGCGATATAAATAAAGGTGACTTGACTATCTAGTTCTGTTTTAGTTTTATTTCTACCTACCCATTGAATCTGTACATTTGTTTTTATTTCCCTTTATAATGTAACCTTCCAGTTTTCTATCATTTGTCACTTTTTTAATCGTTTTGATTCATTGCGCCGTACTGCTGTATAGGGATGGCATTGTCCTTTCTGAAACTGAGCCTGACAAGGTTTACACCTTTAATATAAACTATCATTGTGTAAATGCATTAACACCATAGACTCCTCATGTTCTGCCACCAGTCACAATTCTGACCAGACATGAAACCGGGTTTGTTCATGGACTAATCAAAAAGAATATATGTAGACCAATATTGTTAAATACATTTCCAACACCATACACATTCATGCCATCCCTGCTGAAAGTCGGGGATTAAATGGGTTAGTTAATCTCACAAGCGTTGTAAGCTCTTTAACTGAGAGAATGTGTGGCTCTTAAAAGAGCCTTTGGGGGGGTAAGGTCAGAGGTCACCTCACTTTGAGCTGGTGTATTTGGTCACAGCCTTTGTGCCCTCGGACACGGCGTGTTTGGCCAGCTCTCCGGGCAGCAGCAGACGCACGGCGGTCTGGATCTCTCTAGAGGTGATGGTGGAGCGCTTGTTGTAGTGCGCCAGACGAGACGCCTCACCGCCGATGCGCTCGAAGATGTCGTTGACGAAAGAGTTCATGATGCCCATCGCCTTGGAGGAGATGCCGGTGTCGGGATGAACCTGCTTCAGGACTTTGTACACATAGATAGCGTAGCTCTCCTTCCTGGACTTTCTGCGCTTCTTTCCTCCCTTACCGGCGGTCTTGGTGACGGCCTTCTTAGAGCCCTTCTTCGGCGCGGACTTTGCTGGTTCAGGCATGATGTCGCTGAAGAATAAATGTGCGCTCAGGAGCGAGACAGAGGGTTTTATTCACCGCCGTATGCTAATTTACTAAGAGATAAGATTTTCTGATTGGCTGTTTCCATAGGCGAACCCATAAACTTGCATTTCATTGGACAACTCAAAGCAACATGAGAGGAACGAGGGCCAATCACGGGCAGGCAAGTATTAGCCCCGCCTACCGCTTTATGTTTGAAGGAGACTCACACGACCTCCTTTCCTTTCCTTTGTTCCTTTCCCGCTCTTCTTGTAACATTTAATTTCCCCCCAAGTTTAACCTTTTTCTTGATTCTGTAAATCACTGAATTGCAATAGTTTTCTTCACTGAAATACACGTTAGAACTCAAAAGCTAAATCAAGCAAAAAGCTGATTTCAATGCAGCATTAAAACACCTTACAACCTTTAATTATTTGATGAAACGCCAATATTTTCTTTACAGCACTTTCACATTTCAGTTATTTATTCCGATTGTTTATTTAAAATAGGACCATAAGAATCCGGACCAATTTCTCCTTCTAGAACAATTATGGGGCATAAACAGATTGTGGACACTTGTAACTTCTGCAGTTGTTTATTAAATACAACCCCTCCCTGTGAAAGATCTGTAATGTTACACTGGGCATTTATTTCCCGGTTTAAATCGTTTCATTTTAACAGCATTGTTGTAGCTCTTTGTGTGAGGGAGTGTGTGGCTCTTAAAAGAGCCGTTGGGTTTGCGGGTTCTCTGGAGTTCAGGCGTTTATCCTCCGAAGCCGTACAGGGTGCGTCCCTGCCGCTTCAGCGCGTACACAACATCCATGGCGGTGACGGTCTTTCTCTTGGCGTGCTCGGTGTAGGTCACGGCATCGCGGATCACGTTCTCCAGAAACACCTTCAACACTCCGCGGGTCTCCTCGTAGATCAGACCGGAGATGCGCTTGACACCGCCGCGGCGAGCCAGGCGACGGATGGCGGGTTTGGTGATTCCCTGGATGTTATCGCGCAAAACTTTACGGTGACGCTTAGCGCCTCCTTTACCGAGCCCTTTACCGCCTTTGCCTCTTCCAGACATGATCAACTCTAAACACTTCAGTCGGACGAGTATCGACAGAATAAAGAGGAGAAGCGCTACAAAGAGGCCGTTTATATTTGCCTACAGGACCTGAAGGAAACCAGCGCCGCTCAACACGCCCCGCCCCTCGATATAGTTCAGCACAAGACATGTGATTTAACCCTAACCCTGATCTCACGAGGCCTGTCCTCTGTTTAATATATTAAAAAAAAAACGGTTTTATAAGATTTATTTAAGGAAGATGATATTAGACAATTATATATAAAGATACTGAATGAAAATGAATATATTCAATGCATTAATTGTATATAACAGTATATTTGTATGTGACATGTCAGGTATATTTATAGAATATGAATGATTTCAGGCCTCTCTGATCTACACTGTATGTCTCCCTTCAGCTGAACCTGCTCCATAAAAGTAAACTCTTCTTTGATCTGCAACATCCCATAAAAGTTTCAGAACAGACCACGCACTATTAATGCCTGTTCACACCAGGACGATTTTTCGCACGCGTTTATCACCGACTTTTAAAGCCTTGTTTATACTTTCGCCTGGCTCCGCTGACTGCGCGCGCTCCTCCCCAAACGGACGAGGCGTTTAAATTTGACGCGCCTGCGGTGCTATTCTTTGAAAACGACAGAGGGCGACTCGGATTAATAGTTCTATAAACCATCAGGAAAAAGCGCCGAGAAGTGTGAGATACATGAAGAACAATTATACATTTTACTGGTTTGATAGATCATTTACACTGAGTCAAATTACTTTAAAAAAATAACAGGTGCTCTTTATCAGATAAACTGGGTGGCTCTTAAAAGAGCCTTTGTGTGTTCCTTGAATCGGTTTACTTGGATTTGGCGGGCTTCTCGGTCTTCTTGGGCAGCAGCACCGCCTGGATGTTGGGTAGCACGCCGCCCTGAGCGATGGTCACTCCGCCCAGGAGTTTGTTCAGCTCCTCGTCGTTGCGCACCGCCAGCTGCAGGTGACGGGGGATGATGCGGGTCTTCTTGTTGTCCCGAGCGGCGTTTCCAGCCAGCTCCAGGATCTCAGCGGTGAGGTACTCGAGCACAGCGGCCAGATAAACCGGAGCACCGGCACCGACGCGCTGAGCGTAGTTGCCTTTGCGGAGAAGCCTGTGAACACGGCCGACGGGGAACTGCAGTCCGGCCCTGGAGGAGCGAGTCTTAGCCTTTGCTCGGGCTTTGCCGCCGGTTTTGCCTCTGCCGCTCATTTTAGGAATCTCTAAATTATTACTTCTCAGTCGAAACTAAGAGAATGAATGTGCGAGTCTCCACACACTGTCTTTATACGAGAGTGCCAGTCGCCCATTGGTTTAGAGTCTGAAGAGATTTCAACCAATCACTGAACTTCCCTCCAAAGCCCAACCCCCTTTTCTAGCGGGATTAATTTGCACAAGTATTTGAGGAATAAAATAGAAAGATAGATTAAACTAAAATATTTGATTATAAATAAATTAATATAAATGCATTACAGATGTTAGGGGAATTATATCCCTTAATATTAATTTATCAACGTGGTCTGTGTGCAGTTAATATGTGTAAACATATTTTAACCAAAATTTTAACAAGCTTTTCAATTAATTTACTTCACTCTCGATGTGTTACTGGGGTTTGACACGCACACTTTACCATGGGATATAGATATTAATCGCTGATCTTCTGATACTGTAGTTTTATGGTCCTTTTGTAATATTGTAGTTGTTTCACTGCCTTTATTGTGTGTGGGGTTGAGTCCCAATCCTCCAGCAGTGGCGAGTGAATATATTCTGTCTGTACTGAGTTATAAAACATCCCATATGGACTGTAATCATCAATGTCTGAACCCCTTTCTGTCTATTTCAATCAATTGTTTTATATATAAAAAACATGGTTTAAGAATTTTTTATGTAGTCACTTATTTTATTATCTTATATTATTTGTTTAGAATGCATGAGTATAAGTGGCCACAAGTCAAACAAATGTTTCTTGACTTCAGTTCAAAGTGATCAAATCAGTAAAATACAGGAGTTTTGCTGGTTTTTCAGAATCAGTGGGTGGCTCTTAAAAGAGCCGTTGAGGAATAAACGTTATTTATTTGTCTGTAATAAGACTTAACGTTACTTCTTTTTGGGAGCTGCCTTATTAGGCTTGGCGGCTTTAGGCTTCGCCGTCTTGGGTTTCGCTGCCTTGGCTCTTTTGGGGCTCTTGGCCGCTTTCTTAGCGGCTGCTGGCTTCTTTGCCTTCTTGGGGCTCTTCGTCGCCTTCTTAGCGGCTGTGGCGGCGGGTTTCTTGGCCTTCTTGGGCGATTTCTTGGCGGCGGCTTTGGGCTCTTGGGGCTCTTCGTCGCCTTCTTGGCGGCGGCGGGTTTCTTGGCCGCGGGCTTCTTCGCTTTAGGAGCCGCTTTCTTGGCCGCGGGCTTCTTCTTGGTCTCGGCTTGCTGCTTGTTGAGCTTGAATGAGCCCGAGGCGCCGGTCCCTTTGACCTGCACCAGGGTGCCTTTAGTCACCAGGCTCTTGATGGCGATCTTGACGCGGGAGTTGTTCTTCTCCACGTCGTAGCCGCTGGCAGCGAGCGCTTTCTTCAGGGCGGCGAGGGACACGCCGCTCCTCTCCTTGGATGCGGACACAGCTTTGACGATGAGCTCGCCGACGCCTGGACCCGCTTTCTTAGCTTTCGCGGCGGACTTCTTCTTGGGCGCTTTGGCCGGGGCGGCAGCAGCCGGGGCTGGGGCGGTTTCTGCCATCTCTCTCTGATCGGATCTAAAGTCTGTAAAAGCGCTGTCTGGGTTCAGCAATGACTGGCGCTCGCGCGGCGCTGCGCTCTTCAATAACACATGAGAACCTTATAGACTCAACCTGCCCGCTCGGAGTCTGTGCGCGTCCACGAGCCCCTCACGCGTGTGTTTTCTTCTCTCACATTTGGGGCAAAACTGAAGCGGTAAAATAGTTTGTCACAGTCAAAACAAACTGAACACCGAGCAGAGGTTCTGAGCTTTCATTAGAGACTAAAACACGCGAAGAGGATTTGTTTCTTTCGCCTCCATCAGATCAAACCCAAGGCGAGCATCAGCCACGGGGGAAAGCCGCGTGTGAATTTGATGGATAGTTTAAGTGTAAAAGTTGCTAAAAGCCCAAGCGCGTCTCTGTGTGTTCAACAGACAGTCTGAAAGAGACTTTAATGATATCAGCATCAGTGAGGGCGTGAGGAGGCTTTCATACAGCTGCTGTTTTGGGCGGCTTGAAGCACACGAACATCTGGAGGATCCGAGTCTCTCTGGGACTCTCATGTCTGACCAGCAGATGATCTGTCCTCATGATAACAACAATCATAATAATAACTCAAATGTTAATGTCTGAACTAAATCATCATATGTGTTTCTCCTCGTCTCAGTGTTCATGTGGATGAGGATTGTGTTAGAGAGTTAGAGAGATGCAAGACTTAAATAACTTATTTCTCTCACTCTTCCTTATTCCCTCCTTGTGCTAACTTGTGCTTTTCTGGACAACTTGCTAGCCATTGCTATGCCATTGCCTCTTATATATTCTTATACTCTTTGGATAAAAGTGTCTCCTAATTGAATAAATATAAGTAATAAACACAGTGGAATCATGTACAGTATACCGTATGTTTGATATATTTACACAGATGTGGTTTGGTCAGAATATGAGTCTGGATTCTCTCTCTCTCTCTCTCTCTCTCTCTCTCTCTCTCTCTCTCTCTCTCTCTCTCTCTCTCTCTCTCTCTCTCTCTCTCTCTATACCTTCTCATATCGTCTGGAATATGATCATTACTTTGCACTTTAATAAAAGCTTTGGCTAAAGCTTTCAACATCCAAAACATCTGGTTTATTTTTATTGACAATAACTGGAATGCTATAATTTCTTTGTATCCCATTCATCTTCATAAATCTCAAGCCATTAAATGGAACTCAGTCGGCTGGCTTACATCCCTATCTCCATGTTACTACATGTTTAAATTCATTTGAATTTAATTTTAATTATTTTTTTATACATTTATGAAAAGAAGAAAATAGTTTTTGTAATTTATACATAAATACAACTATTCTACAATAAACACTTCAAATAAATAAATAACTGAAATCATATTATTGATGCTACTGTGTATAAACCAGAGATGCCCAAACTAGGGCCCGCGGGCCAAAGTTGGCCCGTGGTAACCTTTGATTTGGCCCACCGTACCGTCCAAGGGGAGGGAGGGAGAGAGGGAGAGAGAGAGAGAGAGAGAGAGAGAGAGAGAGAGAGAGAGAGAGAGAGAGAGAGAGAGAGAGAGAGAGAGAGATACCTTCGACACAGATTGTCATTTCTAATTTGACATAACAATTTAGTTTGTTTTATTGTTGAACTACAACAGAGTAAACTGAAATTAAATGTTTAAATTAAATGTAAATTAATAAAAAAATATTGTAAATGTGCATTTCAAGGTGCAGCACCGCGTGTTTTGCAACACATGACGCCAATAAACGCCCAATCTTGAAAAACTTCTGAAAAATAAGGACCAGCTTCATATCTCTCATTAGGTCACTGACATTGCAACCACATGGTTTTATTATTGCTTGTGTATTTGGCATTTAACTTTATTGCACATTGAACACTTGGGGATGGTTGCCCATTTAATTGTTCATTAAAATGCAAAACTTTACAAATAAAACTGCATTAGTTAATCAGATTAAAGTTGTTTTATATTTATTTTAAATATTATGACCCATAGCAACTTTAATGTAATACAGTTTGATTTAAGATGCAAAATTTACTTTTGGCCCACGGCTGTCAATCAAGTTTGATTTTTGGCCCTTCATAGGAAAAAGTTTGGGCACCCCTGGTATAAACAATCCCAGTAGACCCTTTCACAGACTGGGATGAAGCGCTTTAACGGTCATCGATATCGTAAATCCTGCAATGTTTTTTGTATTTTCATTTGTTTAAATATATGTATATTTATAACACTAATACTTTGTATATTATTACTTTTGCATCAAATTACAAAAAACAGGTTAGCGCTGCAGTGCGGGTGTGTCTATGGGAGTGATGGTAACATTAACATCTCTCTCTCTTTTCACTGCCGTTATCAATCTCACTCTATTTTCCCTCTTTTTGAAAGTTGTGAAATTACTATTGTGCCGTTTTTCTTTAGCTAATTTAGCAAATGGGGACACAGTAAATATATGTAATGTATTCTCTCATTCACCGCTATAAAAGTTAACCCAACTATGACGACTTCCGCTCTGAGAAACCCGGAAATGTGAAACAGGTCTATGGGGAAATACATTACTGCAATTTACAGTAAAACAGGGAAATGAGTAGAAATTGATTCTTGCCATGGCAACTCCGTACCATGAAGGGTTAAACAAAGGACAGGCCTCGAGATCAGGGTTAGGGTTAAATCACGATAGGCTTGTTCTTGACTTGAAGCAGTGCATGCCGGTTAGAGATTGTGTCCGACTTGAGGCAGCTCGACGGGCATCAAGGCACCGCGAGAGCGATTCGAGAGCAGCCGGCTAATAGGTTGTTTGCACGTGACGTCACTGCTGTACCGCAAAATGCAGATGGAGGGCAGGAAGTGATTTTCTACATAGGAATCACTAACACAAACTCAAATTGCCTATGTTTTGCATCGTTTATTGTTGCTCAAATCGATCAAACTGAGAAACCACACAGAGCTTTTATCCTTTACGTAACTTCTATCATTTTACTTTAAAAGTTGTCGTTTTGCGTCTGCTGATACTGAACCTAATACGGACACAGGCTTACCTTGGTTTTTGACTTGGTTAAATTTTCACATTCTTCTTGGTACCGTTTGCAGTTTAGAAAATATATTTTATTTCATTGCATGTCCATTTGATGTTTTCACTGAAGTTTTGAAGAATTTGGTTCACAATGTTGATCTGGTTATTTACCGTAAAAACCGTGTCATACGCCGCTGCTTCAGCATCATTATATGGTAAATGTGTCCAAATAAAAATGTGTTAAACAAGCTGACAGAAGTCGATTTATTTCTTTGTTGGAAAGATGTAAATGTACTGAAACTTCACGCAGGAGAGTCGGAGATGGTCACATTCAGCGGACAGATACCGACACAGTGTATTTTAAAAAATATATAAGAAATCTCAAACAAAACTTAACTGGGCTCATTAAAATATGTATTTATATATTTATATATATATCCAAATCAAATCAAATCACTTTTATTGTCACTCTACCATATGCACAAGTGCAACAGTAGGTGAAATTCTTAGGTGCAGTTCCGAGCAACATAGCAGTCATGACATGACATGTACAACATTTAAGCAACAACAGATTACACATCTGATGCGCACACAATTACTCACAGCACAGTATACACTACAATAAACAATAAATAATTTACACAATGTGAGTGTAGTTCTCACAGCTTTAAACATTATACACATACTTACAATATACATATACTTTAAACAATATACACTAAACATACATTAAACAATAACAGTATACATTAAGCTATAGTAATAATATACAATGTACAGTATACAATATGTTCACAAATTGAAATCCAAAGTGCAATAGATGCTGTATGATAAATAAATGTGTATATAATGTGTGTGTATCTACAGTGGGTTGTGCTGAGTGATATTCTGTCCAGTGTGTGTTATGATCCTGATGGATCAGGAGTTAAGAAGTCTGATAGCTTGTGGGAAGAAGCTGTTCTGGAGTCGGCTGGTGCGTGTTCTGATGCTGCGGTACCGTCTGCCTGATGGCAGCAGTGAGAGCAGCCCATGGTTCGGGTGGCTAGAGTCTCTGATGATCCTCTGAGCTCTCTTCACACACCGCCTGGCGTAAATGTCCTGGAGGGAGGGAAGCTCACCTCCGATGATGCAGCTGGCCGTGCGCACTACCCTTTGCAGGGCCTTGCGGTTGCGGGCGGTACTGTTGCCGTACCAGGTGGTGATGCAGCCAGTCAGCAGGCTCTCGATGGTGCTGCTGTAGAAGCGTGTGAGGATGTGGCGGTTCATTCCAAACCTCCTCAGCCGTCGCAGGAAGAAAAGGCGCTGATGAGCCTTCTTCACAACGGCCTCGGAGTGGACGGACCATGAGAGTTCCTCTGTGATGTGGACACCGAGGAACTTGAAGCTGCTGACTCTCTCCACCGGTGCTCCATCGATGGTGATGGGGCGGTGTTCTCTCTCATTCCTCCTGAAGTCGACCACCAGCTCCTTGGTCTTGCTGACATTGAGGGAGAGGTTGTGCTCCTGACACCACCGTGTCAGAGTGTGCACCTCCTCTCTATAGGCCGTTTCATCATTATATATATGTATGTATATATATATATATATATATATATATATATATATATATATATATATATATATATATATATATATATATATTTATTTCAACAAATGACAATCAAAGTCACATCTATGGAAGCTTGTGAATAGTTTTGAAGTGGCTGCGTGTTAAGTGAGAATCATACTCGCAAATGTAATGTCACTTATTAAACCAAACAAAATACAGAACCTTAAAAAGCAATGTGATTATTGTATTGAGTGATAGGCAGTTTAATCAGACATTATTACTAGATTTGCTGTCGTCTTACCGTCACCTCCTCAACCTGTGTTTTTACACCTAGAAAAGCGGAAAAGTGTATTACATTGTCCAGTTTTCCACCTGAAAGATGGTGTGAGTTCATATGGCAATTCTCGATGCAACATAAATGACCTACAATGGTGACAATGGTGACATTTTTCACAATTACGAGTCGACAGAAAATCAAAATAACCTAAACTCACTAGCAGAAAGGCAGCGCGATATAAACAAACCAGACCAGAACAGCGTGACGGCAGCTTCACATTCTCTAACTTAGTTATATCAACCGTCTAGATGGCAGGTAAGTCTTGCAATTCAGTTGAACAATCGCTCCTCTTCATAACATAAGGATCACGCCCAACATATGTTGTTATTTTTCTGTTTATAGCTTTCTAAACCAGCACTTTACGGACTTTCCTCCGTCTCGTCCATTCTGTTTTCCACTTCCTGCCCTCCATCTGAATATCACGCGTCATCAGAACCACGTGATTGCAAACAAGCTATACAGCCGGTGCAGCTCCTCTGGCCCTGTCCCATGGGCGTCACTAGGCCTTTTTGGGGGGGGCTTCTGCACCCCTAAAATTCTGTCCAGCCCCTCTAAAAAATGTGTGATTAACGGGAGGCTTCGGCTTCGTCCCGTTTTTTAATCTGCGTTAAGGTCCTTTCACACTGGACGCGATTTTGACGCGCGGATAATTCGCGCGATGGTTTTATTTTTTGATCAGCTGTTGGTGTAATGAGAGCTTCCACACCGAAAGCAAATGTGCTGTTTATTTTTTTCGTTTCGATGTCGATTTTTTTTTTTACATTTGCAGTGGGCGGCGGAAGCAAAAAAAACGTGGGTGGGTCCTCAGAATTTTTTTACTGGAGTAGATGCCAATAAGTTCAAATATACCGCGTATTTTGGAAAGACAAAATTACGGAAATCTCTATTCATTGAGCGCGGTAGTAGTGTTAATGAATAGTATGTAGTAGTGTAGTATACGCACGGCGTATAGTTTTGACACAAATCGACCCGCGGTTCGAGTCCGCCTTTCGCCGAGTTCAATTTTCTCCCTTTTCCCATCACATATCAGATCATCGGAAAGGCATTTATTTTCAATAAAAATTACAAAAATATTAGAAAAGTGGAAATAAAGCGTCTAACGTGTGTTTAATAATAAGTGTTTATCGATTAGGGGTAGGTAAACAGACATGTGCTGAATGTTAGAGACAATAAAAGGGAGTGGATCCAATATCATTGATCGTAAAAAGTGGGTGGGTCTTGTCCCACACACATACAATGGTTCCGACGCCCATGATCTGAGCTCTCATTGGTCTGTCACCGCTCGTCAATGTCAAAATATTTGAGAAAACCAATCAAATCAGAGTAGGCGGGCTTTATGTTCACAGAAGCTGCTGAGGCTGAGCGCGAACTTTAGCAGCGCAACTCAACGTCCTGCGAGATATGACTAAACTAAACGCTTCATATCTGACAGCTGCTTCTTTAAGTCAGAAATGTTAAACAAATGACAAAAATATTCAGCCAAATTAATAAATTTTTGTTAGGCCTATGTAATGTCATATAATTAACAAACAAGAAATATTAACAAAGCCGTTTTCTTCAGATTAGGCATAAGATTAATAGTAATAAATGTGTGCATATTGTAAATGAGTAATTTAATTTGTAGCTCTCAATAAATAGTTAAGCTTTTTTCAGCCTGTATTGGGCATAAGTTTAGTAACGAATGTGTGCATATTGTGAATTAATTTAATAAATGTAGTTACCTAGCTCTCCTGTTAGCCTTCGAAAATTATTCATGAAGCATATAAATATCAGTTAAACATATGTTTACTTTCTTCACTGACAAAAATGGAAAAACTTTATCAGTCATATCTGCCCACTGACATGGTTTTCAAGCTGTTGTTATCTAATTTTTTTTCGTTCAGAACATCTTAAAGTGCTCATGAAGTGTCATTTGGGACAGGGCCTCTAGAGCGGCTCACGGACTCTGATGACGACACAGCTGTTCCCCGATTGGCTGGATTCACCGCATGACAGCGATCACGTGTCTCCTGTTTACTCTCCTTCAGTTCCACTAATGCTAGGTGTCAATGACTCTAATTTGCCTCTTTGCAATGAAATTCTCTATTTTAACTTTAATTACTCCACTAGTTGTAATATATCCTCGGAACTGATTAAAAATATTAAAACAAAAATATTTGAAGTGGTCATTAATGGACCATAATTAGTGCACACATAGTATTTAGTACCAAAATGATTATTTTCATAGTAAGTTAGTGTATAAATACAGACTGTTACCTGTTGTCGTTTACTAACAGGGAAAACAGTAGAAATTAAGAAGCGTCTGTTCTCTTTATACAAGGTTTGTTTATATCTAGGATAAATAGAGAATGTATAGTGTATTTTAATTAATGTCTATATGATATAGTGTGTTTACACTCAAATAATATTATTAAATGTGGTATTTGTCCTGGTCTCTGCAAGAACTCCCGGATGCCAACAAAGCTGAAAACATCCCACACTTACACTCCTAACTCATTTTTAATCCGAGTTTAACCTTTGACCTTGTGTCCTGGTGTTTGCCTCTTTCATCTTCAGTCTGTCTGAAATATACAGTTTGTTTCTTTCTCTCTTTGTGTTCCTTTCATTCGCTCATCTGCAGTTTTGATCAAATCTTCAGCTGCTCCCTAATAGTGGCATGGGCTGTTCTGAAACTATTATGGGATGTTGAAGGCCAAAGAAGAGATGACTCTTATGGTACACGTTCAGCTAAAGGAGACATTCAGTGTAAATCAGTCCTGAAAACACTGATATTCTGCAAACATACACATATACTGTTATAATACAATAAACTACCAAATGCATAAATGTAAAATGTAAATGTATTAAACAAAGGACAGGTCTCGTTGAGAGCAGGGTTAGGGTTAAATCACATATCTTGTGCTGAACTATATCGAGGGGCGGGGCGGGGCGTGTTGAGCGGCGCTGGTTTCCTTCAGGTCCTGTAGGCAAATATAAACGGCCTCCTTGTAGCGCTCTCCTCTTTATTCTGTCGATACTCGTCCGACTGAAGTGTTCAGAGTTGATCATGTCTGGAAGAGGCAAAGGCGGTAAAGGGCTCGGTAAAGGAGGCGCTAAGCGTCACCGTAAAGTTTTGCGCGATAACATCCAGGGAATCACCAAACCCGCCATCCGTCGCCTGGCTCGCCGCGGCGGTGTCAAGCGCATCTCCGGTCTGATCTATGAGGAGACCCGCGGAGTGTTGAAGGTGTTTCTGGAGAACGTGATCCGCGATGCCGTGACCTACACCGAGCACGCCAAGAGAAAGACCGTCACCGCCATGGATGTTGTGTACGCGCTGAAGCGGCAGGGACGCACCCTGTACGGCTTCGGAGGATAAACGCCTGAACTCAAGAGAACCCACAAACCCAACGGCTCTTTTAAGAGCCACCCATCTTCTCATTTAAAGAGCTGTTGTGTTTTAATATTTATATCCTTAATCTTAATTATTGTTTTGTTCCTAATCTGAACTGACATTGTTATAATTCTGGATTTCTTGTTTTTATAAATTAGGCCAAGCATGTTTCAGAATACTAATTGTGATCAAATTCACTCTGTCTTTGATTTAAAGAAGAAAAAGTAAGCTTGTCATTTTCCTTATGTATATGGCCAACTATCACCGTTTCCCCCACACACTCCCTCACTCAGAGTCTCATCAATGCTGGATCTACATTATAACCGTTAAACCCGTGTAACGTTTATTTTGCAAGGAGAATCAATGCTGGCGTTTTTTTTATTTTAAGATAGTTTAACTATAATTTGATTTAAATAAGCATTTGGCTAACATTCCAAAGTTCTAATGTCTCTTTCAGAGAATATAACTTTCTATTTAAAGTGATTTGCAGAATCGAGAAACGAGTTAAAATGATGAAAACAAGTGTTTTGTGTAGAAGTGCATAATTGTATAAAAGCTTTTTTTTTTTTCAAAAAGGGATTTTGTTCATTCTAAAGGTTCGTTTTCAGATTACAGTATTTTGCAGAATATTCGTCTTTTCAAACTTATATTAAAACAAAATAATAAAGAGCGGGAAACGAACAAAGGAAATGAAGAACTCCTGCGGGGTCTCCTTCAAACATAAAGCGGTAGGCGGGGCTATCATTTACCCGCATGTGATTGGCCCTCGTTCCTCTCCTGATGTTTTGAGTGGTCCAATGAAATACGAGTTTTTGGGCTATGAAAGCAGCCAATCAGCAGAGTCTGTATCTCTGTGTAAATTAGCATACGGCGGTGAATAAAAGCCTCTGTCTCGCTCCTGAGCGCACATTTATTCTTCAGCGACATCATGCCTGAACCAGCAAAGTCCGCGCCGAAGAAGGGCTCCAAGAAGGCCGTCACCAAGACCGCCGGTAAGGGAGGAAAGAAGCGCAGAAAGTCCAGGAAGGAGAGCTACGCTATCTATGTGTACAAAGTGCTGAAGCAGGTTCATCCCGACACCGGCATCTCCTCCAAGGCGATGGGCATCATGAACTCTTTCGTCAACGACATCTTCGAGCGCATCGGCGGTGAGGCGTCTCGTCTGGCGCACTACAACAAGCGCTCCACCATCACCTCTAGAGAGATCCAGACCGCCGTGCGTCTGCTGCTGCCCGGAGAGCTGGCCAAACACGCCGTGTCCGAGGGCACAAAGGCTGTGACCAAATACACCAGCTCAAAGTGAGGTGACCTCTGACCTTACCCCCCCAAAGGCTCTTTTAAGAGCCACACATCCTCTCAGTTAAAGAGCTTGTGTTTTCTCTACTGTCTTGATCACACAAGAATTTTGATATATTTAATATGAATACTGACAATATTTCAGCTTTTTGAGTTTATATTTTTTCAAATAAATTAATTGTTTTTAACGAGATGGATTTGTGATGTGTTAATAATACACACCTGCAAAAGTCGCTTTGGCAAATTTGAAAGCATTAACTCACAGTATAAAACACACTGGGGTAAACAGTTTTATTTATAACGCATGATATTGATAACACGAGTCGACTAAGGGAGCTGTTTTTGCTGAATATTATCACGATTGCAAATGTTACATTGATTTTTGTGGTTCAATAAACAAGTACCCTAGTTAATATTAAGTTAAATTTATAATGTTAATATTATTCAATGACTCGCTCATTTAGACGGTCACCTGCTGCCACCTACTGGCGGTGTACTTTCATGTTTAAAATATCATTGATGTTTTAAACGTTTGAATATAAGAATAAGAAAAATGCAATCTCAGAACCTTATTTGTTGTAGTTGAAATTTTTCCGTGTAAATGATTTCATTTGATTGGTAACAGCCCTGTAGTGTCTTATTATTATAACTGAATTTATTGATCAAATGTAAGAATTTGACATTAAAGATGATGCATACATTTAAAGTAAACAACGCACTGGGGTAGGGTTGCCACCCGTCCCGTAAAATACGGAATCGTCCCGTATTGTCCCGTATTTTACACAGGTCCACACATCGTTCAATAAACACACGGATGTTGCAGTGTGGTGAATACTGATAGCAAATATAAAGAAATCAATTTCACAATCAGTAGTACAGGAGCTCATTTGTGCGTGATTGTGTTTTCGCAGTCTCGAGATCAAGCGCTGTGCCAGTGTGCCTGCAAACTTGCGCGGTTTTTTAAAAACATGTCGAGCTCGCGTCACGTCCACCGTTTGAACGCAAGATCTCCAGATATAGAGCTGAATATCAAAGCGGGATCAACGGGTCTGTCCAGTAACTGCACACTTTATGAGAAGCACTTCAGTTTCTCAGACTGACTGACTTACAGCAGCAGCGCTGACACACACATCCCTGCTTCTAAAGGTAAAGGCCTACAGTTTTTTTTAATGGATAATATATTAATATAATATTCCATACATTATCAGAGCTTGGCAGACAGAATTATTGTTTATTATTTTTTAGACAGGGTAATTAATAGATTATAGCCTAATAAATGTTATTATTAATTTATAATTTAGCTAGGCTATATTAAAGCAGCACTAGGTAACTTTTCAACCTTCATAATATATTTTCAAGACTCTTGTGATGATACATCAACTTACAATCGGTTGAATGACACGTCTGCCATAGCCTGACGGGGTCTGTATCGTTTTTAATCGTACTTTTAAACTTCGGGTTTCGGGTCTAGGTAGGTTTTTCAAAACCTACCTAGTGCTGCTTTAATCATACATAATAAATCATTCTGTCATATAAAGTTTGACATTTAAAAAATATTTAGATAAAAATGGGACAAATAATTACATGATATTATAGTCATAATTTAAGTAAATTAATAAAAAATAAACATTTTTGAAATTGAAAAAAGTGATTACTGGTTCAGAATGACTGCTTAAAGGGACAGTTCACCCAAAAAGGAAAATTCTGTCATCATTTACTCACCCTCAAGCTGTTCCAAACGTGTGTACATGTCTTTGTTATGTTGAACACATAGGAAGATTACTATGGAAGTCAATGGTGCCCCCAAAGCAGCCTGGGTACAAACTTTCTTCTAAATATATTCTTTTGTGTTTAGCAGAACAAAGAAACTCATACAGAATTTTTATTTTTGGGTGAACTATCCATTTAAAGTAGAGGCTACTAAAAAGTTCTTTAGAAATAAATAAAATAATCAAATGTAAATTAATATAAAATGTGTTCTGTTGCAAGTTCACATACTTGATCTCATGTTTTCTTATGGATTATTATTGAGCTGTCAATTTGTCAATGTTGAAATAATCATTTCATGACGATTTCTTTATTTCTGTTTTTTTTTTTTTTGTTGGGGGCGGGGGGGGGGGGGGGTCGTGAATGGGTGTCTACACTGAAGGTGGCAACCCTACCCTGGGGTAAAAATCACAAATATGCAGATTTAAGAAGGTAAAAGCTGATATAACACAGATGAGAATTTTGCTTCAGAATATACAGGTCCTTCTCAATAAATTAGCGATTGTGATAAAGTTCATTATTTTCCATAATATAATGATACAAATTAAACTTTCATATATTTTAGATTCATTGCACACCAACTGAAATATTTCAGGTCTTTTATTGTTTTAATACTGATGATTTTGGCATACAGCTCATGAAAACCCAAAATTCCTATCTCAATAAATTAGCATATTTTATCCGACCAATAAAAGAAAAGTGTTTTTAATACAAAAAAAGTCAACCTTCAAATAATTATGTTCAGTTATGCACTCAATACTTGGTCGGGAATCCTTTTGCAGAAATGACTGCTTCAATGCGGCGTGGCATGGAGGCGATCAGCCTGTGGCACTGCCGAGGTGTTATGGAGGCCCAGGATGCTTCGATAGCGGCCTTAAGCTCATCCAGAGTGTTGGGTCTTGCGTCTCTCAACTTTCTCTTCACAATATCCCACAGATTCTCTATGGGGTTCAGGTCAGGAGAGTTGGCAGGCCAATTGAGCACAGTAATACCATGGTCAGTAAACCATTTACCAGTGGGTTTGGCACTGTGAGCAGGTGCCAGGTCGTGCTGAAAAATGAAATCTTCATCTCCATAAAGCTTTTCAGCAGATGGAAGCATGAAGTGCTCCAAAATCTCCTGATAGCTAGCTGCATTGACCCTGCCCTTGATAAAACACAGTGGACCAACACCAGCAGCTGACATGGCACCCCAGACCATCACTGACTGTGGGTACTTGACACTGGACTTCAGGCATTTTGGCATTTCCTTCTCCCCAGTCTTCCTCCAGACTCTGACACCTTGATTTCCGAATGACATGCAAAATTTGCTTTCATCCGAAAAAAGTACTTTGGACCGCTGAGCAACAGTCCACTGCTGCTTCTCTGTAGCCCAGGTCAGGCGCTTCTGCCGCTGTTTCTGGTTCAAAAGTGGCTTGACCTGGGGAATGCGGCACCTGTAGCCCATTTCCTTCACACGCCTGTGCACGGTTGCTCTGGATGTTTCTACTCCAGACTCAGTCCACTGCTTCCGCAGGTCCCCCAAGGTCTGGAATCGGTCCATCTCCACAATCTTCCTCAGGGTCCGGTCACCTCTTCTCGTTGTGCAGCATTTTTTGCCACACTTTTTCCTTCCCACAGACTTCCCACTGAGGTGCCTTGATACAGCGCTCTGGGAACAGCCTATTCGTTCAGAAATGTCTTTCTGTGTCTTACCCGCTTGCTTGAGGGTGTCAATGATGGCCTTCTGGACAGCAGTCAGGTCGGCAGTCTTACCCATGATTGCGGTTTTGAGTAATGAACCAGGCTGGGAGTTTTTAAAAGCCTCAGGAATCTTTTGCAGGTGTAATTTTGATTCAGATGATTAGGTTAATAGCTCGTTTAGAGAACCTTTTTATGATATGCTAATTTATTGAGATAGGAATTTTGGGTTTTCATGAGCTGTATGCCAAAATCATCAGTATTAAAACAATAAAAGACCTGAAATATTTCAGTTGGTGTGCAATGAATCTAAAATATATGAAAGTTTAATTTTTATCATTACATTATGGAAAATAATGAACTTTATCACAATATGCTAATTTATTGAGAAGGACCTGTATTTACACCACCACTCCTTTGGAAAAGAGTCAAATGTATGTATAATGACTGAATGAAAATAAAAATGTACAATTTTCATGTAAAAACAAAAAGTTAGTAATATCATTTGTAGCATATCTCAATAACAGAATAATGGATGTAAATGGTCAGAGTATGACTGCTTTATCTCCTGCATGCTGGTCCTATTCCTGCCCATAGCTTTACCCTGCATCTAAGAGAGCACACACAAACACACAATACTCGTGCATGCTACACTAAATCTTTAAATCCGGGGAATTAAACAAGTTGTTACATTAATATAATAATTACAGTAAAAACAAGCATTCACTTAACAATATCGCAGTAAATGAAGTGCACTGTAAACCCTAATAAGTTGAGACTACTCAAATAATTCGAGAAAAGTGATTCCCTCAGTTAATTTGAGTAATGGGGAATTGATCATTAAATCGTTAAAAACAAGGTTTTTTACACAACAACCACTTTATTAGGTTTATACTACATTTCATTAATGGAAACATTGCTCATAACAATAAGCTCATATTTGTAAGTCACATTTTCAAGACAAACAAAATTGTGAGCTTACTGTTTTGTAAGGGAGGTTTGTGGTCATTCTACAGAATCGTGTCCTGTCACAGAATGCGACCGCACTACACCCCCGGCAAGAAAAAGGCGTTTATCGTGTGGTGGTGAAAGTCTTACTGGCTTCCTTGCTTCTTATCTGACAGGAAAAGCACAAACCAGAAAGGCTCCCTTAGACCCCAATGATGTATCTTTTTAAGTGTTTTTTTTATTTTAAATGTTTGGAAATGCATGTGCTGTTCTTTTTTTCTCCATTTGAACCAAACAGCTGGTTAGCCAAGGGTTGTATTTTAGGCTGCGGGTCTTTCTGCCCCATGGAAAGGACAATGCGTTGAATAAATTCAAATGTGTACTTCAGCTACTTTGGGTAATTCATAAATTAGTGTAACGCATAAATTAGTCCGAACAGAGGGCACATTGGTTCAGGAAGGTCGTGTAGATTGTCCATCAGCACTTTTCCCTCAATTACTACACCAAATGAGGAGGAAGACAAATCCAGAGAGTCGAGGGGCTGAAGAGTCATCCCGTCTTCAACGATTAGTACAATCCCCACTGGCATGTTAAGATACGTCCTGAGATCAGGAGGGACGGATACCTCTTGGATTTCATAAAAAAAATTCTCAATTTGTACGACATGAGGGTAAGTAATTAAAGACAGAATTCTCATTTTTGGGTGAACTAACCCTTTAGATTAAAACTGATACAGTGAGTGTGCATGATAGAGAGTGTGAATGTGTATGTGTGAGACAGTGTGTATGTCTTTTGGACATTATTTTCTACTTGGAACACTTACCAAACATGTCTTAAAGCAGGGGCGTCATCTCCAAACATGAGAGGCAGCCCTTGAAGCCCTGGAGTTCGGACCTCAGTTGGCTCTGACAGAGTGGAATTATTATTTTTTTAAATTAAACCACTTGTTTTTATTACATGGTTTTTTATATATATATATATTCCTAACAACATTTAAATAGTTAAGCATATTTACTCAGATCAACTATGAAGTCTACATTGCAGATTATACAGGTTTAAAGGTTTAGTTCACCCAAAAATGAAAATAATGTCATTTATTCCTCACCCTAATGCCTCCATTCATCTTCGGAACACAAATGAAGATATTTGTGTTGAAATCTGAAGGCTCAGTGAGGCCTGCATAGCCAGAAATGACATTTCCTTTCTCAAGATCCATTAATGTACTAAAAACATAGTTAAATCAGTTCATGTGTATACACTGGTTCAATATTAACCCATTTGTGCCCAAATTTTTCTGAATGGTTTCATGCATATAGTCATGTTAATAGTGTAATAATGTTCTGCAATTAATTTCCCATGTTTTTTTTTTTTTTTTTTCTTGAATATCGTATTTGAATGTGTGGCAACTATAATTGCCGGTGGGGAAATATGTTGTATGCACCCCTTTAATGTCAAATTTGAATAGGAGGAGAATATTTGCCATCTAACTCAAAATTACTGCTTTCAACAGATCAATCTTTATTCATAAACAAATGTATTATGTATAAAAGTCAAAGAACATTCAATGTAACATTCACCGCTATAAAAGTTAACCCAACTATGACGACTTCAGCTTCAGAAACCCAGAAATGTGAAGAGGGTCTATGCTGTTTCGCATAATGAAATGTTCTCTGATCCCACCTGTTACATTTATTAATTAGGGTAATGTCCTTAACATTTGACTTCTACTAAGGCCAGCCAAACACCAGCACCACTGACAGAAGAATAATATTAACATCCAACAGGAAAAAGAATAAAGTATTTGTAGGAAATAAAGATGACCATAAAAATGTTAAATACATGTGTTTACCAGCTGTAGTGGTGGTTATGGCATATATCTCGTACTACCATCTGGCAGCATCCTTCCATCCCATACAGTAATCCATTTTCAGAAAGTGTGATGATGGGAATATCATCAATGCGTCCAACCACTGGAAATCCTAAAGGAAATTCTAATTATTAGGGTTAGGGATACTTCTAGAGGTTTATCAAGTGAACATCAGGATCCTGTATAAAAGGACATGCCCTTTTTGTCACTTTGACAGTGTCCTCATGATGAAAATATGAGCAATGAATGAATGTTCCTGCACTGCAAAAAATGCTTTTCTTACTATGTATTTTTGTCAAGTGGCAGATAATTTAACTTGTTTTAAATAAACTTCACTTACTTTAGATTTAGATTAAATTAATAATTTTTTGATATTTGTACTTGAAATACGACCAAAATACTCAGTAAGAAAAGCATTTGTGGCGTTTGAATGAATTAATAAAGTATTTAAACACTGCTGGCACTTTAAAAAGGGGAGGAGACCGAAAGAAACTCTGGGTTTACCAAAGAAAACCTGCTCCAGACCAGGTTAGGTTCCCTGGTAACTGACTCTGAGGATATGTTACCTATCTTTTAGAAACGGGCTTGACTTACCCTGCTTTCTCAAGTTTGACATACCTCACATTCTGAAACAGAAAACGATACTCGGTTACTTAACGTAACCTCGGTTCTCTCTAGAAGAGGGAACGAGTATTGCGTAAGTTCCTTACGCTACGGGAAAGTATTCTTTCTTCGAGATTTCTGAAAAACCCAAAATTATCCTTAATTTTGTAACATTGTCAACGCAGTGCGGCAGCCTGGCAGACCATAGCAGGCTATTCCAGCGTGCTATTGGCTGCTCTGCTGGCAACTGCAGCAGCCTATCGGTGAGCCCGCGTGACGTGGCGACCAATGAGGGCGCTTCGCGCCCACCTGGCTTCATTTGCCTACAGGTGGGGCGTGGCCACGTGTATATAAGCAGGGCTCACGGGCTGCATATTCGGTTTTCGTAGTTCTGAAGAGTAAAAGCCCGCGGGGCGCACGGCAAGGAACGCAATACTCGTTCCCTCTTCTAGAGAGAACCGAGGTTACGTTAAGTAACCGAGTATCGTTCTCTTACAAGAGGTTCTCTCGTATTGCGTAAGTTCCTTACGCTACGGGAACATATTGTCAACGCCGTGCGCGCCTCGCGTACAGCATATGTATCCCAGGGAACCGGGGACCATAACACTGCTCGGGCAGGGTGGCCGGTAAGGAAAACGGGCCACCACATCTACAGACACTTCATTCGAACTGACGGGTGGTTACAACGGGTGGTTACAACACCCTGTCCCATGAATGAGGGAACGGCACCTGCCGGTCTCCTTCAAATTCACCACACCTTGTCTCATGAATGAGGGAACGGCATGCACACTCACTGTATCAGTTTTAATCTAAAGGGTTAGTTCACCCAAAAATGAGAATTCTGTCTTTAATTACTTACCCTCATGTCGTACAAATTGAGAAATTTTTTAATGAAATCCAAGAGGTATCCGTCCCTCCTGATCTCAGGACGTATCTTAACATGCCAGTGGGGATTGTACTAATCGTTGAAGACGGGATGACTCTTCAGCCCCTCGACTCTCTGGATTTGTCTTCCTCCTCATTTGGTGTAGTAATTGAGGGAAAAGTGCTGATGCCAAACTGACCCTCCTGCTTGAGAGAGGAGGTCTGCTCTCAGCGGAACTGGCCAGGGGGGTGATTGCGACAGCTTCACCAGCTCTGGGTACCAAATCTGGTTCTCCCAGCGCGGCACTATAAGGAGCACCAGGCGGCGCGTCTCCCTGATTTTCGCTATGACCTGGGGCAATAGGGAAATCGGCGGGAAAGCATACAGCGGGAGGCTGGGCCAAGGTTGGGACAGCGCATCCTCGCTTTTGGACAGAAACCTCGGGCAGCGGGCGTTCTCTTTTGTTGCAAAGAGGTCGAGCTCCGCTCTGCCGAATAGGCGCCATACCAGCTGGACTGTCTGAGGGTGCAGGGACCATTCTCCTGGGAGAATGAGGCCCCTGGACAGCTTGTCCGGGCCCACATTGAGGTGGCCCGGTACGTGCGCAGCTCTCAGCGAGCGCAGCGAGCTGTGTGCCCACACGAGCAGGCGTTCTGTCAGATTGCCCAGACACCTGGACCTGACACCGCCCTGCCGGTTCACATAGGGCACCACTGTGGTATTGTCCGACCGGACCAACACGTGGTGTCCTCGTATAAGCGGGAGAAACTGCTTGAGCGCGTTCTCTACCGCTATCATCTCCAAACAGTTTATGTGTAGGAGCTTTTCCCCGCTCGACCAGAGGCCCGAGGCCGATCTGCCCTCGAAAACGGCGCCCCAACCCGTGGTGGAGGCGTCCGTCGAGATGACCTTGCGGTGTGAGATGGCTCCCATCGTCACTCCCCGCTGGTACCAGTCGGCTACTAACCAGGGCTCTAGGGCTGAAACGCAGCCCTGAGTCACTCTGATCCTGAAGCCTCCGGACGCCCAGGCTCTGTGAGGCACTCGGGCGTTTAACCAGCATTGCGGCGGGCGCATGCGCATTAAGCCCAGCTGGAGCACAGCTGCAGCTGAGGCCATACGTCCCAGCATCCTCTGAAAGAGCTTGAGAGGTGCGATTTTGCCCGGCCGGAAGTACGCATCCATGCGCCGAACTTGGCGCGCGCGTTGGGGTGACAGGCGGGCTGACATTGCCACAGTGTCCAGATTCAAACCCAGAAATGAGGTTGATTGCGTGGGCACTAATGAGCTCTTGGTCCAATTGACCGTGAGCCCCAGGCTGTCCAGATGGCTGAGCAGCATTGCCCTGTGGGCGAGGAGCTCGGCCTCTGACTGCGCCAGGATGAGCCAATCGTCCAGATAGTTCAACACTCGCATCCCTCGACTTCTCAGGGGAGCGAGGGCCGCGTCCATGCACTTCGTAAATGTACGGGGTGCTAGTGACAGGCCGAACGGAAGGACGGTGTATTGATAAGCCTGGCCGTCGAAGGCGAATCGTAAGAATGGCCTGTGACGCGGCGTTATCTTGATTTGAAAATATGCGTCTTTCAAATCTAGGGAGATTAGCCAGTCTCTCGGGCGAATATGCGCAAGGATCTGCTTGGTCGTGAGCATCTTGAACGATCTTCTCATAAGAGCTTTGTTCAGACGCCTCAGATCCAGAATCGGTCTGAGCGACCCAACCCTTTTTGGCACGAGAAAATACCGGCTGTAAAAGCCTGACTCGCTCATAGAATGGGGAACCGGTTCTATAGCCCCTTCGCACAGCAGTGTGGCTATCTCCGCTCGAAGTAGATGTGCTACTTCCTCGCTCACTCTCGTCTCCGTACGCGCACAGAAGCGCGGAGGGCGGCGAGCGAACTGCAGAGTGTAGCCGTGCTTCACTGTTTTCAGCACCCATTCTGATACACCTGGAATGGCTTCCCACGCTCTCGCGTGTGCCACACGGGATAGAACGGCCTCCGGGCTCGAACCGCCGCGCTTTGCGGGTTCGACGGCCTGTATAGGAGGGGCGGGCGCAGTGCGCGCGCTCTCTGTGCTGTGGGCCAGCCGATCGCTCGCGATGGCTGGCCGCCCTACACACTGTATCTCTGCCACTTCGAGCAGGGAGTGGCTTGTGTGTGGCCTTACACTCGTCGTTCCGGCCACCTTGGGCGGAGAACAAATGGTGTGTGGCGCGGCGCATGGCGCCGGGGGCAGAATGTTCGCGAAAATGTGTGAGCGCGTTTGAGCGGGCACAACTCTTACGCGTGGAACATGACCGGTTAAGAGTGGCTGTGTGACAGCGCGTGTGGTGATTAGGCGTGGGCGCAAATAAGCGGACACGTGACCTAACTCTAGCACTCGAGCGGCCGGTGGCCGCTTTATGTGAGTGAGAGACACGGGATTTGTGGTGCTTGGGTGCAGGGGTGAACACAAAAGTGGGCACGTTTACTGCATTTGAAAACACATACGGCGTGAGCCGTGCAACCAGAAAAAAGGCAACTTCGTGATTTCTCTGGTTCGTCATAAAAACGGCGGTTGTAGACAGGCGAGAGGGCAGTTTTGCCGGCTCGTTTGCTGCGTGAGAGCCATCTGCAGCAGCCACAGGAGTGGGGGCTGACAGGAAGAAGAGTTGACGGTGGTCCGACCATGGCGGGACTTAACCGTCGCTTCCCCCCTCTGCTAGGAGGACTTTGGAGGGGCTACAGTTGGAAACAGGCGAGAGGGCGAGTTCGCCGGCTCGTAGGCTGCGTGGAAAACATCTGCAGTAGCCACAGGAGTGGGGACTGACAGGAAAAACAGAGTTTTAACGGTGGTCCGGCCGCAGCGGGACTTAACCGTCTTTTCTCTCCTTATGTATAGACGTCCAAAAATACTCGAGCACCACGTGGTGCGAGTTAGCTTTCTGTATGTAAGAAAAGCTGGCCGCGAGCCCGGGGAAGCGGACAGTAAAACATTTTTATCTGCCGCGAGAGCTGGGCTCGAACTCGGGTCTCCGGCATTTCAGCCGCTGATTTTGCCACTGTGCTACCGGGAGGGACACAATAGCGTTCAGTTAGCGCGAGCATACAGCAGTACGTCCTCGTGCTTGTAGGCAGTCGTGCGTGCATAAAAGACAGGCTCGTTACTGCAATAGTAATATTTCCAGCCGCCTGAACTGGAGAGGGGGCTGAGAAATGCTAGAGAATGGCGGTTCGTCCGGCCACAGCGGGACGAAAACACCCTCTGTTAATTTCCCGGTGAGTGCGGCGCGCTGAACGTGCTCATGACCGAGCGCACTCACATTCCTTGTGAACGGCGCAATCTGCGCGGTCCAAGAGGGGGGAGTGCGGGTTCGTTGGAGAGCATATGTCAGCGTCATGTCTTATGACGGCGTATGTTTGCTGGCGTGCGTGTCTTAACAGGCTCGTGTACAGCAATATGAACAATTCCAGTCGCCTGAACTCATGAGGGGACTGAAAAATGTGCGCGAGGGTGGAACAGCTCTCTTGTAACGTAAAGAGAGCTGCAGGACCGTGCATTTCTGCCATCCCTTGTATATAAGCGGCGCATCAGCGCGGCATGAACAGAGGGGGGAGGAGGCTCGCTCCGAGACCGTTCATTTCTACCATCCCTTGCAAGCGGCGCGGTGGCGCGGCTTGAACAGAGGGGGAGGAGGCTCGCTCCGAGACCGTTCATTCCTACCATCCCTTGAAAGCGGCGCGGTGGCGCGGCTTGAATAGAGGGGGAGAAGGCTCGCTCCGAGACCGTTCATTCCTACCATCCCTTGTAAGCGGCGCGGCTTGAACAGAGGGGGAGGAGGCTCGCTCCGAGACCGTTCATTTCAACCATCTCTTGTAAGCGGCGCGGTGGCGCGGCTTGAACAGAGGGGGGGAACAGCGGAGTGATGTCGTCATAAAACTGCTCGAGTCGAGCCCGCAGGGTCGACATAGAGAGTTCCTCACACTCGGGGCATTCGCCCGCGAGGAGTGCGGCGGCGGCGTGGTCACGGCCCAGACAGAGAGCGCAGACACATGGCGGTCTCTGGTGCTGAGCTGCACGTGGCACGAGCCGCAGGTGGAACGAGGCGTTTTGATAAAAACGCTCGTGCTCTTTTATGAAACGTGTGACGCAACGGCGAGAACACGTGCAATGAAAGGATATGATGCTGCCGGATAGCAGAGCAGGCACGGATGGCTGAAGGTGGCGCGATGCTGCCGGCTTCTCCAGGCGCTGTCCTCTGCTTGCTCGTCTGCACGATCACGGCGGCGGGTTCCAGATCCAGCGATGCGAAGGGCTTCGCTGAAGAAAAGAAAATCGAATATGCAGCCCGTGAGCCCTGCTTATATACACGTGGCCACGCCCCACCTGTAGGCAAATGAAGCCAGGTGGGCGCGAAGCGCCCTCATTGGTCGCCACGTCACGCGGGCTCACCGATAGGCTGCTGCAGTTGCCAGCAGAGCAGCCAATAGCACGCTGGAATAGCCTGCTATGGTCTGCCAGGCTGCCGCACTGCGTTGACAATGTTACAAAATTAAGGATAATTTTGGGTTTTTCAGAAATCTCGAAGAAAGAATACTTTCCCGTAGCGTAAGGAACTTACGCAATACGAGAGAACCTCTCGTAAGAGAACCCAGAGTTTTCCTTATTTCAGGGTTAACATACTCAGAGTTTTCACTTAACCTCCTTTCTGAAACAGGCCCCTGATCCTCATGTGCTCTTCCCTTTATATTGAGCTCCTTTCCCTTATGCCATGTGTCTAGCTAAGCTATTCCTAGTGATTCATATTTGATCTTGCCTAGTTATAGTCCTTTGCTTTATTTTCCCTAGCCTTATTTTTTGTCTTGCTTTTTCTAGCTTATCTTAATTACTTTGTTTAATTCCTCTCTAGTTTCCTGTAAGAGTGCAGTCTTGTTTTATTTCCTTTTTATTTCTTAGTTTCACTCTTTTATAGAGCTTGGTTTTATATTATTTTTCTCTTTTTCTAGCTTCAGTTATTATTTAGGTTATTTTGTTTGTTTTATTCTTACGTGTAAATTTGTCTGTTCTCTCTCTCGTTGTTTGTGTCTCTGTGTTAGTTTGTGTGTGTGTCTTGTGTTGGTTCCTGCCCTGTGTCCTGAGTTTCCCCTGGTCATTGACTCTCCTGGCCTGGCTATCAGTCTGGTTCTACAGCAAGTCACTTCGTCAACTGTCAAGCCTTGTTCCCTGAGCCGCTTCCTTGTCTCCATCGTTGGCCATCACATCCTTGCTGTCTCTGCCCTGACCGGCCAGTTCTCCCATTGTGTCCTGCCCCTATTGTTGGGACTTTGTTCCTTTCTCTCCGTTCTTGTCCTGTGTCTAATATTGTTAATACATTTCACCCCCTGCTCATTCTGCATCTGGGTCCTCACTCTCAGTATCCTGACAGAGGGTGAGTAATAAATGACCCTTTAATAATGTACTTTCTTGTAATATATTTATATATCTATGATACATTATTGGGACTTCTAACTAACCTTTGTTTGCTTCAGAAGGTTCATCAAGAGCTGACCAGCAACTCCTTTTTGGCGCTGTACTATGTCGATCAAGGGTCTCGTATAATTCCTTTTTCAGGTTCTTACCTGCAATCCTGTTAAACTCCATGTAGATCTGAGAGAAAAAAGAAGAAAAAAAAACATTGTAAGAGGGGGCAGGTAATAGCATGTAGAAAAGATATGCTTGATTATATTTCAAAATAACATTAAATTTGTCCCAGTCAAAGAAGTTACAAAAAATGTGTTGACCTAAAATTAAAATTCTCATTATATATTCAAAGGTTCACCCAAAAATGAAAATTTGCTGTCAGATCATCCAAGATGTAGGTGATTTTTTATTTTATTTAGAAGGACATTAAAGAAGTAAAAAAAAAAAAAAAAACTGAAACTGGTCTTTAGTGATTAATATAATGCAAGTTATGCTATCAAAGAAAAACACATTCAAGCAAAACATCAGTATTCATGCGGCAACCCAATATATCGCCAAAAGAAGATTTCACAAATTACACAAGGGGACATTTCAGTAAGCCTGGGAGTAAATTATACTCAAAGTGAGAGCCACAATAGCATGTTTATTGTAAATTAACATAGTAGTCTGTGAAACATTGGCTTGGTTTGGCGGTTGGCCGACCGCTCCGAAGTTATTACAGAAACTTGATATTAACTTTAAGGCATTAATACCTTGTCCATTCGTAAAAAATAAAACATTTTACAGACAATAAACCAAAATGTACAGGCGTGTTATACATTAACTTACCAGAGTAATCCATGGGCCTTTATCATTACGACTCTCTCCCTCTCCTCTTCTGCTTCATGACCCGTCTGCCTGCTAGTGCCACTGGGGGAGAAAAACAAAACATACAGCGGGAAATTGAAATGTTTGTACAGAAAGATAGACACTGAAGCGTGTTTATAACTAGAAATTATCTAAAAAATAAACCTTTTAAAGGCAACCAAGCAAAATGTACACGTACACGACCTGCTAGCGTAACGTTGCTGTATTGAGTCTTTCACTACGACTCTTTTCCCGCCTGCTTTACAGCCAGTGTACTTGTGCCGTTGCTGGAGTAAAACGGGAAAATAACATTAGAATAAAACGTGTAAAGCAAAGAAGACAAATGTATATGATAGTTTAAATTTCTGCGTACCAATTTAACTTTAGTCTTCTTCTCAATCTCAAGATGGTTCTGCCACTCTGGGCTGCTGCTGTGTCAGCAAATTCAGCAGCATGAAAAAAAAAACTTAAATAGACCAATCAGCGCGGTTGTCAAAGCAGTGAATAATTTAAATAAATTAAAGATGTGAGCTCATAGCACTTAAAATATTAATTAAACAGATTTTTGCTGCCAAGTGAGCAAGAAACTTTTGATGCCAAAACTTGGTATTTTAAGTATTGTCAAGTTATTATAACTTGATTTCTTTATTAATGACAACATCTGGGTTTACAGCGCACGTTTTCCATTCCATATTTCTCCATGTATGAACAGATTGACATCAATCAGAAGTCAAATCAACCATCGCCACTGCAGTTATACTGTATTAAACTCTGACTACAGCTATGGCATAACAGTCATGTTTACAATACTCTATAATGATTAACCAATATCAGACCATACTTAAATAAATATGGTATAAAGAATTACAGCCAGTCATGGTTTAGGGCATAAATGTAATATTTATTGTATAGAATATAAAAATAATGAACATTTGAAAACAATTTTAACATAAGCAAATAATACACAACATGAAGTATAACAAATGTAAAACAACAACAACAACATTGGGCCAGCTGGGGAACAATCATCCATGTCATCCAACACAAGCACATCTTCTACGGTGATTTCACTTTTTTTCGCCACCTTCTACCTCCACTGCTGCATCTGCAAAAACCGACAATGATGAAACGGCCTACAGAGAGGAGGTGCACACTCTGACACGGTGGTGTCAGGAGCACAACCTCTCCCTCAACGTCAGCAAGACCAAGGAGCTGGTGGTCGACTTCAGGAGGAATGAGAGAGAACACCGCCCCATCACCATCGATGGAGCACCGGTGGAGAGAGTCAGCAGCTTCAAGTTCCTCTGTGTCCACATCACAGAGGAACTCTCATGGTCCGTCCACTCTGAGGCCGTTGTGAAGAAGGCTCATCAGCGCCTTTTCTTCCTGCGACGGCTGAGGAGGTTTGGAATGAACCGCCACATCCTCACACGTTTCTACACCTGCACCATCGAGAGTCTGCTGACTGGCTGCATCACCACCTGGTACGGCAACAGTACCGCCCGCAGCCGCAAGGCCCTGCAAAGGGTAGTGCGCACGGCCAGCTGCATCATCGGAGGTGAGCTTCCCTCCCTCCAGGACATTTACGCCAGGCGGTGTGTGAAGAGAGCTCAGAGGATCTTCAGAGACTCTAGCCACCCGAACCATGGGCTGCTCTCACTGCTCCCATCAGGCAGACGGTACCGCAGCATCAGAACACGCACCAGCCGACTCCAGAACAGCTTCTTCCCACAAGCAATCAGACTACTTAACTCCTGATCCATCAGGATCATAACACACACTGGACAGAATATCACTCAGCACAACCCACTGTAGATACACACACATTATATACACATTTATTTATCATATAGCATCTATTGCACTTTGGATTTCAATTTTTCAATCTGTGAATAATATTTTATACTATACATTGTATATTATTATTACTATTATAGCGTAATGTATATTGTTTAGTGTATGTTTAGTGTATATTGTTTAAAGTATATGTATATTGTAAGTATGTGTAGATTGTTTAAAGCTGTGAGAACTACACTCACATTGTGTAAATTATTTATTGTTTATTGTAGAGTTTACTGTGCTGTGAGTAATTGTGTGCGCATCAGATGTGTAATCTGATGCTGCTTTAAATGTTGTACATGTCATGTCATGACTGCTATGTTGCTCGGAACTGCACCTAAGAATTTCACCTACTGTTGCACTTGTGCATAATAGTGACAAATAAAGTGATTTCATTTGATTTGATTTGATTTGATTTGATCTCCATCTGTAACATATAAACCAAATAAACAAACCTAAAAAACAGATTGATTCTAATCATTAACACCTACAGTTGCAACCTGACATTTGACACGCTTACACACATTTTTTATTTCACATCATTTGTGATGTTGTAATGTCATGTTGTATATTATTAGCCTATAGGAATCTAGACGCACCCTAGCAGCAGCAAATCTAATGTGCAGTCAGGGTCATCTAGCAACTCTCTGTTGGCTTGCGAGCTGGAAAAAACAAAATCTGGTCAGGCCATAGAGTTGGTGGGCGGGCTTAATATAATGACGGTAGAGTTGCGACGGTACCGCGTGCTACTTGAAAACAAAGAAGCTGGCGAACAGCGGCCTTTCGGCTTTGGCCGTGACTCTGGAAGACTTGGAGTTAAGCTTTTCTTTGAGGAAAGAACAAAGAACGGCACTGAAGTCATTCTTAAGAAAGGAAGATGTGTTCTGAGTTTTGCCAACCGGATACGGCGAAAGTTTAATCTATCTACCAGCTCCGCTTCACCTTCTTCGTTGCTCTGGTTGGTTGTAGCACTATACTATTGCAGAGGGAATTTGAAAGACAAGCGTTTATCCTTCCCCTCGGATTGAGCCCTGCCAATGGTGTGTTCCCAGACCCAACATCTTGATGGGGGTCTGGTTTGTCAGGCTAGTATATTATGACTCTATATCAATTGTGTTGTGTAAACAATTGTGCAGTGAAAATTACCACAAATGACCACCCAGTGTCCAACCTACTGTTATAATACATTTACAAGTGAACAAGGGATCTACAACATGATGGAAGTAATTATTTATAACATGTACATGAACAAAATTTTTTTGGACTCAACTATGGGACAAGGGTGTACAGCAGCAATCATCACAACAGTGATTGTACAATTGTATAGGGCCCCATTCTTGTATTTTGCTTGGGGACCCCAAATCACTAAATCCACCCCTGACTAGAGGAACACATGACTATGACTAATTGATTCAATGATCACCAGCACATTGATTCAAATTAAGATACAATTTATACAAAAAGAAAACAGGCCAAATAAATCTTGTCTAAACAGTCTTGCGTCTATGATGTACATTTTACGATGCAGCATGATTCATATTTAAATGGTCTTTTTGCGTTTAATATTCACAAATGCTAGCAAAATTCATTCAGCCTACCACAATTAGCAGCTGAATCCATTGCTCTGAACAGAACATGAACAGCTGTTTCTTTCAATTATTCCAGGATTATTCCTCAACGCGTCTCAAAACAATAAAGCTGAAGTGTGGCGCTTCACTTGATGTGTTTGTTTGGGTTGATGTGAGGGTGTTGACGCATGGTATTTAAATCTCAAAGAGCATGCGCTCCGTGGGCGTGGTCACATTACCAGATAATGAAGAGGCTCACGAACGACTGACATCTCTCTGTTTTCAAACAGATTACGTAAACACAGAATATTTGTTTTTGATTTGATTTACATTATTTAAACCCTGACATATTGTAACGTTTCTTTAGACACAAGTCACATGTTTGTGTGATAAGTTTTCACTAAGCTACAGGTAATTTTCTGAAGAGAATCAGATCAGACATATTTTACAGAGAGGCTGCAGATCGCGCATCATTTTTGTTTTCTTTATTTTGCAAAAAGCACAAATAGCACATGACTGTACACAAAAAAATAGAATATATGATATGGACTAGTGTATGTGAATATTAAACAGCAAAAATACTATTTAAATATGAATCCTGCATGTTTTGTGTCTCTGTGTGAATGAATTGTGCAGACAAGCACCACAAGCAGCACGCATGCTTCACTAGTAAACAAAACATTAAATCCATGACATTCCGTTTTGGATTCTGTGATCCTGTACGTGTTTTCTGAATCACATTGGGCCCTACACTTTTTACAAGAAGCACATTCAACGCGGATGCGCATGCGGTTGTTGTGGTAATGAACACAACAGCAAACGCTTGTGTGTCCGCGCTGAACTCACATCTTGTATATAAAAAGCATTTTAGGGGGCCCTTGGCTTTCGGGGGGCCCCAGGCGGTCGCCTACCTTTGCCTAATGGTTAAGTCCACCTCTGCCCCTAGTGTCTGTATATATAGTCCTATTTGCCATGTCTCTTGTCGAGTATTATTGCCTGTACAATTTGTGGTGAGTTCCAAGTCTCTTGTTTAAGTCGAATTAAGTTGGATTTTTGTTCACATTTTGGAATTGTTAAATGGGTTCAACTACACTTGTCTCCAGTGGATCTGTTACACAAGGGGTGTGGTTACAGTACAGATAATGAGGTAAGACGTGAAAGATTATATCTGTGTTGGTTTCATGCGGATTACATAAACAGAGAATATTTGTTTTTGATACAACTTCATTTAAAAGTAGACACTTTCTAAAGATCTCTCTCATGTCTGTGTGGAAAGTATTCACTGAGTTTCAGTTCATTATTTTAATGCATTTCAGATATAACTTCACAGAGACTGAGACTGTTTGTTTTCTTTATTTTACAAAAGCACAACGTTTTGTTGTTATTGTGAGTGTATAAAAATAAAAGTATACAGTTTAGAATGATGCATTACTGATGTATTACAAAAAATAAAATCAGGAAAAATTGTGATGAAAAAGTGGTGGCGCCTCTGTTAACCCCAGGGAGTTAACTAAGAGTCATAAAGAGTAAATCACATAAATATTGTTACAATGCCATTATACCACATAAATATGACTTCATGACTTCTAAGCAAGCATTGTTGTTTAAAGATACTGATTCCTAAAACATTATTTGAAAGATGAATAATTTGCCTAGACATTTACTGTATTGTATATGCATGTAAAATATTGTTACATCCTGCCAACTCTAGGGTTGGGGAGTAGTAACAAATAAATAAGTAAATGTTATGGCTTTTCCTATTTAGCTACCATCTCAGCTTTTTTGTAACAACAGGACAAAATAGGCAAAATAAAAAATACCAAGAACAAAAGTAAATTTTGCTCAACTCACTATATCTTCCTCACAGTCAAACCGCAGGTAAGCTTTAATTAATTACCATAGCAAAGAGAAGCAGCTTTGGGCTTCACTATCAGTAAACATTAACTTCAGCCAAGAATTTATAGTCACAACACAATCATACAACATACAGAGCACATGTAAGAACACATTAACTGGGGCATGAGGGAGAAAAGCAGCTCAGAGGAGAAACTAGTTCCTAGTTCACTCTTCCTGCACTGCCAGCCAAGCTATTATGCAAGTTTGTTCCTCCAGTGACAATTTAAGACAGCCACCTCTAATTGATTCTAATTGAGGCCAGCTGGTGCCAGTGTTCCTGTGCAAAAATAATAGGATGAGCAACGAACAAGTGGATCACATCCAGGCAGACAAAAAAGGGTGAAACAAAGATATATAAAGTGAGAGTATTTGGGATGTCTCTGTTGTTACTCACCGGCCTTTTTGTTTCTTACTGACACAGAGACAATGAATCAAAAACTGTAAATCCAGCATAGAGAGGCTCAGTGAATGTGTTGTTGAATGTGTGTAAGTGTGTGAATGTGTGTGTATCAGAGACACTGTAGAAGGACAGAATGCCAGCTGACACATCCACATACACGCCAACTCTCCTACAGGAGTGTGAAGGTACACATATGCCAATTGAAATAAGATTGTGCCAGACAGTAAATCTGTCATTAATGCATATCAGACTCCAGGAGTTTTTATTGTATCCAAATTCACAGGTACAACTTCCTCCTTTCCTTCTGATTCCTTTATATGTCACTGCTATAATAGCATTTCCACTCCATTCAGCCTCCCAGTAACAGCGTCCAGGCAAACTCCCTCTACACAGAACTTGAGGACACCCATCAAATCTTTCTGGATTATCAGGATATGACTGATACCCTTCCACATGTGTCACTTTTCTGTTCTCCTCAGACAGAATGAGACGAGTGTGTGCTGTGTTTGGATCCAGTGTGAGATTACAGGCATCTGAACACAAAAAGAGAGACATAAAATAATCACAAAAGATGTGTGTGTTCTTATTACATGGTTTATGAGGACACACATGGGTATTACAACACAAACTTCCAGTGTCCTTGTAAACCAAGTGGCTTAAACATACTAAACACATTTTTTGTTTTGTTTTTGTAATTAAATTTTTTGTTTTGTTTTGTGTGATGGGTAGGTTTATGGGTATGGTTAGTTTAGGGGGAAATAATATACAGTTTGTACAGTATAAAAATCATTATGCATATGGAGAGTCCTGTAAACCACATACGATACAAGTGTGTGTAGACATACATTTGTGTAGTCCTGCTGTAATCCTCAACTCTCCTCCATTATCCACACTGTAAAAACACAAAGTGTAAAACACACATTCTGTGGATCTGACACAATCAGTAAACACACAAGCATACACAATAGTGTCAACATACTTAAGTTTGTCCAGACTGTATTTTGGATGTTTGAGTTTATCAGTGAGCAGTTTGACTCCAGAATCTCCTGGGTTATTGTAGCTCAGATCCAGCTCTCTGAGGTGTGAGGGGTTTGAACTCAGAGCTGAAGACAGATATCGACAGCCTTCCTCTGTCAGCATGCAGCCAGACAATCTACAGACATACACAACAACAGTCCAATTTGTCAAATAAAGATATCCATTTTTTACACCATGACCTGGGGTGCATTTTCCAAAAGCATCATTAGCCGACTATGGTTGAAAATTCCATTGAACTCTATTGGTAATGACGGAACTTGCTATCATAGTTGGCTTTGGGAAACACACCCCTGTTCAGTTCACACAGGCTATGTCCAACCCCCAGTGGGTTGTGATGGTCTAATTTTGGTAATATATGTAAAAGTGTCATAATTAAAGATAATAACTCAACATATAATTAAATAAATGTTATATACAATTATACATTTTCAACTCTATTTAAAATAAAGCCTAGAGCAACAAATCAATCATAGATTAGCTCTAAACTGTGCTTAATTTAATCCGTGTTGGTGCAACCCATCCTAAGATATTAACATTAAGATCAAACTCAGTAAACAAAATACTAATAAAGCGTACAGAAAAGTAAATGAGCACAGAATATAAATGTGACTTTTAATTATATGTTCGGTTTGGTCTTTTAATACCACTTTCTTAATGCATTAAGCCATGTTAAGCGTTTTCTTTATACCAGTTTTTTATAGGAGGAAACCACTTAGCGTAATTAAATGTGTTGCGTTCATATTTTGGGCTCATCTGCTTTTCTGTACATAGTATGCTTTATTAGTGTGGTGTTTAGTTTTCTGAGTTTGATAATATATTTTATTTATTTTAATGTCACTGTCTTAATGCATTAAGCCATGTTAGTGTTTTAGAACATCCGCGGGTATAAGTCCCATTTCATTGGCTAGGCGCCAACCAATAAAATTACTCCTTTGTGCCCTCCCCCTTTAGTTGCAAAAGTCGAGGTGCGAAGATTTGTAACGGCAGTGACAGATTTGAAAAGTTGCAAGTGCCTAATTGAGGTTGTACTGCAAATGTGAATTAAAGAATAAGTGCAACTATGTACTACAAGTTTGTGTCTGTCGTTGCATTTTGGTGAATGGCATTTTGCACAATTGTGACTACTTGTCTGCAGCTTCATATTCAGAATACAGGTTTGTGACTATTGCCTGCAAGTGCAAATGTCAAAATTCAACTTTTTATTTTATAGGTTTTCACATTGGAGCTGTGAGTAAAAAATGTTTGCGTAAAAGAATGAAAATAAATTGTACAAGTTCTCAAATTTACATCTACAGTATATGCTCTTGGATTTTGTTACTATTTTACCTTAATACAAAAACAGGTAGCCAGACGCAGTGCGTTGGCATCTTACATGTACGTGGTGAGCCTAGCTGATGAGAGTCTACAGACCATACAGATCATATACAGTATTGCTAGACAAAGATGTGGGGAAAGGACATTAGCACACTTCAGAAACTAAAAAAAGAGCTTATTATATTAATTATTTTAACGCATTAAACAATACATTTTAGTCACAGAAATTAACACATTTGACAGCCTACTATAAATATCACTTTGTTTACGAAACTAAACTTAGTAATCTGGTTGTAGCACCCTGTTTTTGATGTTGAAGAAATGCAACTCAGTATGCTTCTAAAATCATCAGTCTCATTATACTATACATATAAATATATACTGTACTAAAAAAATATTGGTTTCAGTAAAGTTGACCATTAAGGAAGTATCTGTACTCAGGGCATACATTATTTTAAAATGCTTAAACAGATGTTTTCATTGAAAAACACAAGCAATTAGGGGGGGGGGGAACTGGAGCAATGTAGCAATCAGGTTCTGCTAAGACATTACCATCACCCAAGAAGTCAAGAGTAGCACAAAACGTCTCGGTTACGTATGTAACCCTCGTTCCCTGAGGAGGGAACGGAGACGTACGTTAGTGACTAACGAATGGGGGTTTCGCTTAGAAGCCAATTATCTTCGAGAATTCAACAGCGCCCAATGGCAGTGCCAATGCCATGGGCATGCGGAATTTGCATGCGTAACTCCGCCCCACCTCGTGGGTATATAAGGAAGTACGCTGGCAATATCGCATTATGTTACTGCTGCAGGAGCCAAGACTGAACTCCGCGTTCCAGGCAGCACGGCTGACGTGGCAGAGGAAACGTACGTCTCCGTTCCCTCCTCAGGGAACGAGGGTTACATACGTAACCGAGATGTTCCCTTTCGTTCAGTCACTACGACGTACGTTAGTGACTAACGAATGGGGGTTCCAATAAAACAACGCCACTCAGCCGTCATCCAGTGCCCTGCGTAAGTGTGAGTACCCTGTCGTAAGACTAGTACGGACGAAGGACTCCCACTTATCACAGGATTACCAAGGTACACTGGGAAGCATATCCCAGTGAGGGAATGCCAAGATGCCTGCCCGTAGGGAGGACTTAAGAATACACATATGACCCGCTAAGGGCTGCATATGGAAGATCTCTAGGGTACCAGCCGAAGGTGGATTTTTAACCCTAGGGGTGGCAGGGACTTGCCGAGGGAAAGACACCTGCTCGCTGAGGAGGCTTACGGTGGGAATACTCGTGTGGGGGTCGCCGGAGGGGAACCATGCACACGGAGCACCTGGCCTGGACATGAGGGTCTGGGCTCGAAAGGGCAGACTGAACTGATGTCGGCGTCAGCAGTGCTGGAGGAGCTCAGGGCTCTCGGGGAGCTCACCTGAGGGAAAATATCGCACGTATCCAGTCCGTGGAGTGGAATGGCGAGCAAGCGAAGACACCTGAGCCTGGCCCATTACCGGCCACCCGTAGGGGCGAGTACATAGTCGGACACTGGCTCCACTCGGAGATTTGTAGAATCTGGCGAATGTGTTGGGTGTCGCCCAGCCTGCAGCTCTGCAGATGTCTGTTAGCGAGGCGCCATGCGCTAAAGCCCAAGAGGAGGCCACACTCCGAGTGGAGTGTGCCCTAACCCCAAGGGGACATGGTCGACCTTGCTGCTGGTAAGCCAAAACAATGGTGTCCACTATCCAGTGAGACAACCTCTGTTTCGAGAGAGCACTTCCCTTCCGCTCTCCACCATAACAGACAAAGAGCTGGTCTGAGGTCCTGAAACATCGCGTACTGTCTACATAGGCGCGGAGAGCGCGTACTGGACAGAGCAATGCCAAGGCTGGGTCTGCCTCCTCCAAAGGCAGCGCTTGCAGGTTCACCACCTGGTCTCGGAACGGAGTGGTGGGAACCTTGGGCACATATCCGGGCCGGGGTCTCAGGATCACGTGAGAGTTAGCCGGCCCGAACTCTAGGCACGCTTCGTCAACCGAAAATGCTTGCAGGTCCCCGACCCTCTTAAGCGAAGCCAATGCGGTCAGCAGAGCAGTCTTCATAGACAAGAATTTAACCTCAGCTGACCGCAAAGGCTCAAAGGGAGGCCTCTGCAGAGCACCTAAGACTACTGAGAGGTCCCAAGAGGGTACGAGAGGAGAGCGAGGAGGATTCAGTCTCCTCGCCCCCCTCAGGAACCTGATGATCAGGTCGTGCTGACTTACCTTTTTGTCCCCCAGGAGATCGTGATGGGCAGAAATTGCGGCCACGTACACTTTAAGGGTGGAAGGAGACAGCCTTCGTTCCACCCCCTCCTGGAGAAACGATAGCACGGACCCGATCGGGCATTTCCAGGGGTCTTCTTGGCGGGAAGAACACCATGTGACGAAGAGGTTCCACTTCAGCGCATAGAGACGTCGTGTAGACTCAGCTCTAGCGGAAGTGATGGTAGCGACCACCGCAGGTGGAAGACTACTCAAACCTGCCGCGTCCCGTCCAGAAGCCAAATGTGGAGCTTCCAGAACGCCGGACGCGGGTGCCAAACGGTGCCCCGTCTCTGAGTGAGGAGGTCCGGTCTCAGAGGAATAGGCCAGGGAGGGGCTGTCGCAAGGAGTAGAAGTTCTGAGAACCAGGTCTGGCCGTGCCAATACGGGGCGACCAACATGACCTGCTCCTTGTCCTCCCTGATCTTGCACAGTACCCGTGCAAGAAGGCTCACTGGGGGAAACGCATACTTGCGTAGCCCGGGCGGCCAGCTGTGCGCCAGTGCATCCGTGCCGAGGGTGCCCTCGGTCAGGGAATAATACAGGGAGCAATGGGAAGAGTCCTGGGAGGCAAACAGATCTACCTGTGCGTCGCCGAACCGTTCCCATATCAGCTGGACCGTCTGGGGGTGGAGTCTCCACTCTCCGGGGAGAGGCTGAAACCGTGAGAGCTCGTCGGCTGCACAGTTCAGGTCTCCCGGGATGTGGACAGCACGAAGGGACCTCAGGCGCTTCTGACTCCACAAAACGAGATGGCGGGCGAGTTGAGACATACGGCGGGAGCGTAGACCGCCCTGGTGGTTGATGTACGCTACTACGGCCGTGTTGTCTGTCCTGACTAGTACATGTTGACCCTTCAGCAACGCTCGGAAGCGGTGCAGGGCGAACCGTACTGCCAGTAACTCGAGGCAATTGACATGCAGAAGACGCTGGGGTCCTGTCCAGGAGCCCGCGGCTGCTTGTCCATTGCACATGGCACCCCAGCCCGTGGATGATGCATCCGTTGATACAACAACATGCCTGGAAACTCGTTCTAAGGACACTCCGGTCCGTAGAAAACTGAGGTTCGACCACGGGGTGAGAGTCTGTAAGCAGGCCCGAGTCACTGGGACCCGGAGCGTGCCAGACCGCCATGCCCATCTCGGGACTCGATCGCGTAGCCAGTGCTGAAGCGGTCTCATATGAAGCAATCCGAGCGGCGTCACCGCGGCTGCAGATGCCATATGCCCCAGGAGCCTCTGAAATAGTTTCAGTGGAACCGCACTCTTGCCCTCGAGTTGACGAAGGGAAGTCAGCAGAGACTGCGCGCGCTCGCTCGAAAGCTGCGCGCACATGGCGACCGAGTCGATCTCCATACCGAGAAAAGAGATCCTCTGCACGGGGCAAAGTTTGCTCTTCTCCCAGTTGACCCGAAGGCCCAGACGGGCTAGGTGATGGAGCACCTGATCTCTGTGTCCGCAAACCTGCTCCCGAGAGTGACCCAGTATGAGCCAGTCGTCGAGGTAATTCAGGATGCGAACCCCGTGCTGCCGAAGGGGCGCAAGGGCTGCCTCGGCAATCTTCGTAAAGACGCGAGGGGACAGAGATAGCCCGAATGGTAGAACTGCGTACTGATATGCCCGCCCCTCGAAAGCAAACCGTAGGAACGGTCTGTGTCGAGGTAGAATGGAGACATGGAAGTAGGCGTCCTTCAGGTCGATCGCTGCAAACCAATCGTCTGGACGAACGCATTCGAAAAGGCGTTTCGCTGTCAACATCTTGAACGGAAACCGGTGAAGGTAACGGTTCAAGATGCGCAGGTCCAGGATTGGCCGTAGCCCACCGGTCTTTTTGGGTACGATGAAGTACGGGCTGTAAAACCCGGAGTTCATCTCGGCTGGAGGGACAGGTTCGATCGCACCCTTCGCCAGTAGGGTGGCAATCTCCGCTCGCATGACGGGGGCATTGGCCCCGATCATAGTGGAGCGGACTCCCCGGAAGCAGGGAGGAACCTGCGCGAACTGAATCGCGTAGCCGCGCCTGATGGTCCGCGCGACCCAGCGGGACAGCCCTGGAAGCTGAAGCCAGACTTCCAAAAACTGCGCCAGCGGGGTCATTCGGAGCACAGACGTACCCGGTGTGGGCTTGCAGCGATGCAGCGTCACCGGCCCGGACATGGGAGGCTGAGGGGCGTCCCGGTGCGGGGGCACGGTTGACTGCTGCGTCCTGACAGAGGAGACCAGGGAAGGACGCACGTTCCACTGGGGTCTGCTCTGCCAGGAGGCTGGCGACAGAGTGGGATGCGAGTGGCGGGACCCGTGGGTGGCGCGCACTGTCATCGCCGGACTCTGTGGGCTCAGGGATGGGAGTGTTAATTCTTTCTTTGACCAAAATAGGGTGCTGCTGACCCGTGGGCCAGCAGCTGAACAAAGGATTCTCCCCCGGCCCTCCACCGGGGGAAGGAGTGGTCCTGCTACCATCTCCTTGAAAGAATTTCCCATCCCTGAGCCGTCCGTCTCAGGAGCGCCGCTTGGCCTGGCGTTTAGCGGGGCGCGGGGCGGCCTGAGGGGACTTGGACGCCTTCCTACGGCTTCCTCCACGACCCGGCCCGGGTGAAGGCTGCTGCTTGGACCGGGTGGGAGGGGCGGGAGCCTTAGGAGGGCGTCCTCGGCGTGGAGCAGACTGAGGCGACTGTGCCGGCGGCTGGGTGGAGGCAGCAGCTGGCCGCCGGGGCAGTACGTGCTTTATAGCCTCAGTCTGCTTCTGGGCGATTGAGAACTGTTGGGCAAAGTCCTCAACCGCCCCGCCGAAGAGGCCGGCCTGGGATATGGGGGCATCGAGGAACCGGGTTCGCTCGGTGTCCCGCATATCGGCCAGGTTCAGCCATAGGTGACGCTCCTGGACCACATTTGTGGACATCACTTGACCCAGGGAGCGTGCGGTCACCTTCGTCGCCCGGAGAGCGAGGTCGGTGGCGGCACGCAGCTCATTTAAGAGCCCCAGATCAACTCCACCCTCGTGCATGTCCTTGAGGATCCTGGCCTGGTAGACCTGAAGGATCGCCATGGCATGCAAAGAAGCGGCGGCCTGCCCCGCGGCTCTGTGCGATTTCGCCACCAAGGTTGATGTGAATCGACAGGCTTTGGAGGGGTGCTTTGGATCACCGCGCCAAGTCGAAGCGCTCTGAGGACACAGTTGCATCGCAACAGAACGTTCAACCGGGGGGACCCCAGTGTACCCTTTAGCCGCCGCCCCATCGAGGGCGGAGAAGGCGGAGGAAGTCGCTGACCGGTCACGGGAAGACAACGGGGACTTCCAGGACCGCGCGAGTTCCTCATGCAGCTCGGGAAAGAAAGGTATTGGGGGCGGGGACTGACGGTTGTCAGCGCGGGCTCCCAAAAACCAATCATCGAGCCTTGAGCGTTCGGGACAGGGCGGAGGGTTCCACTCTATCCCTAAGCTCGCGGCTGCCCGAGACAGCATGGCTGTCAGCTCTGGGTCCGACTCGGGCAATGCTGGAACGCCCGAAGGCGGCAACACAGCCGAGTCATCATCCTCAGAGGACTCGAGCCCACCTTGTGATGCGGTGACCGACATCGCATCCTCCTCCGGAGCGCCAAACGAGATACGCGGGGGGGCCGAAGCAGGCCCCGCGATCTGCGTCTGGACACTCGCGGGTTGCAGTGTGCAAGACGGGGGTGTGGCCCGAGGCATGAGCGTCGGGGCTTTGTTCCACACCGTAACCGTCAGGTCACCCTGACCACCAGCCGAAGTACTGGGCCTCGGGGACTCAGTAGATCGGGGTGTGGTAGAGGGGACTCTCACTTCTTTACGAAGGTCATGGAGTCTTGACCGCAACACCGCGATGGTCATATTCCCGCAGTGGGAACATGACTCATCCACAAACGCTGCCTGAGCATGTTGAAAGCCCAGACATACCAGACAGTGTTTGTGCCCATCGGAAGGGGAAAGCAACCGGCCACACCCAGAAGTACACGGACGAGACATCCTGAAAAGGACGCGTCACGTGCAAGCTCTTTTAGGAGAGGAAAGCCTCGCAGAGAACGCCGAAGCGCCCAGGGACCACACACCAGCTGTCAGACGGACCACTGCGCAGATCAGCAGGCAGGCAGTATGATGATCACTGGAACGCGCCGTAACACCAACGTCTCTGGAAAGCTGCTCGTCTCAAAGCTTTGTCGAAGACTCAGGATCAGGCTTGAAGGAGTGAAGAGATACTCTTGGCTCCAAAGCAGAAACATAATGCGATATTGCCAGCGTACTTCCTTATATACCCACGAGGTGGGGCGGAGTTACGCATGCAAATTCCGCATGCCCATGGCATTGGCACTGCCATTGGGCGCTGTTGAATTCTCGAAGATAATTGGCTTCTAAGCGAAACCCCCATTCGTTAGTCACTAACGTACGTCGTAGTGACTGAACGAAAGGGAACTGACGTTTAGCTTTATAAGAGATCATCTAAATCTGTTAAATACCTCAGTATGTTCAGTTGACATTGTGAACTCTCCAGTCCAGCAGAGAGCTGCTTCACTCCTAAATCCTGCAGGTCATTGTTACTCAGGTCCAGCTCTCTCAGGTGGGAGTTTGATGATTGTAGAGCTGAAGACAAACTTTCACAGCACTGACCGGTGATATTGCAGGTGACCAATCTAAACAGAACAATAAAGCAGTACGAAACTCCTGTCACAACAACCATTAAATGACACATTCTGATTGGCATTTGCAGTGATCACTTCCACCTATAGAGGACCTATTATGCAAAATTCACATTTACATGGTGCTTGAACATAAATGTGTCCACAGTGTGTGTAAATTAGCCAATAATGGAAAAGAAATCCACACACACTCTGTTTTTATAATCCCAATAAATTAGAAACAAAGTCTTAAAAAGAGCTGTCCCAGTTTTCTGCCTGTTGTCACAGTAGAGCATGCACCACCCAATACTGGTGACAATCTCTGCCATATTAGCATAGATCCCACTCTGAGTGAGCCGCACACAGTCTACCATGTTTATATCCTTGTTAGAGCAGCTAGTGATATAATGTTTCAGCTACCTAAACATTATAACGGTTCTGTTGTTGCCTGTAATAATGATCATAGGAGTCTCCACAAGTTTCTCCTGACTGACTGAGCCTCCTGACTGTCCTTTCTCCAAGGCTCATTGATGCACGTGGGGAGCAAATGTTGGCCCATGTGGTCCAATCAAACATATAAGCTACTGTAGATAAAATTTCTCAAAGAAGTTAATGCTGATTCTGATAGAAATGTGTCAGAATATACAGTGCATCACAGTTTGTTGTGTATGGGGCGGCATAGCCGCAGTCAGGGTGCCTGTGCTGACCCCTGTCCACCGCCAAAAGCACCAACATTGGGCACGTGAGCATCAGAACTGGAGCACAGCAATGGAAGAAGGTGGTGCTTTAGGCAATGTTCTGCTGGGAAACCTTGGATCCTTCCATCCATGTGGATGTTACTTTGACACGTACCACCTACCTAAGCATTGTTATAGACCATGTCCAACCTTTCATTGAAATGGTATTCCCTGGTGACTGTGGTTCTTTCAACAGATAATGCGCCGCCACAAAGCAAAAATGGTTCAGGAATGGTTCGAGAAGCTTCAACGAGTTTGAGGTGTTGACTTGGCCTCCAAAATCCCCATATCTCAATCCAATCCAGCATCTGTGGGATGTGCTGAACAAACAAGTCCAATCCATGGAGGCCCCACCTCGCAACTTACAGGACTTAAAGGAACTACTGCTAACATCTTGGTGCCAGATACCACAGCACACCTTCAGGGGTCTAGTGGAGTCCATGCCTCGACGGGTCAGGGCTGTTTTGGCAGCAAAAGGAAAGCCATCATAATGTTATGCCTGATCGGTGTATGTGGCAATTTAGTCACTTCTCCTGGTGATATAGTGCTGCTCCATATTGGCAGAACATAATCTTCTTGACAGTTTGTCAGTGGGCAGACATCCCTTGATCAGCAGATTCCTAAGGGACGCCAGATGGCTCAGACCCTCTAACTTTCCCAATATCCCATTTTGGGACCTTGCACTGGAATTAATCTCGGTGTTGTCACAACATTTTATTTTGGCATCAATTAGTAATATTACTTTGAATATCACTAGCTTGTACTGTAGCTAACTGCTTTAAATTAGCTGTAAATTAACTGTAGTTTAATTATGAGTAGTATCTAGCTAGTTGGTGTCCTTGCAGTGAGAAATAGCATAGTGACGGTAATGGAGTGGCGGAAGGCTTTGGTCCAAATAAAGAGGGTTAGTCTAGCTCTCCTATGGTCCAGTGTATTAGGATTGGTGACTTCCTTCAGCAGTGCTGAACTTATTTGGGCTGCACCATATAGGAGGATTTGCAGCATGCCATTCTAGCCTATCAGTCACAATGCATACCTTTTCTGGGAATTGGGTCCAGTGGCTCAGCCAATCGGGTGTTGTTTAGAATTTTTTTGTGACAAATTTACCTGATGAAAATATCATTTTGAACAGGGTTCTTGATCATTTCAGTTTTTAAATGTACATAAATGTACACATTGTTGAAAAATTAGCATTTGAAAACGATTTTTCTCAACCCTAACACTAAAACATTATTAAATGTATGTAATTAATTTTTCCATTATGAACAACAGCACTACATTGAATTTCACTTCCAAGATATGAGGGGATGAGATGCAGCATCAGTAGCTGAAGCTATGGGAAAATCTGCCGAGAAGTTACCATCTCGCAAACCTGCATAACAACATGTCAGATCATAATGGGTTAAGACTTTGTTTTTTAGGCATGTTAAATAATGTCGCAAATGCCAGTAAATAGACTACCGCAAACCTCATAGATTGTGTTTGAGACTCCTACCAATGCATTTGTAATAAGGCAGCTGTAAAAATTACTGTCTATGCCTGTCTATGCTTGTCTTTAGTAAATCCTGACTACCTTTTTTAAGGCAAGGCAAGGTTATTTACATAACACATTTCATACATAATGGTAATTCAAAGTGCTTTACTCAGTAAAATAAATTAAAATATTCATAAAAATATAACCTGAATCACTAAGTTTAGGTACCCCTATCTGGAGGGGTAACCCTAAGGGTAAAAGAGGGCATGCACCGGTGCAAACTGTTAGTAAACATGACCTTTTAAGAGTGTTTTCCCTTCAAATAGCCTTTGTCACAATTCACCAGTGAGAGTGCCCCTGATTACCACCTGAGGGCACTCCATCCCGGACTATCATTTAATCAAAGACTACATTACCCATAATCCTTTGCCTGGACTCATCATCACTCGTTGTTTACACCTGTCTCATTTCCCCGTTTATCTCACCCTATATAAGCCCGGTTATCTCAGTCATTCTTGGCGAAGTCTTGTTTGTTGTAATACTGCATTTCTGAGCATTTTCCCTGGTTTCTGGTTTCTGGTCTCTTGGTTTTGGATTACTTGCCTGTTCCTTGGATTGTCTCTCCTGTCTTGATTGCCTGTTTGGACTGCTTGCATGTGTATGACCTGTTGCCAGTTTTTTGACTACGATTGTGGATTGTCCTTTAATAAAGCTGCGTTTGGATTCTCAGCCTTTGTGTCTCAGAGCAGTAACGTTACATCCTTACATAGGAATTATTTATTTTTTATTTTTGAATGCAGCATCTATTCAACATGCAAAAATAACCGAAGAATAGGTGTCCACACATGTTAACAAGCACAGAAGACATCAGGAAACTGATCAGCAAAAATGTCCAACATTTTGTGTATTATTTGTAGTTCGTTTCTTTATTACTATACAGTTTTATGTTGAAAATGACTTGACTGAATAAAACAGTCTATTTTTTAAAAAACTATAATAAAAAGTTTATTTTTCTTTTAAATAGTACTTTTATAATTCAATTCTAATAAGTAAATTGTATTTGAAATTATATAAACCACAATTTTTTTTATCCTTGGTATTGCTAAATTTGGTAGTGCTACAACCTACTGAAATGTTTGTTTGCATTATAACAACACTATTTCAAGCTACTAACAAAAACTAGCTAATTACAATGAAGCTACTTAAAGGGCTTAAGCTACTTAATTGGATGTATACCCATCCAATTACATACTTTATTATTTAATCACAGCAGTAGATTTTTTTCACAGAGTGTGATGCAAATTACATGTCATTAATAGCATTTCAGTTTGCTTCCTTCTTCCAATGCTACAACCAAGGGTGGCTGTATTTGGCTTCTTTACTCACAAGCTAGTGTGTGTTAAAATCTTGTTTTTAAAATGATATGTGAAATGCAAACCTCAGTATGTTAAGTTGACAATGTGAACTCTTCAGTCCAATGAAGAGTTGCTTCACTCCTGAATCATGCAGGCAATTGTCACTGAGGTCCAGCTCTCTCAGATGTGAGTTTGATGACTGTAGAGCTGAAGACACACTTTCACAGCACTCACCAGTCAATCTACAACCTGTCAATCTGAAGAAAAACATAAAGGATTCAGTAATTAAACCAGGTCAGTTTACTCAATAATTGCCAATTACAACATTTGATACTAATTCTGTATTTACAAATAAATACCACCTTTGGATTGGATATTATTATATACTTTACTGTATAAATGTTTTGTTTAGATAAAGGCTATAGATAACTAACATATGTGTACAGTAATTGATAATAGAAATAAAAGATGATACTTATAAGATGTAATTTTCTAACCATTCCATAAAGAGGAAAACCAAACAAATACACTTTAGGATGGGGTGTCAAACTCGGCTCCTAGAGGGCCACTGTCCTGCAGAGTTTAGCTTCAACCAGCTCCAACACAACTGCCTGGAAGTTTCTAGCACTTCTTAAGACCCTAATTAGCTGGATCAGGTGTATTTGATTAACTCTGTAGGACAGTGGCCCTCAAGGAATTAGTGATGGCAAGTCGCAGTTATTTTCTGCAAATTGGTTATTTTGGACAGTTTCTTTCAATTAACTGGTTAAAAAAAGTTTTCACCTATTCTTTTACATCCTCCAGTATATTCACAATGACATAATGATGCCAATTCTATCTTCCCGGTAGATGAAAATACACTCAAACACATTCAAATAAAATACTTTGTTAAATCACTAAAGTTAAATAATAATATTAATCATCCTGGAAAAGTATCTTATATTTAAGTTTTACAACTAAAGAACCCAATGCAAGCACTTGTAGGCAAACAAGGATGTTTTAAGTCTTAAGGATCCAGCTCATAAAAAACATACACTTACAAAAAACATATAAAATGAAAGGTGAAGCTACACGCTAAGATGCTGTCACTAATAGTATCTTATAATGAGCCAAAAGAGAATGTAAACCCTGCCTACTTTGATTTGATTGGCCATCTCAATCATTTTGACATTGACGAGCGTTAGACGACATTCGTTTCGACTGTCTGATTAGCCCCACATTCTGTTCCTGTCAATCAAGCGGTGTAAACCAATTATACTGCATGAGGGAGGGGCGAACCTACTCTCTCTCACACACACACACACACACACACAAAGGAGGCATGCAACGACTCAGAAAAAAGGTGCTTTTCAGAACAACAAGAGGGCCGCACTAACACTAAATTTTGGTGTCAAGTAGGGGGCCACAAAATATCATCCCGCGGGCCATGATCTAATCTCTTTACCCAAATTAACATGATGTATTATCTAATAGCCTAGTGACAATAGCAGCATTTTCTATGCAATGCTGTTTACACTAAGTGAAAATAGTGATATACAGGGATAAAACCTTACAATGTAAATATATATTAAAAAAAATTGTGTTAAAATTAAATTAAGTGTGCGATTAATTGGATAATTTTTTTAATTGATTGACAGTACTAATATATATAAGCTACATTTCAAGGAACAACAAAAAGCAGCTGGAATGAGGTTCGGAGGATTTGATTGAGAACCGCAATAATCAAATGCAGCATACCGTATTTCCTCAAATAAAAGCCGGGGCCTTTATTTACCTGAACTGCAGAAGGTCACTGGCTTTTATTTGAAACAGGCTTTTATTAGGGACAGGCCTGTATTTCGAATTCCATCTATTTGAAAATAATAATTGTTTTAAATAAACCGCTTTAAATGAAAAGCGATATAGCTCCAGAGGACAGATATCATCAGGGGTGCGGGAAGTGGGGTGGTTTCAAAGGATTGCAAATGCAATGTAATTTTTTCTTCATTTTATTCATTTTTAGAATTTAATAATTTATTTGTATTAAACATTTTAAGTGGCCCATTAAAAAGTATTATTTATAAGTTGAATTGTGTTTTTAAAACATACATGAGGTCATATTGTGACTGTTGCGGTGTGTGCGTTGATCACGCTGGGCGGCCGCCTCCGCCTCCATGTCATTGTCTGTTATAGGCTATTTGCTTATTATTTATTAAATCCGGGCAATTTGGTGGATAAAACATAGATTAAAATTAAGATACAATTTATACAAAACGAAATTAATTTTAAAGAAAGTTTTTTTTGTTATATATTTGTTGTTCTTTCGTGTTTTATAGACTCGATATAAACACTACAATTTCGTTATTTTACTAACCCAACTTATGTGCTTTCTATATTCCACGGTCACAATGGTTTCGCTCCTTCGGCACAACCCTACTGTACATTACGCTGAACTTGAATGCACATATATATTTGGCAGACACTTTTAAATGAAATTAAATTAACATGAAATGAAAGGAAATAATTTTTTCCCGGCCTTAATTTGAGACCGGCCTTTATTTGTTCGTGCTGGCCACGCCCCCGGCCAATATCAGAGGCCTGGCGTTTAATTGACTACAGGTTTTTATTTGAGGAAATACGGTATGTACGTAGGCAACACATTTTCAACTTGCTAGTATGACTATCTGGTTTATAAAAAAAACTATTCATTACAATATTTCAACATACTGAATGAATCAATTTAAAACTCAAACCTCAGTATGTTCAGTTGACAGTTTGAACTCTCCAGTCCAACAGAGAGTAGCTTCATTCCTGAATCCTGCAGATTATTGTTATTCAGGTTCAGCTCTGTGAGATGGGAGTTTGATGATCGCAGAACTGAAGACAAACTTTCACAGTGCTGATCAGACAGATGACATCCAACAAGTCTGTAGTAAAGAATAACAAGGGAGTGAGGAGGAGATGGGTGGCTGTTTTTTTTTTTTTTTTGTATTCTGTGGATGACAAAAACATTACTATAATTGATTACACAACTAATATCCTGTGACATGAATCTGTCACATGATATTAGCTGCAGTCTTAATATGAAGGTGAGTCTGAAACAGTGATTGACTCATCTGAAATGCTCTCCTGCACCCCATAAATATAAGGCAGTTCTTTTGCACTATGTGTGAATAGTAATTAGATGCTATTTATACTTTATTTCGGCAGATACATACTATTTGCCCCTCAGAATTGTTGTACATTAACAGGATGAAATAATAACATAGAGTGTAAATGATTATATTTATTAAAATTATTAAATGGATGCCGCCTTAATCAGTCCCTCCAGAAAAACGCGATTATGCGATCGCATGATTTAATGCATAATCAGCCAAAGTCCGCATATTTATGCAGGGGCCGCATTTTTTCAAATACGCCACACTTTCGCCGCGTAAATTGCCTATTTCCATGTGCAAAATATGCGGGGCAAGCATGATATCATAATCCCCGCATTTTCGTTGCAAAAAAAGTCATATATATTAGCAGAAAGTTGAAAAATGTTTGTTTACTTCACACAAGAGCCGCCATTTCCCCCTGTTGCCATGGGAACGCTTTGAAGTGATGTAATTACCCGACGTGAACGTCATCGAAAAGCTGCAAACCCCGTGGTGAAACCATAGATATCGGTGAAACCATGATGAAGCACGCAAATTGCCAACAAAAATAACAGCAAAAGACCGCGCAAAGCAGTTTCCCGGTGTGTTGACCGATTTTAAAACACAGCATCATGAAGCTTATAAGCGTTATGAATCAGTCGATTCAGCGGTTTGGATCGCCAAAGTCACGTATTTCAGCAGTTTGACACGCGATCCGAATCTTGAATCGACTTGCTGATTCATAACGCTTTGAAGCTTCATGATGCTGTTTGTTTTTAAATCGGTCATCACTATATAATTCGTTATTTAGGTTTTAGCACAAAAACTATTCTGGTCACTTCATAAAGTTATTGTAGAACTTGCACTGTAGTGAGATGGACTTTGTAACGATGTCTTTAGTACCTTTTATGGGTCTTGAGAGTGTACATTGTGCCAATGGAGGCCTTTCTGAGCCATCGGATTTCAACTTAAATATCTTCATTTGTGTTCTGAAGATGGTCTTACTGGTGTCCAACGACATGAGGGGAAGTCATTAATGACAGAATATTCATTTTTGGGTGAACTAACCCTTTAAGAGATTGCCCTTTGTGCATTGGAAGCACTCAAATGTCTGTTTTGTATAGCTACCTCTGTAAAACAGGAAGTTATTTATTCATTTTTTCAGAAGTTGTAGCATATTCCTTTTGTAAAGCTACAGAACTTCTTTGACTCAATGTTTTGTAAATTTGAGCCATTATTAAGGTCTTCAATAAAACAAGATGCGAACTTAAATATTCCCAGCACTTTCTGTGATATAGTGCTTTTTTTCTCTTTCTTATCAAACCGCAGTTTTTGCAAGTTCCCACAATTTCATCGCATAAAATTGCATAAATATCCTGCATTTTCCATCGCATTTTTTAAGAAAACGTGCCGCATAATCAAGGATTTTTTCCCGCAACAATCACAAAAAAAGACGCATTTTTCTGGAAGGACTGCTTAATGGGACAATAAAAGCAAAGCTAGTGTGAGTAGTCCTTGCCAACAAGGCATGCTATTTGCACTTGGTAAAAAAACAAATAAATACTCACAGAGCTTTTCTGCAGTTAACCACAGCTGGTATAAGTCTCTTTCTACCGACATTTGATGTGTTGTATTTCAAGAGATCAAACTCATCCAGCACTTCCTCTGACATTTGAAGAATGTAGGTTATTGCTGAGCAGTGACCAGGGGAGAGTTTATTCTCTGAATGTTCACCTGATTTCACAAACTCCTGAATATCTCTGTACAGAGTCTGATCATTTACTTCGAGAAGACAGAGAAACAGACTGATGGATCTGTCCGCTAAAAGACCATAACTTTCCTTAATTTTGTCTTTAATGTGTTGAGTGGTTTCTATGATGGTCTCTGAGCTTTTTTCTGTATGTGTCAGTAGACCCTGTAAGAGTGTCTGATTAGACTCCAGTGAGATACCCAACAGGAACCTCAGAAAGAGATCCAGGTAACCATTTTCACTCTGAAGAGTTTTAGTAACTGCTGATTTTAGAAGCTCACACAAAGATTTAGACATGTAGCTGTCATTTCTGTTATCCAGAAAGTATTGCAATGGCTCCAAGTTCTTCATCAGATGACAGTTAAACACATAGAATGCAGCAAGAAACTCCTGAAAGCTCCGATGTATGAAGCAGTAGACTTTCCTGTGATGAATCACAGATTCCTCCTTAAAGATCTCAGTGCAAATCCCAGAATACACTGATGCATCAGTGATGGCTATGCCACACTCGCTCAGGTCCTCCTCATAGAACATCACATTGCCCTTCATCAGCTGTTTGAAAGCCAGTTCAGCAAGTTTCACAATCACTTCTCTGTTGGACTGCAGGAGTTTCTCTGGATCTCTCTCTTCATACTTCACATTCCTCATTTTGATCTGAGTCAGCAGGAAGTGGATGTACATTTCAGTCAGAGTTTGAGGGATTTTATCTTGTTTCGGGAGGTTTTGAAGCACACTTGCTGAGATCCAGCAGAAGACAGGTATGTGGCACATGATGTGGAGGCTTCTTGATCTTCGAATGTGTGAGATGATTCTGTTGGCTTGATGCTCGTCACTTATTATCTTATTAAAATATTCTTCCTTCTGAGCGTCACTGAATCCTTGAATTTCCGTCAGACGGTTGATGTATTTGGAGGGGATCTGATTGGCTGCTGCTGGTCTGGAGGTGATCCAGATGAGAGCCGAGGGAAGCAGCTCACCTCTGATTAGGTTTGACATCAACACACCCACTGATGAAGTCTCAGTCACATCATAAACTTTCTGAGCATCTGAAAATATCAGTGCAATTCTGCTTTCATCCAGACCATCAAAGATGAACACAACTTTACACTCCTCATAAACCTTTAAGTCCAGATCTTGAAGTTCAGGATGAAAGTCCAGCAGAAGTCTGTGAAGACTGTACTGTTGATCTCGGATCAAGTTCAGCTCTCGAAATGAAAGCACAAACATGAAATCTACATCCTGATTGGCATTTCCCTCGGCCCAGTCCAGAATGAACTTCTGCACAGAGACGGTTTTTCCGATTCCAGCAATGCCTTTAGTAAGAACAGTCTTGATTTGCTTTTTCTCCTCACATCCTGGTTCAGGTGAGGTTTTAAAGATGTCATTGCAGTAGATTGGAGTGTCTTGTGAGTGTGGTGTTCTGGGAGTTTTCTCCATATGTAAAACCTCATGTTCTTCATTCACCCCTTCACTCTCTCCTTCTATGATGTAAAGCTGTGTGTAGATCTTGTTTAGGAGGGTTTGATTCTCTTGTACTTTGTTTCCTTCAAATAAGCTCTCATATCTGTTCTTCATGCTAATTTTGTGTTGGTCTTTGTCTATCTGTAGTTTATAATCTACTGCTTGGTGAGAATTCTGTTGCAGGTCTCCAGGTTGATCATCTCTATCCACACAGCAGAAACAAGAACAACACAACAAATGAATGAAAGCATGAGCAGCAAGTTATTTTAATAAACCACATGTTTTAGTCTCAAAACTGGTTGAGACATAATTAACAGGCCCAGACTATTTTTATGCCATATATGCCAATATTGAGCTATAGCAAGATTTATTATTTACATTACAGATGTGAAAATCTCCCCATGTTTGTTAAAATTGTAAAACATTGTATATCTTTAAAAAATATACTAACCCTCTACAACAAAGATGTTGATCCAGGAACATGTCTTACTTGGTGAAATCATGTCAGAATAAGTCTCGGAGCCAGATGCAAGTTCACAAGGTTTATAGAGAAGTAAAGAGAGAATCAGATGAAGCACCAAAGTCACAGTCCACGGCACAGAGACCACACGCGGCGTCCCACGAAGTAATCCACTCTGGTCGGTAACCGGGAAGAAATCCTCACACGACAGGAGACTCACGAACCTCAGAACACTGGACAGAAGGCAGAACAACGTCCGACAGAAAAGAGCAGCTCTTTGGAACCTGGATGATACTGGATCTCGCCTGAAAACAAAGCGCACCAGTAATCCCAGAAAACAGAGCACAGATCACTCAAGTTCAAGTTCACGATCCACAGGCGAGAAAACTCCGGGCTAAGACGAGCCTCCAGATGCCTGCGACCGAACCTGACGAAACAGCAGGAACTAACGACTGGACTAGGACAGCGAGACTGAGACCAACCAAGACAATGAGCACGCGACGAGAGACAGGACAGAGTGCTATAAAAAGAGAACAGCTGATGAGACACGACAGGTGAACAATTACTGAAACGAGCGGGAGGAGCCAGTGAACCCGTGAGGAACCACCACCAACAGGTAAGACAACATACACACACACACATGATCACCCAGGAGTCCTGACAGTATCCCCCCCCCCATGACCGGCACCGGACGGGCACGGAGGGGACTCACCCTGCCGCCGACGGAGATCCTCGATCAAACCAGGATCCAGTATATCCCGGGCCGGAACCCAGGACCTCTCCTCCGGACCGTAACCCTCCCAGTCCACTAAATACTGAAAACCTCTGCCCCTGCGACGAGAATCTAGTAATCTCCTAACAGTATAGGCAGGAGCACCATCCACTAGACGAGGGGCGGGGGGTCTAGGGGCAGAGACAGGGGGATTGTTCCGGGCAAAAATCACAGGTTTAACCCTGGATACATGAAAAACTGGGTGAACCCGACCAAGAAAAGGAGGTAACTTAAGCTTGACCGCTACCAGATTAATGACCTTAGATATACTGTATGGCCCAATGAAACGAGGGGCCAGCTTACGAGAAGGCTCACGGAGAGGCAGATCCTCGGTGGAAAGCCATACCTTTTGTCCACACACATAACGGGGTGGAGGTCACCGGTGACGGTCAGCCGCAGCTTTGGTTCGTCTGGAGTTTTGTAACAAGAGTGATTTAGCTTTCTTCCAAGTGCGTCTGCACCTGCGCACGAAAGCTAAAGCAGACGGAACCGCTGCGTCGGGCTCCTGTGATGGGAAAAGGGGAGGTTGATATCCGACAGATAATTCGAACGGAGACAAATTAGTGGATGCGACGGGAAGAGAATTATGAGAATACTCAACCCAAGGAAGCTGTTGGCACCAAGAATTCGGATATTTAGACGACAGACAGCGAAGCGTTCGACCGAGATCCTGATTAGCCCGTTCGCATTGCCCATTGGTCTGCGGATGATAACCAGAAGACAGGCTGGCTGTAGCGCCGATCTGTCTACAAAACTCCTGCCAAAAACGAGAGATGAACTGAGGACCCCTATCTGAAACTACATCAGTCGGAATACCGTGTAACCGAAAGACGTGATTAATCAAAACCTGAGCCATCTCCTTGGCAGAAGGAAGTTTAGGCAGGGGAATAAAATGAACCGCTTTATAAAAACGATCCACCACAGTCAATACGACAGTGTTACCATTCGACGCCGGTAAGCCGGTGACAAAATCAAGGGCTATATGAGACCAGGGGCGGGAGGGGACGGGTAAAGATTTAAGCAGACCAGCGGGAGGTTGATTAGATGCTTTATTACAAGCACAGACTGAACAGGCTAATACGAACTGTCTGACGTCCGAAGTCATAGAAGACCACCAAAAACGTTGACGGATGGCAGCCAACGTTCTCCGAATTCCTGGATGGCCGACATACTTGGATTCGTGACCCCACCGGATGACATCGGAACGTAGACGCTCAGGAACCCATAGACGACCCACCGGACACCCCTCCGGGACTTCCCCCTCTCGGCCGGCCTCTCTCACCCGCTGCTCGATTCCCCACACGAGGGCACCGACCACCCTCCCCTCCGGGAGAATGGTTTCGGTCCGCTCCGAGCCGGAACCCTCGAACAGACGGGAGAGAGCGTCAGGTTTAGTGTTTTTAGACCCCGGCCGGTACGAGAGGGTGAAGTTAAAACGCTCGAAGAAAAGTGCCCAGCGAGCCTGTCTAGATGTTAATCTTCTGGCTGAACGGATATATTCCAAATTCTTATGATCCGTCCAGACCAGAAAGGGTTCCGAGGTTCCCTCCAACCAGTGACGCCACTCACCCAGAGCGAGTCTAACCGCCAGCAGCTCCCGATTACCTATGTCGTAATTTCGCTCCGCTGGGTTTAACCGATGAGAGAAAAAAGCGCACGGATGCACTTTCCCGTCAACAGAGGATCGCTGAGATAAAACGGCGCCAACCCCGACATCAGATGCATCTACCTCCACTATAAATTGTTTCGCCGCATCGGGAATAGAAAGAACAGGTGCAGAAATGAAACGGGACTTTAATTCATCAAAGGCCTCCTGAGCTTCGGTATTCCAACGGAAACACACTTTAGAGGAAGTAAGAGCGGTAAGAGGTTTAGCGATCTGACCAAAGTTTCTGATGAAACGCCGATAAAAGTTGGCGAAACCCAGAAATCGCTGAAGCTCTTTACGAGTGTCGGGCACTGGCCATTCGGCGACCGCTTTAACTTTAGCGGGATCGGGACGAATCTCTCCCTCGGCTATTACGAAACCCAGAAACGAAACCGACTCCTGGTGGAACTCACACTTCTCCGCCTTAACAAAGAGCTGATTCTCTAACAGCCGTTGTAAAACCTGGCGAACATGCTGGGTGTGTATCTGCATAGAGGGAGAAAAGATGAGAATGTCATCGAGATACACAAAGACAAACTTGTTAATCATGTCACCCAGCACTTCATTGACCATGGTTTGGAAGACAGCCGGTGCGTTACAAAGACCGAACGGAAGAACGCAGTATTCCCAGTGCCCTGATGGTGTATTAAAGGCTGTCTTCCACTCATCGCCCTCTTTAATACGTACCAAGTGATAAGCGTTGCACAGATCTAACTTGGTAAACACGTGCGCTCCCTGTAATAACTCGAACGCTGATGACATTAAAGGCAAGGGGTACTTATTTTTAACAGTAATGTCATTCAGCCCTCTATAATCAATGCACGGACGAAGAGACCCGTCTTTTTTCTTGACAAAGAAAAATCCAGCGCCAGCTGGAGACGAGGAGCGGCGAATGAGACCGGCATTAAGAGACTCATTAATGTACTTATCCATAGCCTCTCTCTCTGGTTTAGAAAGGGAAAATATGCGACCCTTGGGCGGAGAAGTGTCTGAGAGAAGTTTGATTTCACAATCATACGACCGGTGAGGAGGTAGGGAAGTGGCCCGAGCTCTACTGAACACCCGACACAGATCAGAGTACTCCGCCGGAACTCCCGAGAGATCAACATCCGGAACCTGAAAAGTAGAACACACAACAGGAGAAGGAGCAGGACCGAGACATGAAACATGACACGCAGACTTCCAAGATAACACAACACCGTTCTGCCAATCAACGTGAGGATTATGTTTAGTCAACCAATCATGCCCTAAAATGACGGGTGATTGAGAATGTTCTAATAAAAAGAATTCGATCTCCTCACGATGATTGCCAGAAACAAACAGACTCACAGGGGGAGTGCGATGGGTGATAACAGCCATATGCTGTCCCTTTAAAGTCCATGCGGAGAGGGAAGAAGACAGAGGAATAAAAGGAATATTCCACGATTCGGCCACACTGGCATCCAGAAAACTCGCCTCCGCACCAGAATCCAGCAACGCCTGTGAATGAAAACACTGTTTATAGTTTATGATTACTGGAAGTGTGGTACAGCTTACGGGAGACTTTAATGACGACACGCCCACCGAAACTCCCGAAGTCATCGGCGGGCAGACTCTTTTACCGGGCACACAGCGGCGATATGCCCCGCCTTACCGCAATACAAACACAACCCACAGGACAGACGACGATGTCTTTCAGTGGCGGTCAGACGGAGCTTGCCCAGTTGCATGGGTTCCTCCATTTGGAGAGAAGATGCGGTGAATTCCTCCGGTTCAGAGACGACGAGATGACGAAACGACCGGCGGATGTCACGTTGACGGTGGCGAGTCTCGATCCTCAACGCCAGGTCGATCGCCGTCTCTAGAGATGTCGGCGGATCCCGTGCAGCAATCTCATCCTGGATTTCAGGCTTGAGACCCTCGAGGAACTGAGCCCGTAATGCAGCGTCATTCCAGCCGCAGGTGATGGCTAGCGTCTTGAACGCGATGGCATAATCCGTAACGGAAGAGGTCCGTTGCAAAAGTCTCACTAACTCGGCTGCTGCCATGTCCCCACGAAGTGATCGATCAAATAAGCTCAACATCTCCGTTTCAAGAGCCTCAAACGAAGCCGTGCACGGAGCCCTGGCTCCCCATACAGCCATTCCCCACTGTCTTGCCCTTCCGGTGAGAAGTGTCAGTACATACGCCACCTTGGATGATGAAGCGGCGAACCGCCGTGGCTGAAGGGCAAAGACAAGGGAACACTGCTGCAAGAAGGCCCGGCAAGACTTGGGATCGCCGTCGAAGGACGGAGGTGTCGCCGCGTGTGGCTCGCGGTCTGCAGGTGCGCTTCCAACCGGTGCAGAAGGAAAACGCTCACCGACCTGGGAAACCATCTGGTCTACCCGGGTACTGAGCTCTGTAAATTGTTCAGACAGGACACGAAAATCTCTGGAAGCTTCATTCAACAGAGATGAATGCTGTTCAATGACCAGTCCCTGCTGATGAAGTGCGGCGTACACCGGATCCGAACTCTCCGAACTCGCTGACTCCATTGGTGGCGTGCTCATTCTGTCAGAATAAGTCTCGGAGCCAGATGCAAGTTCACAAGGTTTATAGAGAAGTAAAGAGAGAATCAGATGAAGCACCAAAGTCACAGTCCACGGCACAGAGACCACACGCGGCGTCCCACGAAGTAATCCACTCTGGTCGGTGACCGGGAAGAAATCCTCACACGACAGGAGACTCACGAACCTCAGAACACTGGACAGAAGGCAGAACAACGTCCGACAGAAAAGAGCAGCTCTTTGGAACCTGGATGATACTGGATCTCGCCTGAAAACAAAGCGCACCAGTAATCCCAGAAAACAGAGCACAGATCACTCAAGTTCAAGTTCACGATCCACAGGCGAGAAAACTCCGGGCTAAGACGAGCCTCCAGATGCCTGCGACCGAACCTGACGAAACAGCAGGAACTAACGACTGGACTAGGACAGCGAGACTGAGACCAACCAAGACAATGAGCACGCGACGAGAGACAGGACAGAGTGCTATAAAAAGAGAACAGCTGATGAGACACGACAGGTGAACAATTACTGAAACGAGCGGGAGGAGCCAGTGAACCCGTGAGGAACCACCACCAACAGGTAAGACAACATACACACACACACATGATCACCCAGGAGTCCTGACAAATCATGTTCATCTATGTATCTGTTTAAAGTATATTTAACAGATACATAGGTGAAATAAAGTATTTTTTTATTGTAAACTGTAAAATGTCACAGAATTAAGAATCAAGGTAAAACTTTTGAACAGGGTTATTTTTATAAATTCAGCTATTTTTTTATCTTGTGAACTAAATGAAAACTTTTTTTTTAATGTAAAATATTGTCTTGTGAGAAATTTTGTTATTTCCTGTCTTGTGTCATGTTTTGTAATTCTTTGTAGTTTTTCATGTTGATTAGTTTCCCCAGGTGTTTCCCATTTAGCCACTCCCTCTTATCTTGTTAACCTTGTTTCCCTTTGTGTAAATATACACCCCAGTGCTTCAGTTGTTGTTTGTCGGTCGTTGCACCTGTATGTGTTCCTGCCTGTTTGCCTTCTTGGATTTTCTTTGTTTATGTCTTTAATACATTTTCAAGCTGCATTTGGATTCTCATTGTGCATCATCCCTGCCCACACTTGACATCAGGACAGCACTAAATAAAAAATAACATGTAATTGTCATGATCCCTCTTATTTTGTAAAATTATTAAAATTTTCACAGATTGTGCAAAAGGTATGTAATCTTTTAAGCACAACTGTATATTAGGGGTTGAACGACATCAGATTTTTTAAAATTGAAATGTATGTGATTATAGTCAAATCAACTAATCACTGATGATGTCATTAATGAACAAATAATCCCAAACCTTGATCTAAGAAACTCAAACGCGGATTGCCTTGTGCACTGTATGACCTATGACAGCGCTGCCCTCAAGGCTTCTTCAAAACAACAGCTTATTTTCATCAGTTATTTTGTCTTTGGGCTGTTATATTTCTCACAGATTTCTGCTAAAAAAATCTAAATCATATACAAATTAAGTAGCAGAGTAAAGATTACATAAATATGAATGCAGTAGTGAGAGAGTGATTGCGTGTGAATTAATTCTACCTGGCAGCGTCTCTCTACTAATAGTTAAAGCTGCTGTCCGTAACCTTTTTTGTGTTCAAGATTTACAAAAATTATATAATGAGAATGTACAACATGAATGAATTACTATGGTACACTTATAATAAGTGTTTATATTGGGACTATTTCAGACCAAACTGATAGGAACCGCTGCGGAGGAGCACAGTCCCTGTGTGACTCCCCATAGACATAAACAGAAAGAAAGTAGCTCCGGCTGCAATGTTCTTCTGCAAGATGCATGCAGTTCTGTTTATTAACCGCTAGAGTGCAAAAGATTATGGACTCCAGTTTTAAGCTGTGGATTTTATTTACTAAGAAATATATGCTAGAACTTTTGGAATTACTTCTGATTTCTCTCAAAATGTGAATAAGAGGGGTCAGACAATAAATGGGAAAATAAACTAAATACTTATTTAAAAATATAGTAATTATATAATATATTGTATTGTAAATGTACAACTTACTAGATATAAAAAGTACATAACGTACCCCCAACACTGCTCACATGACACGAGCAGTGTCACAGCCAGCTTTCTGTGCTGTACTCAGAAAGTCGTATGTCAGAAGTTTAAACCAACAAGGTTTTAAAACCGATGCAAATAATAAACTATAATGATGAAAAAGAACTGCAATGTCATGTGAGCAGGACTGCGATAGAGATGATAATCAGAAACAGACATATGATTTGTGGTAGCCTATATCTAAAGCATGAGCTGTAAAGGCACAGCTCTTTTCTGGGAATGTTAAATTAATAATTCTGTTTCTTGTTTCCAGTACTGGTTATTGTCTCACCTGGGGTTGAAGATCTCTTGTCCATCACTGAATGTAGCGGGGAGTCTCATGGATTCATTACTCTTCACAGACACACAGCTGGGCTCTGGAGATGTTGCTCTCTGGTTTTGAACATCACCCTCCTCTCTCTCCTCACAGAGACTCGTTTTAACAAGCGGTGTTCTCCTATGAAATAATCAGGATTTTCAGCCCTTTAGAAACACTGAGAATGATACTCGGTTACTTAACGTAACCTCGGTTCTCTCTAGAGAGGGAACGAGTATTGCGTAAGTTACTTACGCTACGGGAAAGTATTCTTTCTTCAAGATTTCTGAAAAACCCAAAATTATCCTTAATTTTGTAATATTGTCAACGCAGTGCGGCAGCCTGGCAGACCATAGCAGGCTATTCAGCGTGCCTATTGGCTGCCCTGCTGGCATCTGCAACAGCCTATCGGTGAGCCCGCGTGACGCGCCTCATTTACCTACAGGTAGGGCGTGGCCACGTGTATAAAAGCAGGGCTCGCAGGCTGTATATTCGGTTTTCGTAGTCTGAAGCGTAAAAGCCCGCGGGGCGCAGGGCAAGGAACGCAATACTCGTTCCCTCTCTAGAGAGAACCGAGGGTATGTTAAGTAACCGAGTATCGTTCTCTTATGAGAGGTTCTCTCGTATTGCGTAAGTTACTTACGCTACGGGAACATATTGTCAACGCCGTGCGTGCCTCGCATACAGCATATGTATCCCGGGGAACCGGGGAAAACACAGCTAGGGCAGGTGGCCAGTAAGGAAACGGGCCAACACATATACAGACATTTCGTAGTCATGAATGAGGGAGCGGCACCGCCGGTCTCCTACAAATTCACATAAGTACAACACCGAACTTACGACCAGTACGTGAGCGTTGTCTGCTGGGCAGAGCTAACAGCCCCCTTAAACTGATAACACTTTTGCCTGCAAGGCAGGTACTTCCAGATTGTAAAATCTCACGAATGTAGACGGAGAGGCCCAGCCTGCCGCCATACAGATATCGTGGATGGAAATCCCTCTGGCACAGGCCCATAAAGAGGCCATGCCTCTAGTGGAGTGGGCTCTCACACCTAGCGGGCACTGCAGGTGCTTGGAGGCGTGAGCTGCTGCAATCGCGTCCACTATCCACCTGGACAGGCTCTGTTTCGAGGCGGCGAGACCTTTAGTGCGCCCGCCAAACGAAACAAAGAGCTGCTCAGAACGCCTGAAGGCGGCGGAGCGTGTGACATAAACCTTCAATGCCCTGACAGGGCAGAGGACATTGCCACCATCCCCCTCGTCGGGTGCTGGCAGAGCCGAGAGGGAGATAATTTGCGCCCTGAAGGGAGTGCCGATCGCTTTGGGGACATAACCATGCCTCGGTCTGAGAATGACCTTGGAGTCATTGGGACCGAACTCCATACACGCCGGGCTCACTGAGAGCGCGTGTAGATTCCCCACGCGTTTCACTGAAGCCAGGGCTATCAGGAACGCGGTTTTGAGCGAAAGGAACCTTGGTTCCACGGCTTTGAGCGGTTCAAAGGGATGAGCCTTCAGGGCCTCCAGGACCAAGGACAAATCCCAAATAGGAACCGAGGGGGGTAGCGGGGGATTCATCCGTCTAGCTCCTCTGAGGAAACGGATAATGAGCTCGTTCCTTCCTAGCGCGCTGCCTAGCGTCGTCTGAGCGAACGCTGCTATAGCCGCCACATACACCTTGAGCGTGGAAGGGGACCTGCCCAGTTCCAAAAGCTCCTGGAGGAAGGAGAGCACCCGCTGGACCCCACATTCTTGTGGATCCAACCCCTTGGTAACACACCACTTAGTAAACACGGACCACTTGGAACTATATAGCCGCCTCGTCGAGGGGGCTCTAGATTGTGTGATCGTGTTCACAACCCCTTCGGGCAGGTCAACGGGTATCCGTTGGTCACCCATACATGCAGAGACCTTCGCTCTGGATGGGGATGCCAAACCGACCGGCTTAAGAGAGGAGGTCTGCTCTCAGCGGGACTGGCCAGGGGGGGGTGAGGGCGACCTGGTTCTCCCAGCGCGGCGCTATGAGGAGCACCGGGCGGCGCGTCTCCCTAATTTTCGCTATGACCTGAGGTAATAGGGAAACCGGCGGGAAAGCATATAGCGGGAGGCTGGGCCAAGGCTGGGACAGCGCATCCTCGCATTTGGACAGGAACATCGGGCAGCGGGTGTTCTCTTTCGTCGCAAAGAGGTCGAGCTCCGCTCTGCCGAATAGGCGCCATAACAGCTGGACTGTCTGGTGGTGCAGGGACCATTCCCCTGGAAGAATGAGGCCCCTGGACAGCTTGTCCGGGCCGACATTGAGGTGGCCCGGCACGTGCGCGGCCCTTAGCGAGCGCAACGAGCTGCGTGCCCACACGAGTAGGCATTCTGTCAGAGTGCCCAGACATCTGGACCTGACACCGCCCTGTCGGTTCACGTGCGACACCACCGTGGTACTGTCCGAACGGACCAGCACGTGGTGTCCCCGTATGAGAGGGAGAAACTGCTTGAGCGCGTTCTCGACCGCTATCATCTCCAAACATTTTATGTGTAGGAGCTTTTCCTGGCTTGACCAGAGGCCAAAGGCCGGTGTGCCCTCGAAAACAGCGCCCCAACCTGAGGTGGAAGCGTCCGTCGAGATAACCTTGCGGTGTGAGATGGCTCCCATCGTCACTCCCCGCTGGTACCAGTCGGCTACTAACCAGGGCTTGAGCGCTGACGCGTAGCTCTGAGTCACCCTGATCCGGAAGCCTCCGGACGCCCAGGCTCTGTGAGGCACTCGGGCGTTTAACCAGCGTTGCAGCGGGCGCATACGCAGTAGACCCAGCTGGAGCACTGCTGCAGCTGAGGCCATACATCCCAGCATCCTCTGAAAAGCTTTGAGAGGTGCGGTGCTGCACGGCTGGAAGGACGCGGCCATGTGTTGGATTCGACGCGCGCGTTGGGGTGACAGGCGGGCTGACATTGCCACGGTGTCCAGATTCAAACCCAGAAATGAGGTTGACTGCGTGGCCACCAATGAGCTCTTGGTCCAATTGACCGTGAGCCCCAGGCTGTCCAGATGGCTGAGCAGCACTGCCCTGTGGGCGAGGAGCTCGGCCTCTGACTGCGCCAGAATGAGCCAATCGTCCAGATAATTCAGAATTCGCATCCCAGAATTCGCAGGGGAGCGAGGGCTGCGTCCATGCACTTCGTAAATGTACGGGGTGCTAGTGACAGGCCGAATGGAAGGACGGTGTATTGATAAACCTGGCCGTCAAAGGCGAATCGCAAGAATGGCCTGTGATGCGGTATTATCTTGATTTGAAAGTATGCATCTTTCAAGTCCAGGGAAATCAGTCTCTCGGGCGAACATGCGCGAGGATCTGCTTGGTTGTGAGCATCTTGAACGATCTTCTCATAAGAGCTTTGTTCAGACGCCTCAGATCCAGAATCGGTCTGAGCGACCCATCCCTCTTCGGAACGAGAAAATACCGGCTGTAAAAGGCAGACTCGCTCATAGAATGGGGAACCGGTTCTATAGCCCCTTTGTACAGCAGCGTCGCTATCTCTGCTCGAAGTAGATGTGCTACTTCCTCGCTCACTCTCGTCTCTGTACGCGTAGAAAGGCGCGGAGGGCGGCGAGCGAATTGCAGAGCATAGCCTTGCCTCACTGTTTTTAGCACCCATTCTGATACACCCGAGATGGCTTCCCACGCTCTCGCGTGTGCCACTGGGGGTAGAACGGCCTCCGGGCTCTAAACGCCACGATTCGCAGGTTCGATGGCCTGACTGGGAGGGGCGGGCGCGGTGCGCGCGCTCTCTGTGCTCTGGGCCAGCTGATCGCTTACGATGGCTTGCCGCCCTACACACTGTGTCTCTGCTGCTTCGAGCGGGGAGCGCTTTGTGTGTGGCCCTACACTCAGCGTCCCGGCCATCATGGGCGGGGAACAGATGGTGTGTGGCGTGGCGCATGGCACCGGGGGCAGAATGTTCGCGAAAATGTGTGAACGCGTTTGAGCGGGCACATCTCTTATGCGTGGAACATGAGAATTGCGGGTTTGTCCGGCCACAGCGGGACGAAAAACCCTCTCTCTGCTCTTTTCCCGGTGAGTGAGGCGCGCACGCGCTGAACACTCTTTCATCCCTTGTGAACGGCGCAATCTGCACGGTCCAACAAGGGGAGAGCATATGTCAGCGTCCTGTCTCATGACGGCGTCTGTTTGCTGGCGTGCGTGTATTAAACAGGCTCGTGTACAGCAATATGAACAATTCCAGTCGCCTGAACTTAAGAGGGGACTGAGAAATGTGCGCGAGGGTGGAGCAGCTTTCTTGTAACGTAAAGAGAGCTGCAGGACCGACCGTTTCTGCCATCCCTTGTGAGCGGCGCAGTAGCGCGGCTAGAACAGAGGGAGGGGGGCTGTGTGACAGCGCGTGTGGTGAGTAGGTGTGGGCGCAGCGAGGCGGACACGTGACCTAACTCAAGCACTCGAGGTGTCTGCGGTGGTCGCTGCGAGCGGCGCTTCTTTTTGCGCGGCCCGGCAGGGACGAGCGGAGTGATGACGTCATCGAACTGCTCAAGTCGAGCCCGCAGGGTCGACATTGAGAGTTCTTCGCACTCGGGGCATCCGCCGGCGAGGAGTGCGGCGGCATGCTCGCGGCCCAGGCAGAGAGCGCAGAAGAGATGGCGGTCTCCGTTGCTGAGCGGAGCGTGGCACGAGCCGCAGGTGGAACGAGGCATTTTTAGAAAAACGCTCAGCTCTTTTTTTGAATAGTGTGACGCAGCGGCGACAAACACTATAGCAGTAAAGGATATTGCTGCCGGATAGCAGAGCAGGCACGGAAGGCTGAAGGTGGCGAAATAGCCGGCTTCTCCAGACACTGTCCTCTGCTTGCTGGTCTGCTTGGTTCGACGGCGGCGGGTTCCAGAGATCCAGCGATGCGCAGGGCTTTGCTGAAGAAAAGAAAATCGAATATACAGCCTGCGAGCCCTGCTTTTATACACGTGGCCACGCCCTACCTGTAGGTAAATGAGGCGCGAAGGGCGCAAAGGGCGCGAAGCGCCCTCATTGGTTGCCACGTCACGCGGGCTCACCGATAGGCCGCACTGCGTTGACAATATTACAAAATTAAGGATAATTTTGGGTTTTTCAGAAATCTCGAAGAAAGAATACTTTCCCGTAGCGTAAGTAACTTACGCAATACGAGAGAACCTCTCGTAAGAGAACTTAAATGATACTGTGGCGGAGGGGGCGTGGTTTTGCGAGGTCTGTAGCTGGAGAGAGAGAGCGGAGCCGAGTGGTGAGTAAGTAGGTCAAGTGCAGATGAGTTACACCTGTGTCTGATTGCAGTAATTGGCGTGGAGAGACTGCATATAAGCCGCAGCGGGAAGAGAGTCGAGACAGAGGCCGTTTCTCAATATGCGTTCTTGTCTGTACTTGTGTTCTCGTGGACTTGTGAAACGTCATCAGTCGCTGCCCAAGTACTGTTCCAATTCAAAGTTCACATCTAGCCATAGACAAGTACAGTTCAAATCCCCGGATGTGTCCTTGCTCCGCCCCTTTTATTGAGGATGCATCGAGAGGAGACTTCAGACAGACCGGTATCACAGAATGCATCTCAGACCAACGGACGCAACGATCAGTAATGCCATGCCCTCCAACACCCCTGCCTGATGAGCTGAACTTGGTTGTGCGCGAGCCTCTACTATTAACCTAACCGAGAGCAGAGCGGCATTATCATCACGGGGGCGGCATTGTCTTGCAACACATCCAGAATACACATAATTTCTGCTTAAAATAAGCCTAAAATGCAAAACAAGACCAATTTAGGATAGTAAGATTTATTTTTAAGCACAAGCCTAATAAAACATTTGAAGTAAAAACATTTTTTTTTTTTTTTTTTTATTACTTATATAGTAGTATAAACTTGTGAAAATTAAAATATTAAATACAATTATAAAATGTTAAAATATTTGTTAAATAGTTTTATTTATCATATTTATGTTTTATTTTTGTAATGTGTTTTTGTTAAGTCATTATAATATTGTTTTGAACTGCTTGTTATTTACAATGGCAACTATTAACTGTTTAAATATTATTATTTTTTTGCGGGTGCATTGAATTGTATTAAAACCACATAAAAATCCTAATAATCAAACTAAATCAGAATAATTATTAATGTTAATAATAATATAGAGAGCCCACAACAACAAATAAACAAACAAAAACATTAAAAAATATATTGTCCCGTTTTTTAATTTAAAGATAATGACAAATGAGATTTTAGTGATATTTTGACCACTCAAAGAGGAAATGTCCCCGGTTTCCATTTCGGAAATCTGGTCACCCTAAACCACATATTAGGCTAATGTTTAATATAGGCCTATTGTTTTTTAAAATCTAAACGAAAAGAGGCAGGGTTGTGTTTTATACTTCGTTTTGTTATAAATATATAAGATAATCAATGAAGCTGCCTGAACGACATTTGTGTGGCTAAGATTTTTTTGTAAAAATAATGAAAAGAGGCAGTGGTGTTTTATGACATATTTCGTTTTATTGTATGCTAAAATATATGTTTCTCTATACCAAGTAGGCCTTCGCGAACTTCTGACTTGCGTCAGTGGTAGTTAATTCAGGCTTGCCAAGTTCAACTCCGGAGAACGAACTCCCGAGGACGGGAGGACAATAGTCCGGTATATATGTATATTTTAGGCTACAATAAAATGAAATATATGATAAAACACCACTCTGCCTCTTTTCATTTTCATTAAAAATATATTAAACATATTATAGCCACACAAATGTAGTGCTGGCAATGTTATTGCATGTATATTTATAACAAAACGAAATATTAAAAACCCTGCCTCTTTTCGTTTAAAAAAAAAAAAAAAAAAACATTAATATGTGTGTGATTAGTGTGATTATCACTGTAATAAAATTAATTATGACATAAAACACAAGCCAGTCTATTTTTGTTAAATGTCAGTTTATGTGTTTAATAGCCTAAAAATATAAAGTTATGAAACTTCACTTTGCCCTCAGTCAAAACGATTTGCCAGGGAACAAATTATAGATTCATGAGACCAAAGATCGCCCATTAGAAGACGGATTATATCTGAAGACATCAGAGCCAGCGCCGGCGTCAGAAGGACTAGCCGTGTTAAGTCTGCTCTGGGCGGGGAGAGAGCCCGCTGAGCGGCGCTGATCGACTGGAGCTCACAACTCCGAAAACGCCAGATCACATTTTCTATAAGGCGCTCTCTTTATAAATAAACCACAGATTTGAGCTTTAAACAAGTACATTCTCGCCTGAAAAAGTCCTAAAACTACATTTTGTGAAACATTAACAGTATTTTTAAATTACGAGGGGTTTCTCATCCGCTATTGACGTTTGCTGGTTGGTGCGAGATGCATTCTGGGATACCGGTCTGTCTGAAGTCCACAAGTCTCCTCTCGATGCATCCTCGATAAAAGGGGCGGATCAAGGACACATCCGGGGATTTGAACTGTACTTGGCTAGATGTGAACTTTGAATTGGAACAGGACTTGGCAGCAACTGATGATGTTTCACAATTGACGATTGATGGCGATTCCTCCCGTCCTCTGGAGTTCGTTCTCCCGAGTCGAACTTGCAAGTCTGAACTACCAAGGATGCAAGTCAGAAGTTCGCGTACTTGGTATTGAGAAACAGCCAGAGTTTTGGACTGGGATCTCACGTGACTGCCTGCCTGAGAAACGCATTTGAAACTGAGTGATTAAGCTGACGCATTTTTGAGAGTGTTTGCTGTGTTGATGCGACCACGAGCGCCTGTTTTGTTTGTATATAACGTTCTTAGAATAAAATTGTGAGTCCCAGTCACGCCGACCCCGCCTTCTTCCTTTCCTCACCCACATACATCGAACCTCATCACAGATACATAAGAGAAAAAAAACAAATTATAATAAACAGTATCATTCTTTATCACAGGGTTGCTGAATCTCGTACAATTAACAATAATTAATTTTCCAAGCTTTATAATTGTTAGGCTGCATGAACTAGGTCAGCCGGAAACAGGAGCACTTCCTATAACACCTGATGTACTCGTTTACATCATAAGAAGAATGGAATATTAGTCTCTCTGTTTATCTTAAGGTTTACTGCAGTCAGCCGGATCTGGGCCGGATCCAGATTAGATGGTGGACCTGCACCTAGACACAACCACTATGCATCCCTGAAGTGTCTGCAGAGACCGTGTCAACTAGACTCTCCCCTGTGAAAGCCTCATCGACATGATATCCAGTGACTGATCCTCAACAAACCTGTCTCTGGCGCTATGACTCTGATTCAACTTCAACCAAATGAAACTGGACAAATATTCTGAATGTTCTGATCTAAACTGACTTCTAACCTGTAATGTTGCCTGAATCATAATCATAGTTTGTTGGCCAGAGGAAAACTGGCACCCCAACTGAGCCTGGGAAACCAGGTTGCTGCTGGAAGAGGTGTTTGTGAGGCCAGCAGGGGGTGCTCAACCTGTGGTCTGTGTGGGTCCTAATGCCACAGTATAGTTATGGGAACACTATACTGTAACAAGCACCATCCTTTGGATGAGACGTTAAACCAAGGTCCTGACTCTCTGTGGTCATTAAAAATCCCATGACACTTCTCATAAAGAGTAGGGGTATAACCCCGGTGTCCTGGCCAAATTCCCTCCATTGGCCCTTACCAATCATGGCCTCCTAATAATCCCCATCCATTAAATTGGCTCTATCACTCTCTCTCTTCTCCACCTATAGCTGGTGTGTGGTGAACGCTCTGGTGCCACTGGACTGTGTCTTCAGTCGCATTATCGGGGCAGCAGTGGCTCAGTGGTTCATGTAGGTTGTCTACAAACCGGAAGGTTGGTGGTTTGATCCCCGGTTCCACCTGACCAAGTGTCGAGGTGTCCATGAGCAAGACACCTAACCCCAACAGCTCCTGACGAGCTGGATGGCGCCTTGCATGGCTGACACCGCCGTCGGTGTGTGAATGGGTGAATGTGAGGCAATGTGTAAAGCGCTTTGGATGGCTATTGGTCTGTTAAAAGCGCTATATAAATGCAGTCCATTTACCATTATCCAAGTGGATGCTGCACACTGGTGGTGGTTGAGGAGAGACCCCTGACATAGTTTTAAAACGCTTTGGGTGTACAGGAGTATATATATATGTGCCTCATTCATTCATTCATTTAACTATATCATTGTTTTCTGCAGAGCGACTGTACAGCCGAATCAAATTCTGTTGAATAATTTTCCTGTTAACACCGTGAAGCTGCTTTGAAACAATCTGCCTTGTAAAAAGCACAAAATAAATAAATGTGACCTGACTTGACTGTGAAATAGTATGGAAGCTCATGGGTAGAAATTTTGAATTTCAATTGGTTTGGGCTTCTCTCCTGCCTTTATGAATGACATGTACTTCCTGGGGGGTGGTGCCTGCACTTTGTTATGGCTAAAGCCCAATTAATACTTCTGCGTTGTGTGTACGCCGTAGCTACGTGGTACGCTGTGTTGCACGCGTAGCCTACAACGTACCCTGATGTGCACCTCTCCAAAAATGTAACAACGCGTCAATTCTACACGGACCGCAAGCGCTGTGATTGGTCTGCCAGAACCACTCCCTCAGGTCAATAAAAAAATAATCTGCGATAGGAGTGTGTGTGTGTCCAGAAATGGGATGATAGTTTAATCCTTACATCTGCTATATAACACAATATTTTGATATATACAATATAATTCTTTATGTTAGTGAATAAATACATAGATCCGCTATGAGTGCGTGTGAGCTCTTGATGGTCTAGTGGTAGAATCTTTGTTAAGTGTGCCAGAGGTGGGTTCTAGTCCACCATTGTATAGTTTATGTATTTATTTTCTCATTAAAACCAAAGATGTTAATCAGTGATTGTATATCAAGAACAGTGACACATTTGGGTGCATTTCGTTTTGTGATTTCAATAGAACGAATAGTCTCCGCAACAGCAATCAATTGAAGCACTTGTCAGTGCACGAGCCATGATACTGAAAACCGTGGCCACGAGCACTGCATGATTTCAAAAACGCATTCCAGCGCCAGATCGCCTCTTGTTTGACTCTACTAATCAACTAGAGATGCTAGTTGATTAGATACAACAACTCAAGCTACAAGAAAAGTCACTGCTGCTGCTCTGACAATGTACACAAGTTGCTTCTTCTTCGGCTTTTGCCTTGATACTGTGGGTTACACCACCATCATGCCCCTGGACACTGCCTACTAGCGGTCTGCATGTGTAATAGCACATTGAAGTGGACAACAACGCAGAAGTATAAATGAAAACCCATGCGTTACTTGCGGTGTAGAGGATACGCCATAGGTCCGACGCAGAAGTATAAATCAGCCTTAAGGAGACACTCTCGGCCACTACCTTCAGTACCTGGTTGTGTCGTCAGCGGTATCGACCATCCCCCAGGGCCTTTGGGCAGCTGCTCAGGAGTTCCTCTCCCAGAGCAGAGAGGACAGGATGGTGTGTCAGCCATGCCCCTGAGTTGGAGGTTTGCCGGGCTGGGAAGGCAATCTTACACGGCTTGGATCAGGACTTTTATGTGCTGGGGCTCTGCTCACCAGATGTCAGTCTAGGTAAAATTTCGCTCCATTGCACTCTCCCATCTCATCCAAGCCCCCTACTGTCTCATGCCTGCCATTCTGCTTGTTATCATTTCTCCCACAGCTGCTCTCACCTCCTCCTGAACAAGCCACCTTTTATCCTTGCCCTGTACTTAGGTGATAGAAAGCACCCGAAGCCTGCTCTTCCCTTCCCTTCGCCACTATCTCCACCACTGCCTTGTGCCTCAGCCTTGCTTCTGCCGCCTCAAGCTCCCTAATGGCACTCCTTTTCCTGCCTGTGCAGATTTCAACACCGGCCGCTGAGAATTTTGGGTCTTTTGAGTCTGCAGTGACTCTCTAGTGTGGGAGACCTTGAACTCTTCCATGATGCTTTTGAATGGAAGCTGCAGAATGTTGTCCCTTCCATACAGAACTGTGTGCTGATGCTGCGTGGCAATCCGAGCCAACTGCGAAAATATCCGCTGATCTTACTCTCCATTGCCTCTACTGATGTGACTGGTACATCATAAACTAGCAGAGGCCAGAGAATGCAAGGCAGGATGCTGTGTTGGTAAATCCAGGACTAGTTTTCCTGGCAGCCCTGACTCGTCTACTCTGCTGAGCAATAATTTCATAACGCATCAATGCATAACCGACACACTGCATAATAAAAGAATAGACAGATTAGCTTACACCTCATTATTTACAAACATTTAGCCCAATTAAACAAGGAATTATAGGCCTATATTTTAAATGATTATCAGTCTATAATATGTCAGAACACTGCAATAATATCAGTCTCAATGAAAAGTAAGAGCAGCTTTATTTCAAAAACAACTTGTTTAACACGAAATAGGCATACTTCCCATTATTAAATAAACATTTTTTTTCACAATATGGGCCACAAGTGAAATATTAAGAATATAAATTAAGACAGTTATAGGCTACTTTATCAGCATATGATAAAGTAGATTTATCTCTGGTTGTCTCTGTGAGAATATACGCAGAAATCTTGTCAGATTTTACTTTCACTTTCTGTGGTGAATAATTGAGTGGGTTTGAGACTTCACCGACTCTCGTGCACATTGCATTTGCACATTTGAGTTTGCACATTGTGTGATATCCACTGACTCGCCTTCAGGATTTAAAACGGGGGGATCAATATTGCGATGTGACATTTGATGTCAAATGATGGACAACGGTTCACATTTCCCATGATAATAAAGTTAAGTAAATATTAAATAATATTAAATAAAAGTAAATAAATAAATAAAGTGTGAAAGTAAAACAAGTAAATGAATGATCAAGTAGCTAAATGAACAAAAGAGGCGCTGATAGGCTACTACACAGTGGTTTGGAAGACTTAGATTATCCATTTTAAAACACAAACTGGAGGCGCAACAGTTTTCTAAATTTCTGCTATTTGATAGCTGACTGCAGAACTTAAAGATCTCCCTCTTTTTGTTTCCTTTCTTGCTGCATAAAAGTTGCTCTGCTTTAGTTGTACGATAACCACACGAGGGGCGACCAGAATCACTGACATGCCAGAAATTCATCCAACCATCCGACTCGCGATCAGGAGAGATTTGTCGTCTCTCATTTCCCTCTGTACACTGCACAAACACCTCACGACAAACGATGCACAATAAAGCTGAAAATCGGGCTGACCCAAAAAAAAGTCATGATGCTTTATGATACTAATAAAACATCAATAATTCAGATGATCTCACTTTGTCACTGATGTTTAATGAATAATTCTCTGTTTCTTGTCTCCAGTACTGGTTATTGTCTCACCTTGGGTTGAAGATCTCTTGTCCATCACTGAATGTAACGGGGAGTCTCATGGATTCATTACTCTTCACAGACACACAGCTGGGCTCTGGAGATGTTGCTCTCTGGTTTTGAACAGCACCCTCCTCTCTCTCCTCACAGAGACTCGTTTTAACAAGCAGTGTTCTCCTATGAAATAATCAAGATTTTCAGCCCTTTAGAAACACTGAGAACATTAAAGATAAACAATATCATTCCATAATGCATGGTTGCCGAATCTCACACACTCAACAAGAAAACAAAAAAATATTTGTTTTCCAAGCTTTATAATGGTGCAGCCAAAAAGTGCATCCATTCATCATAAAAGTAAACCATATGGCTCCAGGGGGGTTAATAAAGGCCTTCTGAAGGGAAGCGATGCGTATTTGTAAGAAAAATATCCATATTTATAACTTTGTAAACTATAATCACTAGGCTACTCCTACAACCTACGTCAGGTGTATGTAATATAAAACTATGTAAAACCATTTACATAGTTTTATATTAAATTTACATTATATTTGTGTCAAATCATGGTTAACAGACCGACTTCACCTTCTGCTGCAAGATACATTTACATTCATAGTTTAACAGCTTGAATAAAGTCCAAACATATAGGGGAAAAAAATGCATTGTTGTGCATTTTTTTCACACACAAACCTCATTGTGAACGCATAACTTTTGCCTGATGTGATTACAGTATATTCACTGTCTTGTGCTGCCCCTTAATGGATGTACCAGGTCACAACACACTTCAGTTGACTTCAATGGTGTGGAGTAGCATAACAATAACAGAAAGACAACAAAAAACTCATTGAAGTTGGGAAATACAGTGAATTATATGCCACAAACCTAATTAGTATTGAAAATTACTAATGTCACATGCTATTTAGGATGGATAGTATGCAAATTGGGATGCATGCAAGCACTAAGGGATTGCTGCAATATAGCCACATATTTATAATAAAATAATTTGGAACCATACCTACTGTTAGTATACTTGTTTTATTTTTTATTATAGCCTGTAATGATAAGTATGTTATACAAATATTTTTTTAAATTAAATTAGGCACCTGTCCTCCCTGTTTCCTCTCCATCTCTGTACATCTCTGCTTGCATTGTTTGTGGAAATGTATACGTCTATTTACGTCTACTAACTATCATTACGTGCATTTATAACATCACATTCCTGCACGTTGAATGCAATTTTTCTTCAATGAGGGGGAGAAGGAGGCGTGATGTGAGGACAAATTACTACAGCATTTGTATCATAGCACTAATTGGCTATTAGCTGTGAGAAGACAGTGTCAGTCAATGTATTGGACAAAACAGCGACCATAAATGTAAAGAAACGAAGTTGCTTGTCATATTTTCATAACAAGCAACCACATTTTTTAAAATAAGCCCAAAAACCGCAACATGTGATTTTTTTACGCAACCTGCCAAAAAAAAGAGGCCCAAAGTCGCACGTTATACGCAGACTTGGCAACTATGGGTATGACAGATAATCTACTGCCCACTAACATGGTTTTGAAAGCTATTTATTATTAAAAAAGGTTAGCCTTCAAACATCTTAAAATGCACATATATAGATCAGAGAAATCAAACTTTTCTTGGGGGAACATGCCCCCCAAACCCCCCAAAATACCTCAAATTTGGAACCTCACAGGTTTTAAAACTCCTTAAGGCCGTTGTAAATATTCAAACGTTGTTGCTTTTTCTGGAAACCGGTTTGCTTTGACCTCATATCTGGAGTCAATGCATTTATGCTGTTAATGTGTTGCAGCCTGGAATATTTATATACATAGGCCAACTGAATATTAAAATGGAAAATTCAGACAGTATATACTCATTGTATCTCTGTGCTTTGAAGATTTCGTTTTTTAAAAATACGAATTATTTCTGTGGTAGAAAACGTTGTGGCACTAAGATCAGCTACTATGGGGGCCCTTGGGTTTGTCATAGCCCCAGTGCCCTACATGATCTTAATCCGGGCCTGGGGATGGCAGTGGCTCAGTGGTTCATGTAGGTTGTCTACAAACTGGAAGGTTGGTGGTTCAATCCCTGGTTCCACCTGACCAAGTGTCAAGGTGTCCATGAGCAAGACACCTAACCCAGCTGCTCCCAACGAGCTGGATGGAGCCTTGCATGGCTGACACCGCCATCAGTGTGTGAATGGCAAGATGTAAAGCGCTTTGGATGGCCATGGGCTGTTGAAAGCGCTATGTAAATGCAGTCCATATGAATAAGTCCAATGACTGTAAAAACTCTGCAGACAGTAGCCTAATGATAAACATTTTCATGGTCTTCCCAATGTTATGAAAAATGCCATTATATTGGAAGGATATTTGAAGGAAACGATATTCACTTTTAATTTTTTTTATATTTTGTCAGTGACTCGCTCAGTCAAACAATTTTTTACACTCCATTAAACTAGGCCTATCAATTTCCATTAAAGTCCCTGTAAAGGCAATTCTGAGATTTGTTTCTAAACATATTATAAATTAAGTTAGACCGTTAAACAGTTTTTCAGGATTTAGAATTTTTTGGGCGGGGCTAAAACGGTGGCTTGATTGGTGCATTCAAGTCATGTCATAAAGATCGTATTTAAGAGTTGAACGCACATGAACGCCACCATAATTTTGGTACGCTCTGGATTTTCTTTAAGCCCCGATATTTTGCTAGTAGGGGGGATGTCAGTGAGAAACATGGCGGAATACCGCAATACTGGAAGGTATTTAGCAATGATATTGTCAGGTTTTGTCATAGTTACATATGATAACTATGATAGCATCATAATATAACAATATAATATGTAACGATAAAGTTTACAGTGGCTTCATAAATTAATTAAAAACATAAAAAAAACCTTACTTAATTTGTATAATTAATTGAGTAAAAGTACTCCGCTAACTTACTCTGACGAAAGTGACTTGAACACACATGACGTCGTAAACACGACTTCCTACCTCGTGAATACGCACTTCCCAGGAGGACTTGAACGCACCAGATGACGCACTGGAGCCACTGATAATCCACTGCAGAATGGGGCCGAACCGACTATCTCCCACCGCCGACGTCTAGAGCCATTGATGGCAGTACGTGCCCACCAGCTTTCCCATGAGGAAATATGCATGGAGATGATATGCAGATGTTGTGTATAGTAAATTAGGCATTGTAAGCTCCATATATGGTGATTTCGGGGAAGAGACGGAGTGGAGTTGCACGTGCGCACAATCTTCTTCTGGCTGGGTTTTTTAAAGGGAATTTTGCACAGGTTCTGGCATACGCATAGTTTTATGAATCTGAAAACTTTTGCAAAATCTGACTTTTGTGCGTACGCACACTTCTTCGGATGAAATCTACGTAAAGTTTTATAATCTATGGCCTCTGGTTATTGTCTCACCTGGGGTTGAAGATCTCTTGTCCATCACTGAATGTAACGGGGAGTCTCATGGATTCATTACTCTTCACAGACAGGCAGCTGGGCTCTGGAGATGTTGCTCTCTGGTTTTGAACATCGCCCTCCTCTCTCTCCTCACAGAGACTCATTTTAACAAGCGTTGTTCTCCTATGAATGAATCAGGATTTTCAGCCCTTTAGAAACACTGAGAACTTAAATGATACATAAGAGGAAAAAAAACAATTCTAATAAACAATACAATTCTATAATGCAGGGTTGCAGATTCTCACTCGATCAACAAGAAAGCAAGGTATATCACCTCCTTATAGCATGCACTGAATGCTTGCTACATTAATCAGAGCATAAAAGGCCACAAACTGCCAGCTTATTCCCATCATGCAAATGAGCTGGCTTCCAAACAAAGGAATGTTCCATTCTCATTGGTCAAGCCAAACTTGGGGAAAGTGATCTCCAGACAGAGTTAAAAGGCACTGTCGGAGTGACCGCCCTCTCTGTTCCCTCAGAATCAAACTAACTGCTCAGGTTCATCATCATTTCTTAGAATTAATAAATAATCAATACTGAGTGTTCGCTGGACGAACTGATTAATTAGTAATATTAATTTAGCTACATCAAGTTAATCCTATTAACTGATCCAAATATTCATAATTAATAATAACAAGTTATTATTAACCTTAAACAGGCAACATGTACCACAGGATACATCTTTAGTCTCGTGTACTGCTACGCGAGTTTCACGGGGAATAAAGTGTGAGCTGTGAAAACATGAAGCCAACGTATTAAAGCTGCACTGTTACATTTTTTCAGTAAAATATCCAAAAACCACTAGGCCAGTGTGTTGTTCAGTTGAGTACTTACTATATCCCAAATGTTTCCAACTATTTGTAAATCGTGAGAATATTGCTATTTTAACCAAAGAACCGGGACGTGTGAGGGTGTGGCCTGTCAATTGTGTCATATCTGTGTTACCCTCGGTTTCTGGATTTATTTTGCAGAAACGCTTCTCACTTGCATCTCACTGCAGTGTCAACAAGTGTCATAGCAGCGGCCGAGAGAACGCACAGAGTAACGCCATCCCATCATCAACACACTCAGATGTGTGTATATGATCAACAGAGCTGCGTTACCTCACACTCATGAGCGGAGGAGCGGAAGTGGCACCGGCGACTGTGGCATAATAAAAGTCCCGCAGCTCGTGAGGCGTGTGTTGCGTTCATCTTATTAACAATCGCTCCACAACACTCGGTCCTGCTCTGCTTCAGACTACAGTAACGTTAATAATCACATCCATCAACATGATTTCTGCCCGAGTCCTATCCCGACTCTTTCCCACCGGCTGTGAGCTGAAGACCACATGTCCCAAGATTCTGCGCTCAAACGTGCCGTCATCAAACTACGCCTTTTGTTTTGAACAGGCGACCTCTAGTGGACGGAAAAGTTACATAGTGCAGCTTTAATAAGTTAAATTATTGTTGTTATTATTATTAAGTTAAAAGTGAATCTAGTTTTATTATTGCTAGTGCCCTGCATGAACCCTGCCCTCACAGCAAACAGAACCGAACCGTGTCTCCAAAACCGTGATGCGAACCATGGCAATGGTGTATCGTTACACCCCTACCCTCTTCTCTTATATCAAAATCCTCCGCCATTTCTCTTGAAAAATCGTTGTTTTAGACTCTAATTAATGACCAGTGTTTTGTTTTGCTCTATCCTCTGCATTCATCAATACGTAGGCGTCATGGGTTCAAGGGTCAAGGGTTACTCTTTCACCGTAAGTTGATGCGTATGGTCTAGGACATTTATTATAATGGGTTTATGTGATTGTTTTAAGATCACTTAAATTAAATGTTTTGATTATTTTAAAGCCTAATAAAAGTTGAAATAGCTTTCAAGTATACTGTAATGTTGAATGCCTGTCATTAACATTTTAAAAAAATGTATTCATAGAGACATCAGATGGGTGGACTTGTTCTGGATAAGCTGGCGCCTGCTCCAGATCTGCAGGTCACTACATGCCTAACTCCGGGGGGAAAGCGTCACGTGAATCTGATTAACGGACAATGTGTGGAAATTTACCAAGACTGTTCATTTTCTCAGAGCCAATCAGAATCATCTAATGATGTGGCTAGACCTGAAAAAACATCTGTTGAGAGATGGTATGTACGATAGGCTGGTATAGGGAGCGCGGCCTATGAACTTCCTGTGAGACTTGAAGCTTCTGCTGATGAAACTGCAAACTATTCTCAGTAAATTTTTATTTAATTAATTGCACTCCTGACTTCATTTTTCATTTTTCACTACTGGTCTTGGGTCCTAAACTGTTACCCCAACACATTATATTAACATTATAGTAGTTTAATGCACTGTGCCGGTAAAACTGAGGAATTAGCAATTTTCTGCATGCATTTTTTTATGATCCCTCTTATTTTGTTAAAATAACAGTAATTCAGAAGAACAACTCTCTCAACTCAGGGTTTGATGCAGAGTTCATGACCTAAAAGTGGTCAACAACATAGCTGGGTAGCCACTAGAACCGACTTAAAAAAAAAAAAAATCCCATAGAATATAATGCACTTACTTTCTGGGGTGCTAAAAAGAACCTAGAAGTGCCATCATTGAGCATTTGTTTGTAAGCAGTAACATTATCTATTGTACTATGCACTATGAAGCGGCTGAGAAAATGTGATGGTGTATTGGTAACAGAGAAAACAATGAAAGAACCGTATTTGAAGCTAGAAAAAACTGTATCTATGCACGTTTCCTGGAAAGGCTCAACTCAACCCGTGGCTACGACACCGGAAATACAAAATATAACAAATGTTGACTTCGATGTGAATATTGAGAAAAGCCTTATTAAAACCTGGACTGATGCATATTGTGCAAAAATGTATGTAATACGTTATATGATAAGCTTTATCTTTTGCCTGACACTTTGAGTAGCCTATACATCTCGATACATATATCATAAACATTAATACCACACATACTTCATGGAAGTTATGAGAAGGACATTACTGGACTTACCAATACATATGATAGAACTCATAGTCTTTGGTTCAGCATTCTGAAATGGCGTCTTACCAAATGCAGGATTCAAACTTTTGGTTTCGATTTCTATTACTGTGATGGAAGGATCAAATAACAAGTGCATCTCGACTGTGACTGGTCTATCCTGACAGCAGAGGGCTGTGATTGGTCAATGAGTGTGCCACTCATCCTTCTCACGTCACTTATTTTTTTTAAACAGATGAACTATCCAAGCATTCTTACAGTTACACACATGTGTACACAAATGCCAGTCAGACACTGGGCTCAAGTTTTGTTGTGTGGAGAGTTATAAAATGTCATGAAAAGTTTGATTTGCTTGCATTAGAATCTGGAATCAAAGAGAAAGCTTTACCACTGAGTAATCAATATGGGTTCAATTACTTGCTTATCCATAAACTACAAATGTGCAGGAATCTGTCAAAAATGTTTACTGAGATAAAGTATTCTTGACATTTGTCAGACGTTCAGCTAAAAAAAAAAAAAAAAAAAAAAAACTTTAAGAATCATGAACAATTTAGCATATGGCAAAAATACAGGTTTTGTCTAAATTGTTTTAAAATGTATAAGAGAACAGTGTGTGTAGTGTATGTCTAAATGTTTTAATCTACCTCTAATGTAATGATGCAGGATAGGTGTCAGGAGTAATGGTTACACATCCAAATAACACTCCTATCTGCCAAAAACACTAGAAATGTTAATTACAAAGATATTTAAGACAATAATAGTAATAATAATATTAAGAATAATAATATTAGAATTTTTCTAAGGGAAAACATCATGAAATTACACATGACATTTAATCCAAAATGTATGTCCTGTTACTAAATCCTAAAGGAACTGCTTTGGTCTTACAATCATAAGTGATGCCAGAGAAATGCTACTGAGATTAAAAAAAATTTAATGCATAGTTTTCCATCTCAACTTCAAAGTATGGGTCTTGTTACCGGTTCCTGGAATAACTTTTTATGTGGGTTTTATTGTTAAAGTGCCCCTATTGTACTATTTTAAAGTTTCCTAATTTAGTTTTGAAGTTTACATGCATCAAAGGTCAAAAAACACACATCACACAACACTACAGTGACAAGAACCAAGGCAAAGCATTAAAGTAAAAAATTTAAAATTATATATATATATATAAAAAAGATATTCACGTATGTATTCGTGGCTATGCCTTTATCCAGGCCCAAAAATACAGCAGGTACTCGCACACGCAAACTTTGCAACACACTCCAAAACCTTTCTTTCAAAATTCTTCTTTTTCTTGATTTTTATGGCGATTGGCATTCAACTTCAAGGTGCATTACCGCCACCTGCTGGTTAGGAGTGTGGATCAAGCTTGCAACATACCTTTTCCAAATACCTCCTATATCATCAAAAAGTTTATTTATTTCACTAATTCCATTCAAAAAGTGAAACTTGTATATTATATCCATTCATTACACACAGACTGATATATTTCAAACGTCATTTTTGTAATGATAAAAGTTTATCATTACAAGTGCAAGAAAAACACAAATTAACCTGTTTTATTGTATTTCAATTATTTAATGCCTCTGGTATCACCAAATGCTAATGTTTAGAGGTGGGCGATACTAAAATCTTATTTCACGATAATTATATGTTTTCTCAAGTAGGATTATTCAAGTAAGAATAAATACTATAGAAATTGAATAAAACAATTAAATGTAAAATAAAACAAACTTCACTGTATTACATGTACAGTGATTCTTATTAAATTTACTAAAGTTAGTCAGGAGTGAGTGAGTGATTTTCTCTTTGTCTTTTGTTGTTTTATTAACATTAAAGGGATAGTTCACTCAAAAATTAAAATTCTGTCATCGACTACTCGCTCTCAAGTTGTTTTACACCTGAATAAAGTTCTTTCTTCTGTTGGACATAAAATATATTTTGGAGAATGTCGGAAACCAACCAGTTGGTCCCATTGTAGGAAATAATAATATGGATGTCAATGGCTACCATTCAACTGTTTGTGTTCAACAGAAGAAATGAAAACAGGTTTGGAACAAAATTAGAGTGAGTAAATAATGACATCATTTTAGAGGTGAACTGTCCCTTTAAGGACAAGCGGCAGCGTGTTCACTAGGCTGCGCTGCTGTCAATTTAAGACCCCAACACATCTAATATACAGACACACGCGATTTTACTTTCACTTTAGACATAACTGACTGTTTATGTTAACCTTGTGTATATTTGACAGTATTAGTGCAGTACGACTACTTAGTCCAGTAATCACGTGTTTGACAGGCTTTTAGTGCGCACTCTCAGCGCATGTTAAAACGGTGCATAAAAACGCAAATGAAACGTTTAAACAGCAAGGCTTTAAAACGCATGCAAATAATGAACTTTTGTGACTGTGAATAACTGTAGTGTTCCGTGAGAATAACTCTCTGACACCAGCATTGCAAGCGTGGCTAAACACCCCCTAACTTTAGTGCATATGATTGGATATTTGCTCGGATCAGCGTGTAGACTCACAGGCACACTCAAACAGAGCCGAAATAAACTGAGCGAAATGTTTAAAAGGAGAAAAATAAAAACGAATTAATTATATGCAAAAAAAAAAACCACAATTCACAAGCGTGTATTCACACTTTGAAGACGTTATCCTAGCCACGCATTGTGATGTGTGTATTGTCTGTGTGGCAAGGGTCAGGTTGCTTAAGAGAAAGAGAGCTTGAGCAAGAAGAGAAAGAAAAACGAGTCGACTACGCCACCCTGGTCACCAAGCCAGGGAAATATCCTATTAAGGACACAGGTTCAATTCTCCTCTACACAGAGACTCTGAGACGTGGGTGTAACATAGTACAAAATGTTCTTTATTTAGACGACAATAATAAAATACTAAAATGCAAGGTAATTGGGCTCAATCATGACTCACACAACACCAAGAAAAGCCTATCAGGACTTGATTACCAGAGCAGGATGAGCTAGTGCCAGACTTTGCCAACCTCAGCAATGGGCAAGGGGCACCCACACGTGCACGACACTGCACACTCACGCCAACCAAGATCAATCACTATGGGTGGTGAATCACACACACACGGTGCATCAGAACCCAACACCAACTAGGGCAACTAGCCCTCCTGCTCCGGACTCACAGTACCTGAAACACAAGAAAACAAATAACAATAAAAAAGAATAACTCTTACACAGGGGTGCCCAATTTACCAGACACCATAAACAAACAAACAACAAAAAGAAAAATATGATCCGCTCAACCCGGCACTCGGTTACAAACCTTTTACCAGGTCACTAACCTGTCCCGGCTTCGCAGGCCAATTTCCACTCACAGCCGCCTGGACAGGCCGAGGATCACTCAATGATTATTAAAAGAAATTATTCACCGCACAAATACATACAAGGGCAAAACAAGCAGAAAATACGGGGAAATTATCAATCAAATAAAAATCACACCATAATAAAGAAAAATAAATCAAATAAATCACACCATAATAAAGAAAAATAAATCACTTAAATCACACCATAATAGATAAATCAAATAAATATCAACGAAGGTGCAGTTGCGCTCATAAAAGCAAACGCACTCCCACAAGTTGATGAAACAAAAGGTTAAAATATCAGGAACAAAACAGCAGAATGAACGTCCCAATCAGAGCAGCAGTCTTCAAGTGTTCTTATACTGGCCACTTAATTCACCTGCAAACAGCCTATATATAAGCTAAAAATATATGTCGTATTAAATCCTGGTTATACAATGATCACACATACCAATCAGGTAGAGATCGCTCCATTCGTCCGTCGGCAATGAGATGAACAAGGTTTACAAAGGCAAGCTAGAATACACAGATAACCCCATTAGCAAACTATATATACAATTTAAAATAAGTGTGGCTACAAAAAGTCCAAAATGAGACCTACCAGGAAGCCAAGCAGCAATATGCCAGAGACGCTTAAGGCAGGATAGATTTAACAGGTGTTATTTCCAGCAACGGCGCATTTGTCAATAGCGGCAAACACTCAGCACAACGTGCGCTGATCCACAAACGCCCAGCACCTGACGCGAGTAACACGGTTAAGCGTTTAAAGTCCCATAAACTTGAGCAACACATCACAAACAGTCCCCACACTCACCTCCAGCCAGAACACCAGAATGACAGCAGAAGAAAATGACGCGCTAGAAAGGCAGTCACACATTAACGCCATGTTTGGTGACAAAACAGTCACCTTAATATACCCGTATGAATGAGACGCTGATTAACCGCAGGCCTGCAGGGCGGAGTCACACGCAGAGAGGATGCCTTGCAACTTCAGCACTTCACTACAATCTATCCCTCCCCTTTGCATCGTCGCCCCGACGATGAACTAAACAACCACAGTCTTCAGATCCAAGATCTGAACGCCACGGTTACAGAACGGGACACTGAAGGCACTACCCCCAACAAGGGCCTGGGAAGGTGATGAAGATTTGAATGTCGACCAGCCGTCACCCTTCCAGTCCGTCGCAATCCAACCTCACTACCCCCAGGCCCCTCTCCCGACCCCACGGATTCAGCCACGGAACTAATTTCGATACTACTGATTTCCTCGGGACTAATCACCCGTCCCATGTAGACCGGGTCTGAAGACCTTGTTGCCATTGGCGGAGCAACTTGCTCTGGTGAAAGTAACCTTACACCACCGGGCCCCCCTGAGAAACTCTCAGGACACAACCTCACCAGATCCACCTCCTCTTCCTCCTCTTCCTGCAATGACCCAGGAACCAAGGGATCACTCAAGTTACTGGGGGGGACCGGGCCCGAGGGCTCCTTCTGGATCCGACTCTTCAACTGCGAGCGGTGAACAGTTTTTACTGTATTCCGATTTCCCACTGGCGCTATAGTGTAAACCGTGCCTCCCTCACGAGGGGCTCTCACTACCTGGTAGGTGACAGAACTCCATAAATCATTAATCTTATGGCGCCCCCTTACCCCATAGTCACGGAGGTACACCAACTGGCCCTCGACCAGAGGTGCATCCTTTACCTGCTGATCGTGCCTTTCCTTACACCTTGCAGCTACCATCTGTAAACGTTTCCGTGCTCCTTCAAATGCCACCTGCAGCCTAGTCTGATGTTCGATGACCCATTCATGCACCGTCCCTGCCACTGGTTCCTGCACCCCACCCAAAAGAAAGTCAACGGGCAATCGAGGTTCTTGGCCAAACATTAAGAAATGCGGAGATTCCCCGGTGACTTGATGGGGGGTAGTATTATAGGAAAAGAGGAGCTGAGGAAGACAAGACACCCAGTCCCTCTTTCTGGAAATAGGCAGGGTGCGCAACAGGTTGTGCAAGGTTCGATTAAAGCGCTCGCACTGACCATTACCTGCTGGGTGATAGGGTGTGGTGCGAGACTTACTCACATCATACAGATTGCAAAGCTGGCGGAGCAAGAGAGATTCAAAGTTTCGCCCCTGATCAGAGTGGAGACGACTAGGAATCCCAAACTTATAGAACCACTCAGTTACTAAGGTCTGGGCTACCGTTTCTGCTCTCTGGTCCCTAGTCGGCACGGCAAGAGTGTATTTGCTAAACACATCGGTCATTACCAACACATTTTCCATCCCTGACCTAGAAGGTTCCAACACCGTAAAGTCGATGGCCAAGATTTCATTAGGCCTAGAGGCCAACAAATGACCCATAAAGCTTTGAGCCAACGGACGTGAATCCTTAGCTACCTGACATCGCTCACACTCTTGACACCACTGCTCCACGTCCGATGACAAACCAGGCCAATAACATCGCTGTCTGATTAATTCAGTGGTGCGCTCGATGCCCTGATGCCTGTGTTGTTGATGTAACTGCATGAAGACATCAGACCGCAACACAGCAGGCAACAGTAACTGATTCACCTCCTCTCCCCCACTTGGAGTTCTAACCCTACGATAGAGCACCCCCTCCTTCTCTAACAGGCGATCCCACTGACGAAGTAATACCACGGCCGGAGTAGACATGCATCGCCGCTCCTCCGGCCCAGGACGGGCCTTACGCCTCCAAAAGGTAAGAACCTCAGAAATCACAGAATCTTCCTTCTGCAACCGACCTAAATCAATCGTTGAATAACCCGGCATTGTGGTGACCACACGCTGTACTGCCTCAACAACTGGCTCCATCTCCACAGCTTGCCGTAATGACACGGGGACCACCGTCCCTGGTAAAAATTCACCTACTGCCCCCGGCCCTGCTGGATTCTGCCGGGAAAGAGCGTCAGCATTCTTATTACTCCTTCCAGATCGATACCGGATCTCGAAGTCAAATGCCCCCAACTGGGACGCCCAGCGCTGTTCCGCCGCCCCAAGTTTCGCCGAGGTCAGATGACTGAGAGGATTATTATCGGTAAAAACCATGCACTTGTTACCCAATAGGTATTCCCGGAATTTCTCAGTCATGGCCCACTTGAGCGCAAGAAACTCCAGCTTCATAGAGCTATAGTTATCCATATTGCGCTCAGTGGGCCTAAGACTGCGACTCGCATATGCAATAGGACGTACCCTCCCCTCGTGCTCCTGTGAGAGGACTGCCCCCAACCCTCCATGACTAGCGTCCACCTCCAGGATGAAAGGCAGCGAGAAATCCGCATATGCGAGCACCGGGGCCGTGGTTAACCTCCCCTTTAATTTCTCAAAGCCTGACTGACACTGCTCATTCCAAGCACCCTCAAAACTTAACCCGGTTCGTTTCTTAGACTTTGGTCTCTCCCGAGAAAACTCAGCCACCAGCCTATGCAGGGGAGCTGCCAATTTAGCAAACCCCTCCACAAAACGCCGGTAGTAACTGGCGAACCCGAGGAATGAGCGCAATTCCGTGACGTTAGATGGACGACGCCACTGAGCCACAGCTTCAATCTTACCAGGGTCGGTCGCAACACCCTGGGCTGATATAATATGGCCCAAATACCTCACCTCTGTCTGAAAAAACGCACACTTCTCCATCTTAACCTTCAGGTCCAATCGACCCAAGACCACCTCCAGTCTCTCTAAGTGCTGCTCTACAGAGGAAGAAAACACAACAATGTCATCCAGATACAAAAGTAATGATTGACACTGTTGGTCGCCAAATAACCGCTGCATAAGTCGCTGGAACGTGCTGGGGGCATTGCAGAGCCCAAATGGCATCCGATTCCACTCGAATAACCCGAATGGGGTGCAAAAAGCGGTCTTCGGCTTATCCCCCTCAGACACGGGGACCTGATTGTACCCGCTGTTTAAATCCAAAGTGGAAAACCAGCGGGCACCAGTCAGGGCATCCAGCGACTCCTCGATTCGAGGCAATGGAAATGCGTCCTTCCTCGTTTTAGAATTTAATTGACGGTAGTCTACACACATGCGCAGACTACCGTCCTTTTTTTTCACTAACACAATTGGAGAGGCATAGGGGCTGCAGCTCTCTCGCACCACCTGAGCATCCAACAGCTGATTAATGTGCGCTCTTACCACTTCATACTCAGATGGGGGAATTCGACGGTACCGTTGTCGGACCGGAGTGTCATCTATGAGTGGAATGTCATGTGCAATGATATTAGTGCACCCCAAATCCCCTTCAAAAGCAGAAAATACCGACTGATACTTCACCAGGAGAGCCCTAGCCTTACGTTGTTCCTCTACGGATAGGAGGGACAAATCCAACGCATCAATCTGTCCTGGAACTGTTGGAATACCGGCAGGAGCAATAGACCACACCTGACAGGAAGCAGACTTCACTTCAGTGACCCCTGGGGGCAAACTGACCACATTCACATTGGTTAAAGTACCTATTACTCTGCAAGGGAAGAGCAAAACATCAGTAACCCCTACATTAACCACTGGAACATACACAGTGCCCTTAACCACTTGAACCAAGGCGGGAGAAACCAATAACCCCATAGGTAGTCCTAATTCTGGAGGTTCAAAGAGTGCAATAACGTTGGAATACTGCTCCGAACAAGTTGCGGCTACCATTTTAAGGGTGCCACCGGGTATGCGGTATGCCCGAGAACCACAGGTCTTAACTTGACCCATTTCCCCAACTGGGGGACGGGTGCTAGTTTGATGACAATATTGCAATGCCTGGACAACAACCGGAGCATTCAAAACTGGCGGGAACTCGAAAAGAGAGGGGCCATGTTGTCCCAAGAGCCCCTGGTAACACTTACCCAGTACATTCATCCCCAAAACTCCAGGGACCTTAGCACACATACCACCCGGGGGGTCTTTAACTACCAGCACACCACATTTCGGTACCAATTTCCCGCAAAGCTCAACATCTAGTTCCATATACCCTATATAAGGAATGGAAAGTCCGTTCGCAGCCTTAAGTTGCAACCATTGACAGGTCCTAAGGCGTTCCTGTCCCCATGGCTCAAAATACTTTAGAAAGCAACTCTCCGTAAGAGTAGATACCATAGACCCGGTATCTATCAAGCACGGTACTGAAATGCCACCCACGAGAGCGTTAATATGAGGGCATGGGGACATTAAATTTAACATGGGGTCAGGAATATGCAACACGTCTGAGCCGATGTTCTCCCCAACCGAGCTGTGACTCTGCAACTCGGCGGGCACTAGTTTTCCGATAACTGGCCTGAATGATGTAACTCCCCCTCACTGGCCCTAGTGTCTTTACTAGAAGCCGGTACCCGAAGTCGAACACGTTCCCCGTCACACTCCCGTGCAAAATGACCCGGCCTTTGACATCTACAAATAACCGGACCATTACGAAAAGGACGAGGCTGACTACGAGAACGCGGAAAGGGGTCCTGTAACTGAGCTACATTTTGTGCAAGTTGAGTTAGTTGCTGCTGCTGCAATTTTAACATCTCTCTCAGCTCACCCATCTCGGACCGCTGAGGAGAGTCACAAACACCCTGTACGCCGTATTGAAAGCCATGTGCCGAGGGGAGAGAATGACTGCGACCTCTTACCCCACCCAGCATGCCCTCCTGTTCCCACCTAATAGCTTCTCGGCGAACCTCCAATAAAGTGGCACTAGGTTGGCGACGAACCAACTGTTTAAGATCGCGGCGAAGAGCACTATCAACCACATGCTCCACGAATTGATCACGAAGCAAGGTTTCGGAATTTGGCATATCACTAGGCGATTGCTGCTTGACTCGCTCCAACAGACTCATTAACGCAAGTGAGAACTCCAACAGAGTCTCACCATCATGTTGCCTCCTGGAGAAAAAGGCCTCCTGCAAGGCAACATATGATTTGGAGCATCCATATAATTCTTTCAAAGCCGTAACGATCTTCTCAGGATCTTCCCGCTCCGCAGCAGGCCTATACTTTATCTCATCACGTGCCTCACCCTCCAAATTATCAAAAAGAAAGAAAGCCTGGTCTGCTACGGACAAATGACGGGACCGCATGCAGGCCTTCGCCTCCTCGACCCATTCGTCAATCCCTACCCCAGACCTACCATTAAATTTAGGACACCTTCGGTCCCTTGGTATAAAAACATACCTTTCCGAAGGAATGGCACCTGCATCAATAGCCGGAAGAGGGGCGAACGACGGGACAGATACATTGGGAACATGGCCGAGGTCCGAAGGCCCTGCAAGAGCTTGATCTTGCCGCAGCTTTGTATTATCTGCGCGTAATTGAGCTACAAGCTCCCTCAGCTCCTGCAGTTCATCCTCCATTTCTGCAAAACCCAATGGGAGAGAAACTACCCCAGAACGTTACCTGTGGTCACGGTCCACGCTGCTGTCTTGTTCCCAATAAAAACAAAAAAAAACAAAAACAAAATACATCCACGTCTCAGCTCTAATGAGAAAAAGGAGATCCTGCCGAATCTACGCCAAATGTGGCAAGGGTCAGGTTGCTTAAGAGAAAGAGAGCTTGAGCAAGAAGAGAAAGAAAAACGAGTCGACTACGCCACCCTGGTCACCAAGCCAGGGAAATATCCTATTAAGGACACAGGTTCAATTCTCCTCTACACAGAGACTCTGAGACGTGGGTGTAACATAGTACAAAATGTTCTTTATTTAGACGACAATAATAAAATACTAAAATGCAAGGTAATTGGGCTCAATCATGACTCACACAACACCAAGAAAAGCCTATCAGGACTTGATTACCAGAGCAGGATGAGCTAGTGCCAGACTTTGCCAACCTCAGCAATGGGCAAGGGGCACCCACACGTGCACGACACTGCACACTCACGCCAACCAAGATCAATCACTATGGGTGGTGAATCACACACACACGGTGCATCAGAACCCAACACCAACTAGGGCAACTAGCCCTCCTGCTCCGGACTCACAGTACCTGAAACACAAGAAAACAAATAACAATAAAAAAAGAATAACTCTTACACAGGGGTGCCCAATTTACCAGACACCATAAACAAACAAACAACAAAAAGAAAAATATGATCCGCTCAACCCGGCACTCGGTTACAAACCTTTTACCAGGTCACTAACCTGTCCCGGCTTCGCAGGCCAATTTCCACTCACAGCCGCCTGGACAGGCCGAGGATCACTCAATGATTATTAAAAGAAATTATTCACCGCACAAATACATACAAGGGCAAAACAAGCAGAAAATACGGGGAAATTATCAATCAAATAAAAATCACACCATAATAAAGAAAAATAAATCAAATAAATCACACCATAATAAAGAAAGATAAATCACACCATAATAAAGAAAAATAAATCAAATAAATCACACCATAATAAAGAAAGATAAATCAAATAAATCACACCATAATAAAGAAAGATAAATCACACCATAATAGATAAATCAAATAAATATCAACGAAGGTGCAGTTGCGCACATAAAAGCAAACGCACTCCCACAAGTTGATGAAACAAAAGGTTAAAATATCAGGAACAAAACAGCAGAATGAACGTCCCAATCAGAGCAGCAGTCTTCAAGTGTTCTTATACTGGCCACTTAATTCACCTGCAAACAGCCTATATATAAGCTAAAAATATACGTCGTATTAAATCCTGGTTATACAATGATCACACATACCAATCAGGTAGAGATCGCTCCATTCGTCCGTCGGCAATGAGATGAACAAGGTTTACAAAGGCAAGCTAGAATACACAGATAACCCCATTAGCAAACTATATATACAATTTAAAATAAGTGTGGCTACAAAAAGAGACCTACCAGGAAGCCAAGCAGCAATATGCCAGAGACGCTTAAGGCAGGATAGATTTAACAGGTGTTATTTCCAGCAACGGCGCATTTGTCAATAGCGGCAAACACTCAGCACAACGTGCGCTGATCCACAAACGCCCAGCACCTGACGCGAGTAACACGGTTAAGCGTTTAAAGTCCCATAAACTTGAGCAACACATCACAAACAGTCCCCACACTCACCTCCAGCCAGAACACCAGAATGACAGCAGAAGAAAATGACGCGCTAGAAAGGCAGTCACACATTAACGCCATGTTTGGTGACAAAACAGTCACCTTAATATACCCGTATGAATGAGACGCTGATTAACCGCAGGCCTGCAGGGCGGAGTCACACGCAGAGAGGATGCCACGCAACTTCAGCACTTCACTACATCTGCAAGCATAAGATGATGCTACTGCTGCCTGCCGGTGTGGTGCAGTAAAATCACAGGCGGGGAGACGTTGATTAATTTCTTATCTTAGTTTTATGCCGGTTTTGTTGTTACACATGACGCGGACTCGACTGCACTCAGGATATTTTCAGAGTCCAAAATGTCCAAGTCCGTGTCAAGTCAGAGTACAAATTCACCTGAGTGCGTGACAAGTCCGAGTTCATTCAAAATTGGACTCGAGTTTGACTTGGTAACGGTAGGTCGGTAGTGTAGAGAAGTGTGGGAGTACCGGCTGATGGCCTGTATAGGTCTGGTAGCAGTGCTCCTATTCTTCTTCCCATTGACTAAATAATTACAAACTTTTCAGGATGACAGAAAGGGAATCAGGAGAAGAAAACAATAGCATGGAATTTAGAGATCAAGAAGGGGAAAGTCCTAAAAATAGGACTAACAGGACATGGAGTAAAGAGTATAATGGACTGCAGTTCGAGTGAACAAGGAATTAAATATTTGATTTACTTTCTAACTAAAACGGGACTAATAACGGGAAATAACTGGAACCAGAAGATGGCAGTAATGCAACGTTAAGGATGCAAGGTGCCGTTAAAACACAACGAAGAAGAAGAAAACGAAGGCGAAGAACGCTGCGTCCAAATTCCCACACTATCCGTGCTAAATAGTATTCGAAAATAAATTTAGTATGTCCCAAATCGTAGTATGTTGAAGAGCATTCCAAAGATACCCCGATGGTCTACTATTTCCGGTCAGAATTCGAAGTGCGGATCGATACGCACTCTAACGGCTGATATTACCCGCAACCCATTGCAAGTTGGACGAGGATTCGATTAGAACTACAAACGCGGATAAAAAGTGTTCAAAAACTACAAACATGACGGATGTGCGAGTCAAACGGTCAAGTACACAGTAAATTCCCCGGTGTTGAATTAACACCGCTCGATGTTCATATGGGAACCACCAGCAGGTGTTAAAGTAACACTGAAGCAGAGTTAGAGTTAATAAGATACTTAAGTGATTAATTGAGTGATGATTGTTTGATTATTGAAGACACCTGATGATAATGAGCAGAATCACTGAAGGACAGAGAAACACAACCACAGCCACAGCTTAAGATGACATCAACTGAAAAGACATTAAATCTCTCTTATTATAAATAGACTGACTTTATTTCTGTCATTTGTCTACATTATATTTCACCTGCAGCAGCATTGTAAACTTTTTTGTAATGATACGTTTAGACATTAACTTTTAAATGCATCATTATATTCAAACTGCAAACACACGAGGAGAGTCTCTGCATTAAAGACCCATGAATGGCAGATCAACGTGCGGCTACAAAAATTGACAATGATTGACAGGGCAGTTTAAACGGTGATGGGACGCACGTAACTAAGCGACAGAGTCCGTTATAGATGACGAAGTAGTATGCCCCAAAGTTTGCATACTCTTCTGCTACACACTCCAAAGTATGTACTTTTTCTTCACAAAAAGAGTACACACTATTAGGTCGTAGTATAAGTAGGCGAATTGGGACGCAGCAGAAGTCAGTTTGTTTGGAAGAGGGAAGCATGGTATTAGCCTAACACCTCCAGCTACACTCATTGGAGTCCTGATTAAGAAACGTCTCGTTACGGATGTAACCCTCGTTCCCTGAGGAGGGAACGGAGACGTAATGTTAGTGACTAACGAATGATGGTCCCAATAAAATCACGCCACTCAGCCGTCTTCCAGTGCCCTGCGTAAGTGTGAGTTCCCTGTCGTAAGACTAGTACGGACGAGGGACCCCACTTATCACAGGAATACCAAGGTACACTGGGAGGCATATTCCAGTGGAGGTATGCAAAGATGCCTGCCCATAGGGAGGACTTAGAGAGTACACATATGACCCGCTGAGGGTTGCATATGGGAAAACTCTAGGGTACCAGCCGAAGGTGGATTTTTAACCCAAGGGGTGGCAGGGACTTGCCAAGGGAAAGACACCTGCTCACTGCGGAGGCTTACGGTGGAAATACACGTGTGGGGGTCGCCGGAGGGGAACCATGCACATGGGGCACCTGGCTGGACACGAGGGTCTGGGCTCGTTAGAGGGCAGACACGCAGGTATCGGCGTAAGCAGTGCTGGAGGGACTCAGGGCTCTCGGGGAGCTCACCTGAGGAAAATATTGCACGTATCCAGTCCGTGGAGTGGAATGGCAAGCAAGCGAAGACACCTGAGCCTGGTCCATTACCGGCCCCTCGGGGGGGGGTGAGTACATAGTCGGACACTGGCTCCACTCTGAGATTATAGGATCTGGCGAATGTGTTTGGTGTCACCCAGCCTGCAGCTCTGCAGATGTCTGTTAGCCGAGTGGAGTGTGCCCTAACCCCAAGGGGACATGGTCGACCTTGCTGCTGGTAAGCCAAAACAATGGTGTCCACTATCCAGTGAAACAGCCTTTGCATTGAGAGAGCTCTTCCCTTCCGCTCTGGTCTGAGGTCCTGAAACATTGCATCCTGTCTACGTAAGCGTGGAGGGCGCGTACTGGACAGAGCAATGCCAAGGCTGGGTCTGCCCCCTCCATGGGCAGCGCTTGCAGGTTTACCACCTGGTCTTTGAACGGAGTGGTGGGAACCTTGGGCACATATCCAGGCCGGGGTCTCAGGGTCACGTGAGAGTAGGCCGGCCCAAATTCCAGGCACGCTTCGTCAACCAAAAATGCCTGACCCTCTTGAAGGAGGCCAATGCAGTCAGGATCGCCGTCTTCATTGACAAATATTTAAGATCCACTCACTGCAAAGGCTCAAAGGGAGGCCTCTGCAGAGCATCTAAAACTACTGAGAGGTCCCAAGAGGGTACGAGAGGAGAGCGAGGAGAATTCAGTCTCCTCGCCCCCCTCAGGAACCTGATGATCAGGTCGTGCTGACTTACCCTTTTGTTCTCCAAGAGATCGTGGGCAGATAATGTGGCCACATAAACTTTAAGGGTGGAGGGAGACTGCCTTCGCTCCAACCCCTCTTGGAGGAACGAGAGCACAGACCCGATCGGGCATTTCCAGGGGTCTTCTTGGCGAGAAGAGCACCAGGTGACGAAGAGGTTCCACTTCAATGCATAGTCATGCCGAGTGGACTCTGCCCTAGCGGAAGTGATGGTAGCGACCACCGCAGGCCACGTAGAGGTTCCACAGATCGGGACGCGGGTGCCATAGGGTGCCCCGTCTCTGAGTAAGGAGGTCTGGTCTCAGAGGAATGGGCCAGGGAGGGGCTGTTGCAAGGAGTACAAGTTCGGGGAACCAGGTCCGGCCATGCCAGTATGGGGCGACCAGAAGAACCTGCTCCTTGTCCTCCCTGATTGGGAGGGAACGCTCCACTGGGGGGAACGCATATTTGCGTAGGCCCCATGGCCAGCTGTACGGTTCAGTTCTCCCGGGATATGGACAGCACGAAGGGACCTCAGGCGCTTCTGACTCCATAGAACGAGATGGCGGGTGAGTTGAGACATATGTCGGGAGCGTAGACCTCCCTGGTGGTTGATGTACGCTACAACGGCCGTGTTGTCTGTCCTGACTAGCACATGTTGACCCTTCAGCAACTCTCGGAAGCGGTGCAGGGCGAACCGTACTGCCAGCAACTCGATGCATTTGACATGCAGAAGGCGCTGGGGTCCTGTCCAGGAGCCCGTGGCTGCTTGTCCATTGCACATGGCACCCCAGCCCGTGGCAGAAGCATCCGTCGATATGACAACATGCCTGGAAACTCGTTCTAAGGGCACACCGGCCCATAGAAAACTGAGGTTCAACCACAGGGTGAGAGTCTGTAAGCAGGCCCTTGTACCCGGAGCGTGCCAGACTGCCATGCCCATCTCGGGACTCTGTAGAACCCCAAATTCATTTCGGTCAGAGGGACAGTCTCGATCGCACCCTTCGCCAGCAGGGTGGCAACCTCCGCACGCATGACGGGGGACTCCCTTGTAGCGGCGAGGAGCCTGCGCGAACTGAATCGCGTAGCTGAGCCTGATGGTCCGCGTGACCCAGCGACAGTCCCGGAAGCTGAAGCCAGGCTCCCAGGAACTGCACCAGCGGGGTCATTCGGAGCACAGACGTACCCAGGGTGGGGCAGCGAGGCAGTGTTACCGGCCTGGACATGGGAGGCTTTTGGGCGTCCCGGTGTGGGGGCACGGTTAACGGCTGCGTCCTGACAGGGGAGTCTAGGGAAGAACGCACTTTCCACTGGGGTCTGCTCTGAGAGGAGGCTGGCGACAGAGAGGGATGAGAGTGGTGGGACCCGGGGGTGGCACACACTGTCATCACCGGTCTCTGGCTGGGATTGTCAGTTCTTTCTTTAACCACATTAGGGTGCTGCTAACCCGGGGGCCAGCAGCTGAACAAAAGATTCTCCCCCGGCCCTCCACCGGGGGAGGTAGCTGCTGCCATCTCCCGGAAAGAACTGCCCATCCCTGAGCTGTCCACGTCAGGAACGCCGCTTGGCCTGCCGTGTTTTCACGGGCTGCATGGCTAGAGCGGACTGGGGCGCCTTCCTGCAGCTACCTCTGCGTGGCCCAGGTGGAGGCTGCTGCTTGGGTGGCGCAGAGGTTGAGGGAACCGCAGGAGGGCGTCCTCAGCGGCGAGCAGGCTGAGGCAACTGCGCGGGTGGCTGGGTGGAGGCAGCAGCGGACCGCCGGGGCACTATGAATTTCATGGTCTCAGTCTGCTTCTGGGCGGCTGAGAACTGTTGGGCGAAGCTCTCAACCGCGCCGCCGAATAGCCCATCCTGGGATATGGGGGCGTCGAGGAAACGTGTTTGCTCGCCATCCCACATATCGGCCAGGGTGAGCCAAAGGTGTCTCTCCTGGACCACGTTTGTGGACATCACCTGACCCAGGGAGCGTGCGGTCACCTTCGTCGTCCGGAGAGCGAGGTCGGTGGCGGCACGCAACTCGTCCACGAGTCCTGGATAAGCCCCGCCCTCGTGCATGTCGCACAGCAACTTGGCCTGGTATGCCTGAAGAGTTGCCATGGCATGCAAAGAAGTGGTGGCCTGCCCCGCAGCTCTATAGGACTTCGCCACCAGGGATGATGAAAACCTACAGGCTTTGGAGGGGTGCTTTGGGTCGCTGTGCCAAGTTGAAGCACTCTGTGGACACAGTTGCATCACAACAGAACGTTCAACCGGGGGGACCCCAGTGTACCCTTTAGCCACGGCTCCATCAAGGGCGGTGAAGGTGGAGGAGTTCGCTGAACGGTCGCGGGAAGACAACGGGTTCTTCCAGGACCGCGCAATCTCCTCATGCACCTCGGGGAAGAAAGGAATTGGAGGGGCGGCCGGACGGGTGTCCGGATGCGCCGCCCCCAAGAACCAATCATCCAACCGCGAACGCTCAGGTCAGGGTGGAGGGTTCCACTCCAACCCAAGCACTGCGGTGGCCAGAGAGAGTATGGCTGTCAATTCTGGGTCCGACTCGGGCAATGCTGGAACGCCCGAAGGCGGGAACGCAGCCGAGTCATTATCCTCAGATGACTCCAGCCCACCTTGTGATGCGGCGATAGACATTTCTTCATCTTCCGCAGCGCCAAACGCCTGAACACGGGGTGGGTCAGGTGCATGAGAGGGGGGTGTGGGCCGAGGCATTAGAGTCGGAGCTTTGTTCCACACCATCACCCTCAGGTCACCCTGACCACCAGCCAAAGTGCAGCCTCCCGTAGAGACCGGAGATTGGGTGTGGGAGATGGGACTCTCGCTCCGGCATCCGCACAGAGTTCACGGAGTCTCGACCGTAACACAGAGATGATCATGTTCCCGCAGTGAGAACATGAATCATCCACGAGCGCTGCCTGAGCGTGCTGAAAGCCCAAACACGTCACACAGCGCTCGGGCCCATCAGAAGGTGAGAGAAATCTACCACACCCAGAAGTGCACGGGCGAGACATCCTGAAAAGGATGTGCCACTCGCAAGCTCTTTTGTGCGATGCTGAAGAACCCAGGGAAACACACACCAGCTGTCTAGCAGACCACTGCGCAGATCAGCAGGCAGGAAGTATGCGATCACTGGAACGCGCTGTCACACCAACACCGACCGGAAAGCTGCTCGTCTCGAAGAAGCTGACAGAGTCTCAGAAGGCTTGTGAGGAGTGAAGAGGTAGGTACTCTTGGCTCCGAAAGCAGAAACGTAATGCGATGTTGCCACGTACTTCCTTTTATACTCACGCGGTGAGGCGGAGTTACGTATGCAAATTCCGCATGCCCATGGCATTGGCACGCCATTGGGCGTTTTCTAAGTGCTCGAAGATGATAGGCTTCTAAGCGAAACCCCCATTTGTTAGTCACTAAAGTTATGTCGTAGTGACTGAACGAAAGGGAACTTTGTTTCCAGTTCAATCATGTAAGTTGTCTTTCTCCTTATGTTGTGTATTTGTTTTCACTTGATGTGTATCACTTAGGTGTGGGTAGTGATGGGCAGACCGAGGCTTCATGAAAAACTGAAACAGTTAAAAGCAAATGTGCCATATTGTGGCAAAGCTTTGAATCAATCTGACACCCGTCTCTACTGTGACCCCTACTGTTCATGGCATTGTAAATGCAACAAAACCCAGGCCAAACATGCATAAAAACGTCTCGGTTACGTATGTAACCCTCGTTCCCTGAGGAGGGAATGGAGACGTAACGTTAGTGACTAACGAATGGGGGTTTCGCTTAGAAGCCAATTACCTTCGAGGAATTTAACAGCGCCCAATGGCAGTGCCAATGCCATGGGCATGTGGAATTTGCATGCATAACTCTGCCCCACATTGTGGGTATATAAGGAAGTACGCTGGCAACATTGCATTATGTTACTGCTGCGGAGCCAAGACTGAACTCCGCGTTCCAGCAGCACAGCGGAAGTGGCAAAGGGACGTTACGTCTCCGTTCCCTCCTCAGGGAACGAGGGTTACATACGTAACCAAGACGTTCCCTTTCGTTCAGTCACTACGACGTAATGTTAGTGACTAACGAATGGGGGTCCCAATACAGTGACACCACTCGGCTGTCTTCCAGTGCCTTGCGTAAGTGTGAGTACCCTGTCGAAAGAATAGTAAGGGTGAAGGCCTGCCACTTATCACAGGATTACCAAGGTACACTGGGAAGTATATTCCAGTGGAGATATGCCAGAATGCCTACCCGTAAGGGGGACTTAGAGAGTACACATATGACCCGCTAAGGGGTGCATATAGAGAACTCTGGGGTACCAGCCGAAGGTGGATTTTTAACCCCAGGGATGGCAGGGACTTGCTGAGGGAAAGACACCTGCTCACTGAGGAGGCTTACAGTGGAAATACACGTGTGGGGTTCGCCGGAGGGGAACCATGCACACGGAGCACCTGGCCGGACATGAGGGTCTGGGCTTGAAAGGGCAGACCTATTGATGTCGGCGTCGATAGTGCTGGAGGAACTCAGGGCTTTTGGAAAGCTCACCTGAGGAGAATATCGCACGTATCCAGTCCGTTGAGTGGAATGGCGAGCAAGCGAAGACACCTGAGCCTGGTCCATTACCGGCCACTAGTAGAGGTGAGTACATTGTCGGACACTGGCTCCACTCCGAGATTGTAGAATCTGGCGAATGTGTTAGGTGTCACCCAGCCTGCAGCTCTGCAGATGTCTGTTAGCGAGACGCCATGCGCTAAAGCCCAAGAGGAGGCCACACTCCGAGTGGAGTGGGCCCTGACCCCAAGGGGATATGGTCGACCTTGCTGCTGGTAAGCCAAAACAATAGTGCCCACTATCCAGTGAGACAATCTCTGCTTTGAGAGAGCTCTTCCCTTCCGCTCTCCACCATAACAGACAAAGAGCTCGTCTGAGGTCCTGCGGGCGCGCGGGCAAAGTGTTTTTGAGGTGGGGCAAATTTTTATAGACTTATCACTCATTTCCTCCACTTCCTCTCACCATAATTGTGATTAGTGTTCCCTTTGGTTGGACACTTGGAACTTCATTCATATAATAGTAATTAACTTCCTATTAATGCAGCAATGCAACAAGCAATCATAGTTGTATGATTTCAAAAGAAAGGAAGGGATATATATATATATATATATATATTATTTGTCCATTAATGATATATAACAACTATATTTCATGTCAAATAATGATCTTTTAACATTATTTTTGCTAATATTTATGGCATAACCTTTTAATTGAGTTGATATAATCCCTCAATATTTGTCACAATATAATTTGACTATGCTTGAGTGTGTCACACACAGACTTCAACATTCAACATGCAAAACACAACAATGATAACAAGGATTTGTTTTATTTTATTTATTTTTTTTATTTTTTTATTATTAATACGACCTTTACTATTTTACTTGCTGTATGAAATGAAAATTGATTGGAAGTACGGAGGAGGGCGGAGCCAGGCTACTACGTATTTGGAAATCAAGTGATTTCTAAACAAAGGTTTGTTCTCACTGCATTTCCTTGTGGAATATCAAATATCCTGACTCTGTGGTCTATCTTGTATTTGGTGGATTATTTTGAAGAACACTTGAAGAGACATAGTTTTTTTGTGAGTGGGGTTTTTCCAAAACAGGATTTGGACTTTGTCCTAAATTTCGACTGTTTCAACTTTCATAGTAGTGATTCCATACTGACCCAGATAATCACTCATCTACAACCCTGAACTGATCAGAGAAACTTTTCCTATTTTTCATTGGCATTGGCATTCTTTTTTTCTATTGATTTGTATTACTTTACAGACCATCTGGGTGTTTATATTTCTTTGACTAACTGATATTATTTCAATTTATTTTCATTTTCATGTAAATGCATTGCTCTGGTTATTTTTCTGGTGTAACGTAAACATTTACTTTATATAAAGGTATAAAAATTGCATTTGATCTCTATTATTTGTTACAATACACTGGGAAACATACTAAGATATGTTTTAACAGCGTTAAGTTAATAGTTGGTGGGCCCCTCATATTATTCAAATCTACGTGCTGTTACAGTGGACCATGGTTATAATCTTTACTGAATTATTAAATGTAAATGATCAGCATTATTGTTAATAATAATATAAACAAAATATGTATTACAGTAGCCACACGTCAGACTCAAAGTTCACCATCATCAGAAACTGAATAGGTCTCTGGTTTCAGTTAGCTTATTGCCAGTCATATTTCAAATCTGAAATGTTTCAGAATGGCATTTATCTTGTTTGGCTTCTCTTATTGTTTGGGTTGGGCAACAGTGGAGCGTTGAAAGACCCTCATCCAGAGCTTTCAGATCAGGATCTTTTCTGGGGAGCTGATCAGTATGACTTTGCCATCATGATGCGTGCCGGAGACCTCCAGTGCTTCTGGCACTTTGCTCACTATGGTGAGCGCTTCTACTTACACTTCATGGTAAGACATTGGTCTGCATTTAAACATTAGTGTGTACTCGAATCCTTCGAATGTTCCAGCTCAGTGTGTGTGTGTGTGTGTTCAGGTCCAGCTGGTGACTGGTGTGGCCCTTGATAGACATCTGTCTGTGTTTGTTAATGCGCCGAGCGGCTTAATAGTCGGCAATGCTGACGATGCAAGTGGTCAGATTGGCTTCAGTGTTGAGGAGACTGGTGAGTCTCACCTTCATCCGTGTTTTAGTTCATCTGCTGCCGTTATGAACATAAAAATCATCTGTTTCTAGAATTCACAGTGAATTTAATGCGGACCATTCAGTGTCCAGACACAATGCCAGGCACAAAATAACGCATCGTTTTCATAAAACATAGTAAATTAACATTAAAGTGCCATTTTAAAGGAGAACTCCGGTGAATTTTTAAGTTAACCTTGATCGTTATACCTTTGTGAGTACTGTCTATACATAAAAAAAATTTATAAAAAAAAACGGATTGGTGCTTGCAACACGGAGCTGTTGCAGTTAATGCCCAGAGCTCCCACTCAGGCAGCTATGGGGGCATATACATAAAGAGTGTCTTTGTGCCTCTTAACAGACACAAAATGCAATTAAAACGTCTGTCCAACACGAACAAGGCCCTTACATGACAACGAGATGCGTTTAGCAACTTAGCCATTGTTTAAACTCACCGAGATAGTGTTTTAGACGCAAGCTGTAGTCTCGCGCTGAAGTCCCGTGGGAACTCAGTTGTATCATAAAAATGTAAATAGTCCAGGGGGGAGGAGCGTTACGAACCATTTCTTCTTCACTTGTGAGCCAATCATCACTCTTCACACACACAACGCTTCTCCCCCCTGGACTATTTACATTTTACCGGCTACAAATGAGTTCTCAGCGCGAGACTACAGCTTGCCGTCTAAAACACTATCTCGGTGAGTTTAAACAATGGCTAAGTTGCTAAACGCATCTCGTTGTCATGTAAGGGCCCTGTTCATGTTGGACAGACATTTTGCATTTTGTGTCTGTTAAGAGGCACAAAGACACTCTTTATGTATATGCCCCCATAGCTGCTGTCTGGGCATTAACTGCAACAGCTCAGTGTTGCAAGCACCAATCCGGGTTTTTTTTTTTTCCATAGACAGTACTCACAAAGGTATAATGATCAAGATTAACTTAAAAATTCACCGGAGTTCTCCTTTAAATCACACTAATCAATAAATAATCACGTGTATCTGTGCAGGTTTTTATCAGATGTGCTTCAGTAATTTCCACAATCGCTTTGGGAGCGTGCAGGTTTTCCTGAACTTTGGTGTGTATTACGAGGGACAAGAGAACATCGAGAAACAAAAGGAAGAAGAGAAGAAAAAAAAAGAAGAGGATATGAAACAGATAAACAGTACATTGTCCTTCATTGAGGTAATAAACAACTTAATCTAACACAACAAACACATCCTTACTGTCACGTAATCTGCTTTTAATTATGTTTAAATTTCTAATTTTTTCATCTCTATGTTAAAAAACAATGTGAAATATTCAATAGGTTTAGTTATTTAGCACCCGACTGAATAAACTGTGCACTGCATACAGGAGAGCAGCGTCAGGCTGAGGAAGTTTGTCTTCCACATGTGGCGTCACTCCAACTACGAGCGAATGAGACAAGGAGCTGATTTCTACCTGCTTCAGTCCAACTGCACTTATGTGAACAGCTGGTCTGCCATCCAGAGTCTCCTCATCATCACCGCTGGATTCCTGCAGCTCCGCTTCCTCAAGAGGCTGTTCAACAGCAGACCAGCAGAGGCCGGCAAACCCCGCTGTTAACACACACTCAACCTGCCACTGTTCATCTCCATTATAACCTGCTCTTGAGGAGTTATTACACTCACACACGGGCATTTCTTACACAGCAGTGTCTTTATAATGTGCAATGGGTTTATTTGTTTCCTCTTTTTTATAACAAGGTCCCATTTTAACGTTTTTTGTTTCTTTTCAAATGCTTTTAAATGCAGAGATTGATTTATTTTCCCTTTGTCCCAGAAAGAGACTTTAGATTATTAAAGTATGTAATATTTCCATCACACCGAACAATCACAAGAAGACAACAGTGTCAGTGAAGATGCTCGAGATGAAATATGAGACATAAGTGAAGAAAATAAATAAATAAATAAGTCAATATCAATATTTATGCATCATTTATCATTAAGCTCTGTGAAACAAGTATGAAAATATGATTTATTTGTGTGTTAAATTAGCCTTGGCAGAACTGAGTAGTTAGCATTTTATTCCAAGAATATTAAAAATATAATTTCCATGACAGAATGCTATTAAACACAACTAAACATTTGAGATGTGATGAAATGACACTGTGGTGATGATTTTCATACTCTCAGCAGAATGCCATTATTTGTAATGTTCAATGAAAGGAGATGAATGTCAGTAATTGTGTCTTCTACAGAAACATTAGACTTTATTGTGGAGTTTGTAAGGCTAGTATATCTCCAGAAAGAAGAGAAGTAGTGGATTCCAGTAACATGAAGCTCCTGTGAGGACGCTGAACATCTGCTGATGGAGCTGCTCTATTCTGAGAGGAACACAATCACCTGATGATGCAAATATGAGTTTCACTGTCTGACACTTTATTCTCTGAAATGAGTCAGAAGAGTTGGACTAATGGAGAGATGAGGTTTGTTCATGTTCATCAGTTTATAATCAAACACTGTCAGTGTCTGAAGCCTCTGGACTGCTGAGATCGTCCTTGACTCGGTTAGAGAGGAAGAGCTCCAAGAGTTCAATCCACAAAACTATTAATGATACGCTGGATTCAGAAAACAGGTTACGTGTGTGAGCACTTGTGTGTGTTTGTGTGTATGAATGTATGAGGGGGAGTGAGTCTGAAACAAAGACAAATGATGCACATTAGACATAAATATGAACAATCCTTCTGTTCAATTCTTACAGATATTAAACATTTCCCATCCTAAACATAAATGAATAATAAACAATCAGCCATCATCATGTGAAATTCACTGCCACTTCCACAAATATCATGTAGTGTGGCAAAGATTTAATCTTAATTTTAATCTTAAATATAACATATAGTATGAGTGTGTATAGTAGGAGTGTGTGTAGTACTCACTTTAAAATGTTGGGTTAAAAATAACCCAACTGTGGGCTGGTATAGCACCTCCCCAACTGTGGGTTATTTTAACCCAATGCATTGGGTTCAGCTACCACATCAGACATTAGGAGACTACAACGGACAGTCCGGACTGCTGAGAAGATTATTGGTTTCCCCTTGCCCAACATCCAGTATCTTTACACCTCCAGAATGAGAAAAGGGGCTAATAAAATCAGCTGAAAGAGACTATATACATTTTTTTTTTTTTTTATTTATAACAGTTTAGGACAGCTGAGGTGGCTCGGGCATCTGTTCCGGATGCCTCCTGAACGCCTTCCCGGGAAGGTGTTTCGGGCATGTCCAACCGGGAGGAGGCCCCGGGGAAGACCAAGGACACGTTGGAGGGACTATTTCTCCCGGCTGGCCTGGGAACGCCTCGGTGTCCCCCCGGAAGAGCAAGAGGAAGTGTCTAGGGAGAGGGGAGTCTGGGCATCTCTGCTTAGACTGCTGCCCCCGCGACCCGGCCCCGGATAAAGCGGAAGAAGATGGATGGATGGATGGATGGATATAAACATAAAACATATGAAAATCTTACAAAAAGTATAAAAAAAAATGTAGGAACAAAAAACTCAAAGAAAAACAAAACAAGAGACCACTTCTATTAGTCAAGGTCCATACGCAGACTCGCCTGAGTAAAATCATACATAAAGGCTACGCAGAGTCATTCGACAAGTTATCCACAAACTTCTTGGCCTCTACCGGAGATTTATATGAGAGCTGGCGACCGTTGTAATGCAGCATCAATTTCGCTGGACCATTTCAACCCAGCCTCCCGCAGAGCTGTCGTGACCGAACTGAACACGCGTCGCTGCGCTGTCACCTCCGGCGTATAATCAGGGAAGATATCAATCCGCTTTCCTTTATATTCCAGAGGAAACTTATCCCGGCTCAAACAGGGATTAAGTCTTCATCCTGATCATTGTGGACCCGTGCGAATACGGTACGAGGTCTCTGGCCTTCAGGCGGCTTGGGTACCAGCGCTCGGTCAATCTTCACCAGTTTGGGGAAGTCGTCTTGGCCGAAAAGTTCAGTAATCGAGTCCGAGATGAACATTGAAGGGCGCCCCCGCTCCTCACCTTCGCTTATTCCCACAAATTTGAGATTCAGCCTCCGAGAGCCCAGAGAAATTTGTTTTCCACACGCAAGTCTTCAGACAATAAATCAGTACCATTCAGGGCACCTTCTAACTCCACCATTTTTTGTTTAACACCGGTCTGATCTGACTGTAGGTTAACCAGCGTAGCATCCAACGTATCCAAGTGAGCACTTAATGCTGTCATCTTGTCCTCTATCAGCTTTTTCAAATCGTCCCCTTGGGCACCGATTGCAGCAAGTATCGCATTCACATTTCCCTGTGAGATATCACCTGTGTTGCCGTCCTCCTTAGTTGCAGCAGTTTTTGAAGATTTCTTAGATGCCATTTTTCTGACAGAACGAGTCAGCGAAAAAAACAAAAATTGCCTTCAACACACTTAAATTTCACAAAATACTAAGACTAAAATTAACTTTCAATAAGTCATTCTCGACTGTGAAGTGGATTGACGGTACGTTAAGATGGTGGTCCAGTGGGTTAAACCATGGAACTGAAATGCAGAAGGTTGCTGGTTCGATCCCAGCGGTCACCACCAGTGTGTCCTTGAGCAAGGCACTTTACTCCATGTTGCTCCAGGGGGATTGTCCCTGTAATAAGGACACTGTAAGTCGCTTTGGATAAAAGCGTCTGCCAAATGCATAAATGTAAATGTAAATACAAAAACATTCAAAATGTAATGAGGAGAGGATCTTAGAAAAACGCGACTACTCCATGTTCTGTGCATGAGCCGGACCCCCCATATACATTTGTAAAGCAACTTTTCACCCTGTACATTTGCACAGGTTAGTGGAAGAAATAGACAAACAACCACACACACACACGTGCTGCTGAGTGTGAAAACATGTTCTCATTAACAATAGATACGATGGAGCTGATGGAGACAAAGCCCCAGCATCATCTGAGCACATAATTCAATAATTTGATGTAACATTGACATGATCCTTATACTCTTATTGATAAGTGAAATGCTGTTGATAAAGAAAGACGGACGTGCTCTGACGCCGAGCGCAGCTGAAATCAACCGCACATGTTAGCATAGCTAAGGAAAACATTGCCATTGAAAATAAATGAACGTGTCATTAGAGTAGCAGCTAAACATAGGAACCCTGTTGAAAGCGTGCATGCTTATATAACTGAACCTTTTCTCATTTACATACAGCGAATTCTCACAGAAATTACATACAACACAACTGTGCAAACGCTGTGGCTTATATGCTTAGAGAATCACTCCACAAGACTGTTAACACAACGCTTAGATTAAACTGTTATGATTGCTCATTTAGGAATTATTAAGCAAAGCACCCAATATGCACAGAGATATGAGTAAAGGAGTGTTGATCATCTCAGCTGTTGATTTCAGATGCTTTCTGTGAGCGCTGCAGACTGCTAACAGCAACACTACCAGTGTTTGAATGTGGAGCTGCAGCTCATTGGCCGCTGATGGAACAGTAACCAATCAGCTGCGCTATGTAGATGATGATGCGATCGCTTCTAAATGAGTTAAAGACCTGCGCCATCCAGAGGTTCATGCCAGAACTAGGTCAATATTTTCTTTCTATATATCTATTACTTATAATATTATTATTGTGTTATATTTCATTTTTGTTTTATAGAATATCTCTGTATGTCTGCACTACGCCTGTACTTTCCTCCTGCACTGGAACTCCTTGTGTGTAAACAATAAAGCTCTTTCTGATTCTCACCACTCACATTTTCTCCACATTATAGTAAGAGATATAAGATTGTGTTACATGTTTACTTACATCATAATAAATAAATAAAGTGTGTGAAAGGTTTGATACAGCATTGTGTTGTGTGTGATGGTCCATCAGCAGCTGCAGTATCTCTCAGCTGTATCAGTGCAGTCACTGTGACGTCTGACTGACACAGGTTTTTGTACGACTCTTTATCACTGTGTGAACACATTCTTACTGTTGATATAGTGATTACTCAGACAGTAATAATCTCCTGTATCTTCAGTCTGGACTCCACTGATGCTCAGAGTGAAAACACTGCCATATTTAGCTCCACTGCCACTGAATCTAGATGGAGTTCCTGACTGGCGTTGATTCACTCCATAAATCAGGAGTTTAGGAACTTCTCCAGGTTTTTGTAGATACCAGCCAAGACATGCAATCCCTTCACAACAGCAGGCAAGACTGATGGTGGTTTTACAGTTTATTCTGACGTCTTCTCCTGGTTGAGCTGTTATTGATGGACTCTGAGTTAATGTGATCTGTCCTCTACACTCTGAGAGAAAACAAAAAAATATAAATATTTGACAAATATTTGGGAAAAAAAATCATAGTAAAAACTGTATTACACAAACCTTGAGCAAACAGAGTGAGAGTCCAGATGAAGATGTTGATGGTGTTCATTGTTGTTCTTGTGTCTTGTGTGATGATGAAGATTGTGTTCTGTTCTGCTCTCAGTCATGAAGTGTTAAACTCACAGCACTATAAACACTCTCAGACTGAAGCATGTGCTGACAATGCAAAGAAGTGGGCAGGATTTACAACAGCTTGTGCTCAGAACAAACTCACACACACTAGAGTTACACAATGATCATTACATTCTGACTCATGTTATTTGAGTTAGTTCAGTAGTTTTATTTTTATTGTGACTCCTGAGACACTGAGGATGTGCAGATGAACGTCCATCTCTGTGTCCATATTCAGTCATGTGACCATCATCACTGCTACACTTCCACTAGATGAAGCGCCATCACTAAAGTCAGATCATGAATCATGAGTCTGTTCAGAAAGTATCAGGACTGATTGTGAATCTCTAATCAGAGTTGATGGTGTCACTCCATCTATCATGAAGCCTCATGTGTGTCTGAAATCATCAGATGGAGAAGAAACAGGCTGTTAAAGATGGAGACATATTAGAGCTTGTTCACGTTTCATGATCTTGTGTGGAGATTCAGAACCAGTCCAGAGACTTTTACAACAGACCTTGAATATGAAAACATGCTTGACTGCGTAGAACATGCAAAATACCTTTTATATTTTCATTGTTGACACTTTCTATTGACTTTGGCTATAATATTCAATAAACTCATGATTTGAGCAGATTTTCACTGAAGATTGAAGTCTGAAGCTGCAGGTTTTTCTGTCAATCCTGAAGATTGAGCTGCATATGAAGAACAGAAGCATCATTATGAGAAACTCAAACACAACATCATCCATGATCAAACAGGTCAAAGGTCACCTCAGAGGTCACAGCTCATCAAATATATTTCTTTAAACAGTGTTATATCAGAAATCATTGAGTCAATCTGAATGAGTGAGTGTTGAGAAGAGCTGAGGAGCTTCTAATATCAGTGTGTTGAAGTGTTGTTTCTCTCTCTCTGCTGGAGTGTGTGTTCACTCGAGTGGAATAGAGGTTTTTGTACGAGCGTTTCATTAGATTGTATCACTGTGGTACACATTCGGTGGAGGAACCAAACTGGTGATCAAATGTAAGTCTTTTTTTCAATTCCCTATTTAAAAAATACAATTAAGATTTCAGAAATGTATGTTTTTATTATAAAGATATTCATAATGTAGATTATAATGCCTTATATCTTTTCATTAATAACTGTAACCAAAGTTAAAATGCATTATAATATTTGCTAATTCCTTGTTGCATCTGAAATTGGTTGTTTGTCGTGAGTTTTAATGTATTATAATTTCTAAAGGTGTAACAATGAATAGATAATATTATAATGTGTTATAACTGTGGTTACAATTATTCATGAGATCACACATGCATTATAATGTGTGTAACAATTCAGAATTAATGCATTCAAATACTTTTATAATGCATTGTGTATAAAGGCTTTAAGTGTTTCTGATATTGTTGAATAATTATTGAATCTAAATCAATGATATTGTCATGTTTATACATTCAGAAGAACGGCATTATTCCTTTCAACAACAAAATCGAAACATATTTCCATAAAGCGTCTCACTATGAGTTTATTGAGTTTATTACAGGTTTGTTTTCCTTCATTTATTTCTACACTGAGTTCATATATAGTTCATCTTTTATTGTAGATATCATACATGGAGAAAAGAGATTTGACATCAGAATGTAAATGTTGTACTTTCTGTAGTTCAGTCAATGATACTGAATCTCTTTTGCTCATGTTGGGATTATAATTCAGTGCTTTATAATACAAACACAATTTATGTGTGACTTTTAATTCTGTGTGAAATTGAGTTTGATTTTGAGTTGAATATCTCAGTAAAATGTAAGAACTTTATGTTCTGAGTTAAAAACTGCTGTAATGAAATCAGTCGGTGTATTACAATGTTGAGTTTGATTGATGAGGTTTGATGTAAATGTATATAGTGATTGTGTAGTTTGTATATTGTATATATATATATATATATCAGCTGTAGTGATGTTGAAGGACATGAAGGATCAGATTGTGATTGTGATTTGTCCTGCTGTTGAAATGCTGTGAATGAAAGTGCAGTGTGTTTTCTTTGTGTTTGTGAATGTGTTGTGTTTGTCTCCTGCAGCTGGTCCCACAGTGAAGCCCTCAGTGTCTCTGCTGCCGCCCTCTTCTCTGCAGATCTCTGGAGACTCAGCCGCACTGCTCTGCCTGCTCAGCTCTTACTCTCCACAGGGGGCGCTGGTGAGCTGGACACTGGACGGGTCAGAGGTCACCGAGGGGGTTCTGACCAGCGCAGAGAGCCAGCAGGACGGCCGCTACAGCCGCAGTAGCGTCCTGACCCTCAGCAAAGCACGCTGGGAAGAGGGAGAGGTGTACGTCTGCAGAGTAACACATGATGGAGCTCCTCATGAGGTCTCGTTCCACAAGAGCTCTGAGTGCTGATGTTTCTCTCCTGAAGATGAGCCGTATCTGAGTGTCCTGTGTCAGGCAGGATTCACATGAGTCTAGTGCTGCAGCTGTAGTGATTTACAACTCAATACTGAAAGAGAGCTCGCATGTGTCAAAGCACTGTGTGATCTTTCAATCTGCTGTGTTTGCTGCAACATTCAATAAAGCTTCTCAACAAGTTCACTTTGTGTCTGACAACATCATTCAACTAACAGATGAAGATGCAGGTGCTTTTCAGAAGGTTGATCAGTAGCAGTAAATCAGTCAAATAAAGCTCTTGGGGTTTGAACATGGTCTCTGGAGACAGAGCTGCTCTATTCTGAGAGGATCACAATCACTCCACCCTGACAATGCAAATGGGATTTTCAGTCTCACTCTTTGATTGGTTACAGGATCTGGACTGGAACAGACCACTTTCACTTCTGCTACACATTTACATGCGGAAGAAGGCGCTGAACTTTAATATAGAAAAATACCAGAATCATTCAAAAACATGATCCCAAATCAAGAATGAGCCGTTGTGACAGTAATTGTGTAAGAATGTAAATCTTTCTGTGGGTCAAATGGAAAGCATCTCGTCCAGACAGCAGAAGTGACTGAATGCAGTCTGTTCAGTTTGATTGACAGGGATCATACAGTGGCAAGAACAAGTGTGTGAACTCTTGGTATGAACTGGTTTTCTGCAGTAATTTGCCATCAAATGTGATCTGATCCTCATCTCAGTCACAACAATAGACACACACAATGTGCTTAAGCTGATAACACACACACACACACACACACACACACACACACACACACACACACACACACACACACACACACACACACACACACACACACAATCCTAATCTTTATTGAACACACACATTAAACATTCACAGCGCTGGAGGAAAAAGTCAGTTTCCACAGACGAGGCTTAATCTAGTCCCAGACTAAAACTCATGTTTGAGCTGTTTTAACTGAAAGCAGAAGATGATCATGTGACGACCATGACATTTCATCAGATACAGTATAATTGTAGTAAGTTTATGAGCAGCAGTGTGTGAATGCTTGGCTAAAGAGATGTGTCTTTAATCTCGATTGAAACAGAGAAAGTGTTTCTGAGCCTCGAACATCATCAGGAGTTCTCACAAACTCTCTTTGTCCAGAGATCCCATGTTTCACAATGCCTGATTCTGCCCTACATTCACTCTTAAGCAGGAGTCCAATGCAAAAGCTGACAGAATAATTAATCATCTTCAAAACTCTAGAGCTAGAGATACATATGGATTAGATTAGAATCAATCATAGGACCCTTAACTCAGATGATTAATTTATCGGTAATGAAATGAATTTGTCCTTCTGCATAGGTTGATATTTCAGTGTTTAAAGTGTGTTGGATCTGAACTTCTGATGAAGTCGACACACACATGGGTGGAGTCAGTGGCCGTTTCTCAATATGTGTTCTTGTCTGGACTCGTGTTCTGGTGTTCTTGTGAATCGTCATCAGTCGCTGCCCAAGTCCTGTTCCTATTCAGAGTTCACATCTGGCCAAGTCCAGTTCAAACCCCCGGATGTGTTCTTGATCCGGCCCTTTTATTGAGGACGCATCGAGAGGAGACTTGTGTGGACTTCAGACAGACAGATATCCCAGAATGCATCTCGTACCAACCAGCAAGCGTCAATAGCGAATGAGAAAAGCCACATCATTTTGAGTCTCTTTCACACTGATAAGAAAAAAAGCGAGTAGGTCACGCCGGCGTGATTGTCGACCTCTAGGGGTTAATGTTAATACTAGGGCTGTCAATAGATTACTTTTTTAAATCGCGATTAATCGCATTAAAATATATAAAGCAAATATGCACCTCAGCTCTCAGAACTACATGGAGTAAACAAAAGCAAAGTAAGTGTATTTATGCACCTGCTGATAAAAGGTTAAAAAAATCCAGTCCACAATTACATTTTATATTGAAAATAAGTCATTTTGTGTTTTTTCCCCCAAATCAGTGACATCATTTATTAAATAGGCAATTAAAGAGTTAAAATCCTGATTTAAAAAAAAAAAAAAAAAAAACATTTAGTAGTTTTGATCAGGACTGAGGTTGATTAATAGATTTATGCAAAAAAAATTTTTTACAGCAGTTGAATTTAGTGGATGTTTTCATCCACGAGGGTAACGAAAGGGTAGTGACTTTGCCCAGTGTATTGTCGAGTTTGTGAAAATTTTCAAAGCATTTTCCCAAAATATGTTGAAAAATAAGATTTGTCACCAAAAATCATTCCATTTGCTGAAACACAGATAAAGTTGTGGCCAAATTAAGACTCAAAAGTACCCCATAGTGGATGAAAACGTCCCCAGGGACACATACGGGTTAAATATTATAGCCTAATGTTATTTTTTAAAATCAATATCAAAGTTTGTTTTATCGAGTTATTATCGAGTTTTGTTTTGTAGAAAGTGATTTTTTTTTGTAGAAGTGAATTGCTTTCTTGTTTCTAGTCTAAATATTTAAACATTCTTAAATCAAGAAGCATTTCCTAGATAAGTACAATATATAATGTATACAATACATAATAATTTATGTCCTTTGTCCTGTTGCTCTCAGTCACACACCTGAATTAAGCTCATTCATTATGCAGCTCATTATGTAGGATATTGTGTTCTTTTGTCCTCTCAGGTGTGATACCCAGCATTATTCATTAGCTATCACGCCTCCTCGCTTACTGGCTTTGTGAAGAAAAACTGTCTTACAAATTTTAAATCAGTGTATGGTTTTATGTGACTGAGTAGGCTAAACGATTCTCACATCAGTTTAAAGCAAAAACTCTAGGCAAATACACACATGAGTCAAAAGTCTTGTGGGCACATCCAGGGGCGTAGTTTATGGGCGGGTGGGGGGGTAGGTAACCCCCCCAATATTCAAATCAATCAGTTATAAATCAGACAAAAAATACTCCATTGAACCGATTGGTAACACCCAACCAATGAGTCGCACTTTCACCAAAACAACGCGAGTGGTGTTTGAATGGGAGAGCACACGGTAACGTCGTTAGCCAAAAATGAAGAGAAGCGCTGCACAGCGGACTATATTTAACTGCTGGTCAGAGAGGGAATCAAAAACAAATAAAGCATGTACTGAGAATGAGGTATGAGAATATTGTGTAATAGCTAAGTAGCCTACACACCACATATATTTTAGCTAGCTTATCCATTGCAATGTATTTAGCTATAACTATCAGTATAACAAGTTACCAAAGCAGCCGTCTGTTTTGCTAGTTCATTTTTCAATAGTGTCTGTAATTATCAATGACAAAATATTTGATCATCATTTTATTATAAATTTTTAAAAGTATGCTGTGATTTTTATGCTGTGATATTTAATGAGGATTACTTGGTCAATTAAAAATCTATTTCTTAAATAGATATTTAGAATAGATGGTATACACTGTGGTTTAATAATTTGTTCGTTTTTGGTGTTTTAGTTGTATGTCTTTTTTTTCTATACTGTACACAATATACTAGGGAGCTATTTGGCGTGTAACAGTGTTGTAATGTCAGTTTCAGAATGAACCTAATGTTAGAGACCAGCTGAGCACAGACAACAGGGACAGAGAAGATTCAGAAATCATCACTTGCTTAAAGCCTGCACACCCTGAACCCAAGTTTATAGAAGTACAGACTAGAGCAATTAATGTGCTACACTTTCAGCAAAAATGGTTTCAGATGTTCCCATGGCTGCATTATAGTACCACATTAAAATGTGTTTTATGCTTTTATTGTGCAAAAGTCCTCTCAAAGAAGACAATGCTTGCCTCTAAGATGGATCCTGCCTTTGTGAGTACTGGTTTTAGGAACTGGAAAAAGGCAGTTGAAAAGTTTACAGCCCATGCTAAAAGCCAGTCCCACTGCCATGCAACAACTGTGTATGCTCAGGAAACAAACAGCAGAGCATCACAGCTTTCCTCAGTTGTTTCTAGACAACAGGAGGAAGCAAGAAATGCATTGCTAAAGATTGTAGGATGTATTCAGTATTTGGCTCGACAAGGTATTGCATTGAGAGGCCATGCTGAAGAGAGGGGGAATTTTTCCCAACTTCTAAAATGCATGGGAGCAGATGATCCAGCCCTTGACAAGTGGCTAGCACAAAAGCATAACTACACAAATCCTCAAATTCAGAATGAACTACTTGGCATAATGAGCAATGACATCATCAGAGGAATAACTAATAACATTCAGTCCCTTACTGTTACTCAGTTTGCCTTAATTGTTGATGGAACACAAGATGTCTCAGGTACAGAGCAAGAGTCTATTTGTCTTCGTTATGTTGACCATGATTTGATTCCTCATGAGGAATTCATTGGTTTTTATGCAGTGACAGAAACTACAGGAGAGAGTCTTGCAAAAATGGCAATGGATGTACTCTCTCGATTACATTTGCCATTATCTGGATTGCGTGGCCAGACATATGATGGTGCAGCCAATATGTCTAGGAAATACTCAGAAGCACAGGCTGTAATTAATAAGAAACAGCCTTTATCTTTATATGTGCACTGTGGAGCACATTGTGTAAACCTAGTTACCCAAAAGGCATGCACAGCTTCAAAACTGCTGCGAGATTCTCTTGACTGGGTGCATCAGCTAGGAAATCTGTATAGCCTGTCTGGTAAATTCAAAGAAAAGTTCAACCAGATTGCTAGGGCAGATCATGGTATCGCAAGCCCTCTAAAGCCTCTCTGTCAAACACGATGGACAATACGACACCAAGCAGTAACATCTGTTCTCAAGCAGTATGATTCTGTGCTCACTTCCTTAGAGGAAATGTCAAAGAGTAATAATGCTCCTAGTGCAGCCACCGCCAATGGCTTGCACCAACAATTTCTCAAAGGCCAGACCTTACTGGGTCTTGTGTTGGCAGGAGCTGTGATTGGAGAATTGGAGAATTGGAGTGTTTGAATGCTTTTCTCCAAAGAAAGACACAGACTATATCTGGCATGAACGCTGCCATTTCTTGTGTTCAGTCTGTCTTGAAAGACAAAAGAAATGAAGATGCCTTTCTGAAGAAGTTTTTTTGAGCAAGCAAATGTGATTGTGGATTCTCTAAATCTAGAGCCTATCAAAGTTCCAGAACCAAGGCGACTTCCTAAGCGTTTCAGTACAGATGCAAGCACATACAAGCCAAATTATACAATACAAGCAACAGAGTATTACAGAGTCGAGTTTTATCAGGTGCTTGATGTTGTTGAGTCAGAGCTCAATGAACGTTTTCATCAGGAAGATCTGCTGACCTTGCAGAAACTAGAGGACACTCTGCTCACTGGACAAATTGATTCAGTGTGTTGTGAGTATCCTGAGATCAACAGCCAGTTGCTTGCAGTTCAGTTACCAATGTTTAGGCATTACTACCAATTTGGATCCAGTATGGAGGCATCAAACATTCTTAAAGGTTTGTCAGTGGAAGTCCGTGGCCTTTTCAGTGAAGTGGAAACTCTGGTCAGGTTGCTTCTGGTTGTACCAGTGTCATCTTCTGAAGCAGAAAGGAGGTTAAAAACTTGGCTACGCTCAAGTATGTCACAAAAGAGACAGAATCATGTGGCAGTTTGTCAAGACAAGTTGGACCTTTTAGACAACAACTTGGTGTGCCAAGAATTTGTTGTTGGTTGTGAGAGACGCAAGCAGATATTTGGAGCTTTCATTTAAACTGTGTAATCCTAATTATGTGTAATCATAATCACTGTTCTGTGCCTTTGAGTAAGTGGTGTATCTAAATTTCATGTTTACAGTTGTTCAAGAGCCGATGTGTTTCCCTTTAAAAAAATTTAAATGGATTAAGGTGGAATGTAAAAATCTTAAAATAAATGTCTAAATGTTGTCTCTTTCATATTTGTATATGTTGAATTTGTAAGATAGATAGATAGATAGATAGATAGATAGATAGATAGATAGATAGATAGATAGATAGATAGATAGATAGATAGATAGATAGATAGATAGATAGATAGATAGATAGATAGATAGATAGATAGAGAGATAGGTAGGAAGAAATAAATTATCCAATAACAATACATATAAAAAAATTGAATGAATAAAAAATAACAGAGAGCATACCAACGTTTAACCCCCCCAATGTTCAAACCAAATCTACGCCCTTCGGCACATCTATTGTGTGTTTTGAGGCCTTCATTTTAAAACATTTCTTTGTTTGTTTTTTCAAAAACCATGCATAAAAATGTTTCTCTCAAAAATACAAGAATGTACATATACACTCAGCTAAAGGATTATTAGGAACACCTGTTCAATTTCTCATTAATGCAATTATCTAATCAACCAATCACATGGCAGTTGCTTCAATGCATTTAGGGGTGTGGTCCTGGTCAAGACAATCTCCTGAACTCCAAACTGAATGTCAGAATGGGAAAGAAAGGGGATATAAGCAATTTTGAGCGTGGCATGGTTGTTGGTGCCAGACGGGCCGGTCTGAGTATTTCACAATCTGCTCAGTTACTGGGATTTTCAACTATTTCTAGGGTTTACAAAGAATGGTGTGAAAAGGGAAAAGCATCCAGTATGCGGCAGTCCTGTGGGCCAAAATGCCTTGTTGATGCTAGAGGTCAGAGGAGAATGGGCCGACTGATTCAAGCTGATAGAAATAACCACTCGTTACAACTGAGGTATGCAGCAAAGCATTTGTGAAGCCACAACACGCACAACCTTGAGGCGATGGGCTACAACAGCAGAAGACCCCACCGGGTACCACTCATCTCCACTACAAATAGGAAAAAGAGGCTACAATTTGCACGAGCTCACCAAAATTGGACAGTTGAAGACTGGAAAAATGTTGCCTGGTCTGATGAGTCTCAATTTCTGTTGAGACATTCAGATGGTAGAGTCAGAATTTGGCGTAAACAGAATGAGAACATGGATCCATCATGCCTTGTTACCACTGTGTAGGCTGGTGCTGGTGGTGTAATGGTGTGGGGGATGTTTTCTTGGCACACTTTAGGCCCCTTCGTGCCAATTGGGCATGGTTTAAATGCCACGGCCTACCTGAGCATTGTTTCTGACCATGTCCATCCCTTTATGACCACCATGTACCCATCCTCTGATGGCTACTTCCAGCAGGATAATGCACCATGTCACAAAAGCTCGAATCATTTCAAATTGGTTTCTTGAACATGACAATGAGTTCACTGGACTAGAATGGCCGTCCCACAGTCCCCAGATCTCAACCCAATAGAGCATCTTTGGGATGTGGTGGAACGGGAGCTTCGTGCCCTGGATGTGCATCCCACAAATCTCCATCAACTGCAAGATGCTATCCTATCAATATGGGCCAACATTTCTAAAGAATGCTTTCAGCACCTTGTTGAATCAATGCCACGTAGAATTAAGGCAGTTCTGAAGGCGAAAGGGGGTCAAACACAGCATTAGTATGGTGTTCCTAATAATCCTTTAGGTGAGTGTATATCTATTAATAGAAACCTTTAAGTGCCTATTTCTTTTTGATTATTTGACATTAAATGCATTATATACGTCACTTTGGAATAGCATGTTTCAGATGATAAAGAATAGTGGTTGGCTACGCAACTAGCGCTAACATTACAGAAAATGGAAAGAAGCTCCGCAAATAAACATATTCCTTTCTTTTCGAAGAACTGGGTGAGTAATTGTGGGCCAGTTTTCTCTCTCTCTGCCCTCTGTAACCTCTCTTTTCGATTTATGATGACCGGGCAAATCTTTCTTCTTTGAACTCAAAGACATCTCTAATTTGACAGTTTACCATCCGATCTCACTCAGTGACTCTAGGCTACGTAGGACGGGACAGAACCATGCAATTTCTATTACATTACATTACTACTAGTACTGTTACTATTAATAAAACCGATCTCTGGGGGCCCAAAAGTGCGTGGGCCCTTAGAATCGTCCCCCTCTTAGCGATGCCCCTGAAAAAACCATAAGCATAATCCTTACACTAAACGATTAAGGTAGGTGTTGTTGAACTCACTGCTTGGTCAGACGAATCTGACAGTCCTGTAGATGATATCCCCTCATCTTCTGCTAACATGGATATTGTTATAGATAGTGATATAGATACTTCAGCGGACCTTCCAAAAGGTAGGACAAAAAATACCTGTAGTTTTACTGAAGTTGGAAAACATTTTTATGTGCCATCTACAGCAATTGATGAACTACTTGAGGAAGACCAAGGTGGCGCAGGCGACCAGGGCGGAGCAGGCCAGGCAGATGACCAGGCTGGCGTAGGAGGCGGCGGAGCCCTCTCTGGATGCTGGTCAGTGGCTGGGGCCATCTCTGGACGCTGGTCAGTGGCTGGGGCCATCTCTGGACGCTGGTCAGTGGCTGGGGCCATCTCTTGACGCTGGTCAGTGGCTGGGGCCATCTCTGGACACTGGTCAGTGGCTGGTGCCATCTCTGGATTCTGGGCAGTGGCTGGTGCCATCTCTGGACGCTGGGCAGTGGCTGGTGCCATCTCTGGACGCTGGGCAGTGGCTGGTGCCATCTCTGGACGCTGGGCAGTGGCTGGAGCCATATCTGGTATGGCAGAGGGCTCTGGCGTGGTGGCGGCCATCTTGGCAGAGGGCTCTGTTGTGACAGCGGCCATCTTGGCAGAGGGCTCTGGCAGGACATGGGACAAGGAGGCACAGAAAACCTAGGACTATCCTCAGCACCGGACATCTATTTCCCCAACAGTGTAGGAGGAACTACTTAACGACAGTACATAGTCCAGAAACTGACTGAGTGATCCATGAGGACCATCACGGATCAACTTTGATTGATATTGTTAATTAAGACCATAACAAAATAAATCAATGAGTGCACAGTCCGGGGATCAGAGAAATTAGCAATAGCTAAAAAGTCCTGAATGTGTTTCTTGAGTGACTGGTTACCTTGACGTAGACGGATTGTTTGAAGCGCTGGATCCATGATGGCGAAGTCTTCTGTAACAAACTGCTCTGAGACGTGAAGGCTGAGGATCCAAACGCAGCTTTATTAAAGGGTAATCCACACTCGTAGTCATCAAACAGGCAAGAGGTCATAACATGTAATCAATCCAATCAGGCAAACAAGACAAGAGAGACAGAAACCAGGGAAAACACTCAGAACTGCAGTGTGAACAAAACAAGACTTCGCAGTGAATGACAGAGTGAACATGGTATATATATTAGGGGTGGGGGAAAAATCGACTCTTAGATGCATCGCGATGCGGACGTGGGCGATTCTGAATCGATTCACAAATGTCAAAAAATCGATTTTCTAAATGTTGACATAGTAATAATACGGAATGAAAAAATGCGGAACTCTGAAGCGCGGGAAGGGCATCGCCCGGACAGTCTGTGGCTTGCTCATAACAGATACGCATGATGGTGGAGCGCGAAATCCAACCACCGCCCTTCAACATTAAAAGCAAGCGTGTGAAGCACTTTGGCTTCTATGAAGGGGAAAATGACATTGACATTTTCTACAGCATTTTCTACAGACATTGATATTTCTACAGCAGGAGACATAGTAAGCGCACAGCGGAGCACACTTGCATCGGAACATGTAGACCAGCTCCTGTTCTTACACAAGAACTTGCACATTAGCACTCACTAGCTAAGCACATTTGCAATACCATGCAATGGCATTCATTCATTTTGACTGTTCATTTAGTGTTCAGAATGTTCCTTTTCATAAAAGCTGTTTTTGATTCTTCAGAATTCTTTATTTTTGTATAAATGCTGTGATTTTGATACAGTAAAATGTTTATTTGATGTTTTTATTATATTACTCAATGCACAACAGGAGGGTGGTGCTGGTTATTTATGTCAGTGATATCCTGGGCTGCTACAGGCAGATTTCTGTTTTCTGTTGGTTCTATTCTGGCAAATGTAACCTTCCAGTTCACTTGCAAAATCCCTTCCATGTGTTTTATTAATACAAATATATTGGAAGTAAATTCATTATGGGTCATTACAAATACTTTGCTTTAAAATTGCCATGTGAGAAAAAAAGAAAATCTGTATAGAGAAAAAGATGCATCGATAATCGTTTTATAATCGCATCGCAGCTCCTCTGAATCGTAATCGAATCGAATCGTGAGGTGCCTAGAGATTCCCACCCCTAATATATAGACAGAGGTCATGAGAGAATGAGACAAAATCTGATTTGTTAATATGCTGATTTTTTCCTTGACCATTGGTGGAAGAAAACACTGCCAAGCGTCTTTAGACACTTTACTAAACACTGCCATTGTTAAATATATAAATAAATAAATAAATAAATAAATAAATAAATAAATAAAGTGTGTGAAAGGTTTGATACAGCATTGTGTTGTGTGTGATGGTCCATCAGCAGCTGCAGTATCTCTCAGCTGTATCAGTGCAGTCACTGTGACGTCTGACTGACACAGGTTTTTGTACGACTCTTTATCACTGTGTGAACACATGCTGACTGTTTGGATAGTGATGACTCTGACAGTAATAATCTCCTGTATCTTCAGTCTGGACTCCACTGACGCTCAGAGTGAAATCAGTTCTGGTTCCACTGCCACTGAATCTAGATGGAGTGTTTGAAACTCTTTGGTTTGCAGATTGAATCAGGAGTTTAGGAGCTTCTCCAGGTTTCTGTGAGTACCAAGCCATACAAGTATATGAACCTGTACAGTGATCGCTCACTACTGTGTTTGTTTTGCAGTTTATAGTCACTGATTCTCCAATCTGAACCATTTTAACAGAAGGAGTCTGAGTCACAGTCACCTGTCCACTGAAACCTGTGAGAAATACAGAGAGTTAGAAAAAACAGGATTGATGTGAAACATTCACTGTTGATGATATTATAGTTTTTTAATCTGAAATTGTATTGAAACATTTACCTTGAATAAAGAGTGAAATGGTCCAGATGAAGATGTTGATGGTGTTCATTGTTGTTCTTGTGTCTTGTGTGATGATGAAGATTGTGTTCTGTTCTGCTCTCAGTCATGAAGTGTTAAACTCACAGCACTATAAACACTCTCAGACTGAAGCATGTGCTGACAATGCAAAGAAGTGGGCAGGATTTACAACAGCTTGTGCTCAGAACAAACTCACACACACTAGAGTTACACAATGATCATTACATTCTGACTCATGTTATTTGAGTTAGTTCAGTAGTTTTATTTTTATTGTGACTCCTGAGACACTGAGGATGTGCAGATGAACGTCCATCTCTGTGTCCATATTCAGTCATGTGACCATCATCACTGCTACACTTCCACTAGATGAAGCGCCATCACTAAAGTCAGATCATGAATCATGAGTCTGTTCAGAAAGTATCAGGACTGATTGTGAATCTCTAATCAGAGTTGATGGTGTCACTCCATCTATCATGAAGCCTCATGTGTGTCTGAAATCATCAGATGGAGAAGAAACAGGCTGTTAAAGATGGAGACATATTAGAGCTTGTTCACGTTTCATGATCTTGTGTGGAGATTCAGAACCAGTCCAGAGACTTTTACAACAGACCTTGAATATGAAAACATGCTTGACTGTGTAGAACATGCAAAATACCTTTTATATTTTCATTGTTGACACTTTCTATTGACTTTGGCTATAATATTCAATAAACTCATGATTTGAGCAGATTTTCACTGAAGATTGAAGTCTGAAGCTGCAGGTTTTTCTGTCAATCCTGAAGATTGAGCTGCATATGAAGAACAGAAGCATCATTATGAGAAACTCAAACACAACATCATCCATGATCAAAGAGGTCAAAGGTCACCTCAGAGGTCACAGCTCATCCAATATATTTCTTTAAACAGTGTTATATCAGAAATCATTGAGTCAATCTGAATGAGTGAGTGTTGAGAAGAGCTGAGGAGCTTCTAATATCAGTGTGTTGAAGTGTTGTTTCTCTCTCTCTGCTGGAGTGTGTGTTCACTCGAGTGGAATAGAGGTTTTTGTACGAGCGTTTCATTAGATTGTATCACTGTGGTGGACATTCGGTGGAGGAACCAAACTGGTGATCGGTAAGTCTGTCTATTTAATTACCTAATAAAAAAATACGGTTTAGATTTCAGAAAGTGTTTTACAGTCGAAACAAGAACAACATTTATTAATGATAATGATTATTAGATATTGTGCTGAAACTTTACTTGAAGCCTTTATGTATAATGCATTATAAAGATATTCATAATGGAGATTATAATGCCTTATATCTTTTCATTAATAACTGTAACCAAAGTTAAAATGCATTATAATATTTGCTAATTCCTTATTGCGTCTGAAATTGGTTGTTTGTTGTGAGTTTTAATGTATTATAATTTCTAAAGGTGTAACAATGAATAGATAATATTATAATGTGTTATAACTGTGGTTACAATTATTCATGAGATCACACATGCATTATAATGTGTGTAACAATTCAGAATTAATGCATTCAAATACTTTTATAATGCATTGTGTATAAAGGCTTTAAGTGTTTCTGATATTGTTGAATAATTATTGAATCTAAATCAATGATATTGTCATGTTTATACATTCAGAAGAACGGCATTATTCCTTTCAACAACAAAATCGAAACATATTTCCATAAAGCGTCTCACTATGAGTTTATTGAGTTTATTACAGGTTTGTTTTCCTTCATTTATTTCTACACTGAGTTCATATATAGTTCATCTTTTATTGTAGATATCATACATGGAGAAAAGAGATTTGACATCAGAATGTAAATGTTGTACTTTCTGTAGTTCAGTCAATGATACTGAATCTCTTTTGCTCATGTTGTGATTATAATTCAGTGCTTTATAATACAAACACAATTTATGTGTGACTTTTAATTCTGTGTGAAATTGAGTTTGATTTTGAGTTGAATATCTCAGTAAAATGTAAGAACTTTATGTTCTGAGTTAAAAACTGCTGTAATGAAATCAGTCGGTGTATTACAATGTTGAGTTTGATTGATGAGGTTTGATGTAAATGTATATAGTGATTGTGTAGTTTGTATATTGTATATATATATATATATATATATATATATATATATATATATATATATATATATATATATATATATATATATATATATATCAGCTGTAGTGATGTTGAAGGACATGAAGGATCAGATTGTGATTGTGATTTGTCCTGCTGTTGAAATGCTGTGAATGAAAGTGCAGTGTGTTTTCTTTGTGTTTGTGAATGTGTTGTGTTTGTCTCCTGCAGCTGGTCCCACAGTGAAGCCCTCAGTGTCTCTGCTGCCGCCCTCTTCTCTGCAGATCTCTGGAGACTCAGCCGCACTGCTCTGCCTGCTCAGCTCTTACTCTCCACAGGGGGCGCTGGTGAGCTGGACACTGGACGGGTCAGAGGTCACCGAGGGGGTTCTGACCAGCGCAGAGAGCCAGCAAGACGGCCGCTACAGCCGCAGTAGCGTCCTGACCCTCAGCAAAGCACGCTGGGAAGAGGGAGAGGTGTACGTCTGCAGAGTAACACATGATGGAGCTCCTCATGAGGTCTCGTTCCACAAGAGCTCTGAGTGCTGATGTTTCTCTCCTGAAGATGAGCCGTATCTGAGTGTCCTGTGTCAGGCAGGATTCACATGAGTCTAGTGCTGCAGCTGTAGTGATTTACAACTCAATACTGAAAGAGAGAGAGCATGTGTCAAAGCACTGTGTGATCTTTCAATCTGCTGTGTTTGCTGCAACATTCAATAAAGCTTCTCAACAAGTTCACTTTGTGTCTGACAACATCATTCAACTAACAGATGAAGATGCAGGTGCTTTTCAGAAGGTTGATCAGTAGCAGTAAATCAGTCAAATAAAGCTCTTGGGGTTTGAACATGGTCTCTGGAGACAGAGCTGCTCTATTCTGAGAGGATCACAATCACTCCACCCTGACAATGCAAATGGGATTTTCAGTCTCACTCTTTGATTGGTTACAGGATCTGGACTGGAACAGACCACTTTCACTTCTGCTACACATTTACATGCGGAAGAAGGCGCTGAACTTTAATATAGAAAAATACCAGAATCATTCAAAAACATGATCCCAAATCAAGAATGAGCCGTTGTGACAGTAATTGTGTAAGAATGTAAATCTTTCTGTGGGTCAAATGGAAAGCATCTCGTCCAGACAGCAGAAGTGACTGAATGCAGTCTGTTCAGTTTGATTGACAGGGATCATACAGTGGCAAGAACAAGTGTGTGAACTCTTGGTATTTTTTTATTTTATTTAACCCTTATTTAACCCTTATTTAACCCTTATGAAATCCTTTGAGAACAAGTCTCTTTTGCGAAGGAGCCCTGGTCAAGAAAGCCGCAATAAAAGTTTCACATAAAATACAACATATAATAAATACAATGAACATACAAGACATAAAAAAAAAAAAAAAAAAAAAAACATAAACTTACAGGGTGCCCATTGTGCCTGCTTCCCGGTACTTTACCCAGCCAACATTGCCATGTGGGCCCCATGTGGGTTTTTGATGGGCTGTCACTTGGGCCCTACATGGGCAACCCAAGTGGGGCCCATAGAATTTTGTCCATCGGCTCTACATGGGCCCCATGTGTGTTAGCCCATAGGGGCACATGATGGGTCCATAGTGGGCTCTAAGTGGGGCCCATTTAAGTGGGGCCCATTTGTGTATTCATTATAGGAGCCAACATGGATCCCATATGGGTTCTAATAAATGGGGCCAAAGTGGGCCACATACAGAACCCTTATGGGGCCCAAATGGGTGATACCACTGGGCCCACAAATGGCCCCTCTATGGGTTTTTTTGTGGGACCCCAGTGGGTGAGAACTGGGCCCCATTTATATTTCTTTTTATTCCTGTAAGTGAAATGAATGTGCTGATTTGCAAAATAAACTATCAAACCCTGCCAACTTTAAGTTAATCTATGTTTTACTAAACCTGTACCTGACCTTAATAATTTAAATTACATGAAAAAAGAATTCTACTGTGAAAAAAATGACTTTCAACTCAGA